>OZ030023.1:39637557-39707557 GCA_964023405.1 Apodemus agrarius | reverse complement strand
CCAGGTCAGTGGATATTGTTGGCAGGGCTCAACTGTCTGCAAGTGGTCTATGGGACTCCGGGGCTACTGTGGGCTCTGACTCAAACTGGGGCAGGCTTTCCAGGCTGCCTTGAGTCACCTGTGCTATGTAAGTAACAGGTGATCAAAGCTCACATCAGCACCATCAACAAACTGGATGGTTCATGGAATTATTTGCTTTGGTCTGTTTTCAGTGCCCTGTCTGAGATGAAGAGGCATTTTTTTTTTCATATCTGAGGAAAAGTCACTGTGGTGGTTTGAATATCTTTGACCCAAAGAGTGGCACTATTTGGAGGTATGGCCTTTTGGAGTAGGTGTGCCACTGTGGGCATGGGCTTTAAGACCCTAGTCCTAGCTGCCTGGAAGCCAGTCTTCTGTCTGCCTTTGGATGAAGATGAAGAACTCTTCAGCTCCTCCAGTCCCACACCTGCCTGGATGCTGCCCTATTCCCACCTTGATCTTAATGGACTGAACCTCTGAACCTGTAAGTCTGCTCCAATTACATGTTGTCCTTATAAGAGTTGCCTTAGTCATGCTGTCTCTTCACATCAGTAAAACCCAAACTAAGACAGTCACACAGAACTATTTCTTCAATTTTTATATCACCGCTTTTTATAAATGTTAACAAGAACAGCTTCCCATCCTAGATCCCTAGGAGTCCCTGGAGAGCAGCAGTCTTAAACTTAGGTATTGTGTGCACCATACCCCACTCCCAAGAGATCTCCTAACAGTTACTCTGTTTCTATCTTTTAAAACAGGACTTAATTGATCAGCCTTGGTGCCCTGGTCTAACAGTGAGGAGTCTCCTGTTACAGAGCTTGATCCTTCACACACACACACACACACACACACACACACACACACATGCCTTGAGAGCATTGTCAGCAGGGATCAAGAGAAGCCGGAGTAGAGCAAAGTGTTGGAGAGACACGTTAAGTGGACCAGTGATGGCTCTTCATTGAGTCATTTTGAAGGGGAGAAGCCATGTGGGGGCCCAGACAGCTTCCACATGCCACCCCATTCATTGTAGAGAGCGCACTGCTTCCAGCCTTGTACATCTGACCTTCTGGAGCTCAATTACTTGTGCCTGGACAATACCAGGACAACTGCCACAACCACTCCGAAGCCATGCTTTCCAGGTTGTCTTAATTTCCCCAAATATTTTGGAGCTCTGCCTACCTTCCCTTCAGCCTCAGGCTTTAGAATTGAGCTTGGCATGTTGGTGTTCAAAACAAGTCTTTCCTCTGTAGGCTGATATTGGCCTCCTGTAGATGCCTGGGCTTCAGTCTGCCCCATTTGAACTTACCCAGGGATTCAGATGATCTGTATGAAGCACCCTTCTCTCCTAGCCTTTCCCCCAATCTTGACCCCATTTTGCCCCCGACCCTTCAGCTCAGTAGATAATTTTCATGTCAAGGCATAGAAATCGGACCTTGAGAGTTGGGTGGGGACTGGGTAAGCTGACATGCCCTGCTTAATGTGAGGCTTGGTAAAGATAGACTTGCAACTCAGAGTTCCAGCACCTTTCCCTGATGAAATCTTTCCTAGGGCTATTTAGAATTAGTGAGTGTTGAAGGCTTGCCTTAGCCTTTCCTTGGCAACTGTTTACCAACCTATAAGGTGAAGTGCTTAGACTCTGCTATACTGTAGCACATACCCTTCTTGGGGAAAGACGAAGGTTCCAAAACCTGTTCTCTAGGCGCCTCCTTTCCAGACCAGAGAGTCCAGAAGCAGGCCAATATGGTGCCTAGCCCAACGATTTAAGGTCTTAGGAAAGTCCCAAATGAAGACAGTTAGGACCAACTGAGTATATCAAGGGAGAGTGGGACTTCAGATGGGATTTGAAGGCCAGGAAGGGACTTGGTCAGAGAGAGGACACCCCAGGAATCCTGGTGACTACTTATGAGGCTTATTAAAAGTATTTGCCTGATAGGAAAACCTTAATTCACAATAGTCATTGTTGTTACTATTCTTGGCTGAAAATTTTAAAATAAAAAAGTTCTTGATATCTTTACTATTTGAAAAATACTATATGAGTTAATGTCCCAGGATGTCATTGAAACCCTTTTGTGCATAGCTGGAGCATTTTAATGACCCTGGCACGACAAAGGAAGATGACCATTACAGTTTCTTCCCTCCCTTGTTTTGCTATTTAAAGGTTTATAAGGTGGGTTTATAATTTCTACATCTGCAAGAAGGTGAATGGAACTGGAAATCATTTCAAGTGAAATAGGCCAGATGTCAAACACTTCATGTTTTCTCTCGTATATGGGCTTATATTGTGGTGTGTGTGTGTGTGGGGGGGTGTCTGTCTGTAGTAGAGTTAGTTTTAAATGTCAGATTGACATAACCTAGAATCTGAGCCTATAACCTGAAAGATGGGCTTCCAAGTATGTTTATAGGGGATTATCTTCTTTACATTAATAGCCATAAGAAGACCTGACCACTGTGGGTGGCATCCATTCCCTAGGCAGGGGCATAAGAGTGGAAAAGGTGAGCTGAGTGCTCTCATTCTATTTCTGACATCGTGACCCACTGCTCCAAGCTCCTGAGGCCTAGACATCTCCTCCTTGATGGCTTATAACCTGTAACTGTGAGCTAAAATAAACCCTTTCTCCCTGAAGTTGTTTTTATCATAGCAACAGACCAACAACCAAGACAGCCGTTAAACTAGAAAGAGGATCATGAGAGAGAGGAAGAAATTTTTAAAAGGGTAGGACTGTGGCCGAAAACATGTGACATGAAAGCCTTTGAAAGGAGAAGGGAAACCAGCTAGAAAAGTCGGGGACAGAGGGAGGGAAGGATGAAGCAAAATGTAATGTCACATATGTATGAAGATGCCATGATGAAACACATTGCTTTGGATGCTAGTTTAAGAAAGTTTAAAAAATATAGACGATTTTCTCTAGCTAGTGAACCAAAATGAGACATCTTGTTTATAGTTATAGTTATAACAAGATTCCTCCCCCCCCACCCCCCGAATTTTTAGAGGAGCATTGTGAAATTACTCACAAGATTTGGTTTCTTTCTTTCTTTCTTTCTTTCTTTCTTTCTTTCTTTCATTTTTTTTCTCTTTTTCTGACTCTAGTTTTTAATAACTTAAGTTATTGTGTATGTGTGTGTGACATATAAAATAACATATAATATAATGTACCTAACCATATAACAGAAGTTAGTCATTTTCCAGTTTCATTCAGGGGAACATGTCTCAGCTCCCCTGAGTGTGTGGAAATATAGGTAGGACCCAATGCTAGGGGCAGGAGGAGGCATTTTCAGATGGCCCCAGGCTTCCTAGAGTAGATTGCTGGTCTCCTGGGAAATGATGTGACATATCTTATTTATTCTTTGTTGTTTTGATGACCCTGTCTTTGATTCCAGCTTTTGCATGTTTTTAGTTTCATGGTGGTGGTTCTCTGTTCTGAAGTTCAGCACATCTCAGAACCAAATCGAACCCCAGGCAGGAATTTTCTGGCCACATCAGCCAGTTGGTTGATGAGACCTAAGGAGAAGCTGAAGTGGAAATTTCTGCCGTGTCATGTGATGGTTTCCTGAAGCAGACTCATGAGATGTTTTGCTGAAACAAACCTTGAGAGGATGTGTGATATTTGGAGAGAGCATAAGTAGGACCCAACAGACAGTGATGGAACGCTTTCATTGCTAGCTGTGCAACGCTTTGTTGCTCTTGCGTCTTTGCCTTTCTTCACTTTGTTGAGAAAGGCGCCACAGAGGAAGTCTCCTGACATTCCAGCTGGTTCTGGTCACGCCTGCTAATTTGTGCTGATTCAGCGGAGGCCTGGCTGTTTCTGCTGGATCTTGTTGCTGCCACTACTGATTCGTGTTTGGTGACTTTTGAACTGTACTGTTGATGTTATGACACTACTGAACTGGACTACTGGTATCCTGACAAGAAAGATTGGCATCAACCCAAAGAACTACTTCTAAACAGGCCCATATCCCCATTGTCTGATTACACATCTTTTCTCCCCCACCTTTGGATGGTGGGCTAGAAAGGGGGTTGAAGCATTTGAGAACCCTTATTATAGTAGGTTTTGAAAACTATAAGCCTACAGGCAGATGTTCAGTGTAGTTAAAGAAACTTCACTATAAGAACTACTTGGGTATGTAGGTGTCTTTTAAGACCGTCATCATAATTACAAACCTTTCCTTATGGAGAGTTCCTCCCCACCTGCATTCTATAATCTTAAGAGTCCCCCATACCTGCTTCTTCCTCTAGTTTAAATACATATAGCCCTATCCCATAACAGTGAATAATGGGCAACTAAAAGCCATACCACTTCTTTCTTGCTTTTGGGTATCAGGAGTAGTTGCATAGCTTGGAACTGCAGCAACTTATTTTGTGACCTCAAGAAGAAAAGTGTAATTACATAGAACTGGATCAGGGACTTTGTGTCATTGTGTTTCTGGATTAAAGATCCATGGAGCTGATCATCTCCAGACTTTCAGCCAAATGAGATGGCAAATCATTATTGAAGCCATTGTTCCAATGGTCTGTGACCCAGACTCGGTGGCATATGCCTTAACCCAAACAAACACTCAGGAGGCTGAGCCATGAGGCTGGTGAGTTTGAGTCCAGCCTGAACTATATAGTAAACTCCAGGCCATCCTGGGACATTGTCTCAAGAAGCCAAGATTAATGTAAAACAAGCAAATAGCCCATGACTTATAACCTAGCACATCTTAACCCATACCCTCAGGTTTCCTGGGACTGTTTTCATCATGCTTGAAGACAGACATCTTTTTCCTGAATGTGCTACAACAGGATACCATATTTCCTTTATGAGAAGAACCTCTATCAAAATGGAAGAAATCTCCCTTCTCCCATCAGAAGACTTCCATTCCTGTCTAGAATGACTTCTGGGACCCAAGATATTTCACATGGAGTTGTGATGGCACCTCACTCTTTGTCCATCCTCTCCACAGTGATATCTGGCTTTGCCACTCCCCTACCTAAGCCTGTTTCCACCAAATTATCCCAAACTGCCCCATAGCCTGTCAACCCCTCAGCACTTGAACTAAGCATAGGAAATGAAATGACAGATACTCATAGTCATGCTAAGACATGAGTTGGTGGCTTAATCCTCATACATTTATTTATTAACAGAACCTCATAGCTTCACCAGAATTTTATAAGATGAAAGACAAACAAAAGGTAAGTTCTTTGCTGTGACTTGGGAGGTCTCGATGCACTGACATCGGCGAACTTCTAACCAGGTTGTATGTGTGCTCCAGAAAGGGCCTTGGGAAACATTTGTGTTTGTATACTACAGGCCCCATAAATGGCCTGTATAAAATTAATTGTACTCTCATTATTATTGTGTATTGCTTTTGTGTGCGACAGAGAAGGGAGAAAGGGTGCTGATGGCATATAGCCATGCCATAGATTACAATATCCTCCTCACTCAGTCTTTGTAAACTCTGAACAGAATGACAGAGAGTCACACTTTAGTTCCTGGAAGGGTTGGTGTAAGAAGGAGACTTTTGGAACTCTTTTGTCTCTAGATGTCTACTAAAAGGTTCTCAAGCTCGCTCAGGCTGGCCTGGGGCTTCCATCCTCCTCCCTCTGCTTCAGTCTTAGAGCCCCTGTAAACAGCGCGTAAACCTGGCTGGCCTCTGCCTTCCGTTGCCAGTAGTTTTGACAGGATCTGCCTCGTGTTCAGTTCATGGCAACTAGACGATTCTTTCTGGAATGACTCAGTTCTGCTGGATAGCTGAAGTTCATGCCACAGAGTCCCACCGTTTCCTGCTTGTTGGCCATCTACTCACTTCCCCAAATGCCTGTTCCCAGCGATGAGAAACCAGTCCTCCCTCTCTAGTATATTATTCACTAGTCTTGAGTCCTAGGCATTAGTGGCTTCCACAATAATTACTCCTCTCACCTTGCAGTTCTGATCTAAGTATAACCCACCCACGAGCTCATGTCTGAAGCAATGTTCTCTTCCAGAACAGACTGTACCCTCAGTCCAACCATAGATTCCCCCTGGAAGCTAGGACATTCCTAAGTATCATATGTAAATTCAAGGGGCTTCTGAGCTTAAAGCCTGCAGGATGAAGAGGAAGACACACAGGCCTGAGGCAAATTAGGGATCAGCCCCTAAATGAATGATAGTCTCTGCTGTAAAAACCAGCTGGTACTTTGGGCGCCTGGATCCACACAGTTCTGTTTTCTAAACAGTTCTCTCATGGGTGAGAGCAACACTGGGCTCTCCTGGCTTCCCACCGGCCAAAAACTTCAGACCACAGTAACTGTTCTGATTTCAGCTGAACAGGTGATGTGGAAGCTTGCGTGACTGAGTTAAGGCCTATTTATTACAATGTACAATGCCAACAGCCATGAGGTCTAAATCGCAACTCTGGATTGTGTCTAAAGCTTGTGCTCACCTAGACATCTCCTCCAGCCTTTTAATTTTTCTAGACAAGGAAGCAAAGCACACCCATGGGGAAAGATCTTGATGACTGGCACTACTTACCTGTGGGCTGTGGATAGAACTGGAATAATGAGTGGAATGTCATGTATTCTATAATTACCTCTGCGATGAACCACCCCTCATCAGCCACCAAGGTCAAAGGAGAGACAAATTTCCCTTTCTTGTAATAGAATCTGTTGGGTATGGATTCTTTCTCATACACCGTCATGTGTTCCACTGTGCGGAGTTTGTGATATATCTACAAAGAAAAGCAAGAATGAGCTGTTGGAACACTCATTAAGTACATGTTAGATTGAGTATCTATCTATCTATCTATCTATCTATCTATCTATCTAAATGTTTATATATGTATTATATGTGTATATTTAATATGTACATATATATGACATATATTTAAATGAGATAGGGTCTTACTATGTATTCTTGGCTGACCTAGAACTCACTATGTATATCAGGCTGGTTTTGAACTCACAGAGCTCAAGCTGTGTCTGCCTCCCCAGTATTAGTATTAAGAGTGTGTGCCACCACACCTGGCTATGAGAGACTTTTGTGTAGCTCACAAAGCAAGCTGGCTTTATCCAGGAAGATAGAAGATCCATATACCCTCTGACCTAAGAGATGGGCCTCTAGGGAATGCAATGGAAATTTCTCTTGTGTGTGCACCTGTAGACATCTGTGTACAGAATAGCCCAGACATACAGCAGAAGAGACACAGCTAAGAGATAATTATGGGAGAGGTAAAGAAGTACTAGTATAGTTCTGGGGCAAGACTCTGGAAAGCAGTAAAGATAGATGCAAATATCAGACCATCAAAGATGCATAGAAGACTCCCAAGGATTTCAGTTTGAGCAAAAATAATGTTGAGTAGAAAACACTGCAGAGAGTCTCATTGTATAAAACTCAAGTAATCACACAACCATACAAGAAATGGTTACTTTTGGGTGGCTTTTCTGAGAGGGTAGAAGGCTCATGAGATCTGGGAAGACATTTTAGGAGACCATAGGTCATACCCACATTCTGTTTCTATCAGATATGGGGGTATCTGTTACAGCGCTATCCTCTACCACTTGGAACCTTTCTAATAATTCTTTTACGCGTAGCCAGTGACTAGTGAACACATTATAAAAGTTATCTGTCAAGATTCCACACACTGAAAGTGAGTGGCAATTATGAAAGTGGCCTGACTGATGTTAAATATCACCAAAATCAGAAAAGATATGGACCCCTTAACTTGACTTCAAGATTATCTCCTACCCATACATGAATCTTAAAAGCACTAGGAATTCATTACTAACCACACTGCTAATTTCACAATGAAGTTGTAAAGTCTATACACACACACACTACAATACTTAGCACATTCTTAAATATTTGTGGCTAAAATTAAAGTCTGCCTGCTGACATTGGTTTGCTGGCCTTTAGCCAAATCAGACATGAATTTCCTAATATAAATGAACATAAAATTGTGTTTTAATCTTCATTTCTAATTTTATTAGAGGCATTATTCCCTCACATCTTTAAAACAGTCTTCAGGCTGCTAAATAGAGAGTTATTGATAGCTCCATGAATTGATTTTCCGTATTTGACTAAAAAGGTGTATGGATAATGCAGAACGATTTTGGATAAGTGAAAAATCTCCTAACATACAACAGGTCTTGCATGTTGTTGTGTCCATTACATGACACAACCGTCACCAAATACATCCCCCTCTTTTGAACCATTACCAACTGCTAGCAACTGTTGGCAATGCTCCCCCCCTGCAAATCCTGCTGGAAGACGCTCTTCCCAGCTCGGGAGTGTTGATACCCAAGCCTTCTGGAGGTGTCGCATGCCTAAGTAGCACATTGGGGACAAAGATGATCTTCCTTGCCAGGAAGGCAGAGCCGCTTCCCAAGAACCTGCCAGCGTGTAACATATTCTTTCCGTTTTCATATTTGGGGAGTTGGTGGGATACTATGTAAACTTCATCTCCTGGCTATGGAGCTCAAGGGGAAAAAAAAGCAACTTGTCCCTAGTGGATAGGGAAAGTCTGAGAGCCATAGGGTTGTTGACAACAGGCCTCAATTGATGGTGTAGATGGCCTATGGGACAGAGTCCAGACTCTGGCTTCCACCAGGACCCTCTGGCCAATGACAACTGTTCATAGGCAACTGTTCTGGTGGCATGAAGAGGAAGGAAGGAAAGAGTCCCCAGGCTCCTCCTGGATCCCCTGTGGCTGGCATTGTCCTCTCGAAAGACAGATGTCTTCCTGGCCCGTGTCCTCTCCCCTGGGAGTGGATGGAAATAGTATCCATGCACTGGGAGGGGATAAAGCAATGTGAGCACAAAGTTGTCACCCAAGCGTGTCACCTGCCCCTCCTTATTCTTGCTATCCACTGTCAGTCCTGAGTACTGTTTTTTTGAGAGCATAAATACAGGGTTTGGATTATTTTGAGTCCCGAAAGGGAGTTTCGTTCCTCATCTGCACACTCTGGGAACTTAACCAGACCCTCTCGGGATCGTTCTCGTTTGATGGTGATATCCAGGAGTGGCACATACGTAGTCTTTGCTGTGATCTCAGCCTGCATCTGTGAACTCCCGTGGATTTTAGGACAGCTCGGTCTCACCGCCATGTCCATGTGCGGAGGGCAGGTGAACTTGCCAGATTTGTCATCGCCTTGTACACAGCTGATAAGCGAGCTGGGGTCAGACCCTGAGAGGGGCGGCTGCAAAGCCGGGAGCTGAGCCCTTGCATCTCTAGGCGTCTTTAGTCGTCTTTGTATCCCTATCCTCCTGGTGAAAAGGAATTGGAGGCAGATCGCAGTGACAGCGTCATTCTAAAGGGTCTAATGAAATGATCATTAAATTCAGTGCCGGTAGATACTATTATGGAGTAAAACAGAAAATGAATGACCTTATAGAGGTCACTTGCAAGTTAGGTCCCATGACGCTAACGTCTATGCTCCTAACCCTTTCCGTTGTTGATTATGAAAACTCTAGGAAGGCAACAAAGCACTAGAGGCCAATGGGCCCATGTCCCCTCCCGTCCACCATGTTCTGCCTTGCCTCAGAGTGCTTGCCTGGGGCTGGCCACAGGCTCACAACGGGCCCTCGGTCTTTCACTTGCTGCAGGTCATCCAGGCTGATGTACTTGCTCAGCTCGATCACTTTATCCATCCAGAAGATGTCAGTCATCCCATGGTCTGAGAAGAGGATGACGTTTAGGTCATGCTGCAGACCTCGGTCCTGTGGGGTGGATACAGGCGGTTAATCACGGTGGTGACATTTCACACAAAGTTCTTGTGGAGAGGTGTTTTTAAAACTAGATTAAAGAAGGGAGACTGTTAAAATTGGAACCAACATTTGACGCCTATATCCGGTCTAAGCTGATCAATAGACTTACAAATATTTCTAAGAAGCTGACAGCTCTCTAGTCCAGTCAGGCAATATACATCTAGATCAGCTAAATCCCACGGGTCACTCATGTACCAAGGAGTCAGTTGGTGCCTATGTGAAAAGTACTCTCCGAGGAAAGAAGAGTCTCACACTGGCTTAGGAAAGAAATCGTTGAAGGAAGAGCGAGGGGACTGGCAGTCACGAAGGAGAAGACAAGAGAAGACACCAGGCCAGTTGTCCTTGCTTTGGGTCACCTGAATCCACTGGATCATATACTTCAGGACAGTGTCCACAGCTTTGAGGGCGTCCTTTCTCTGAGGAGAGGAGGGGCCGTAGTGGTGACCTTCTACATCGATGCGCTCATGGTAGATGGCTGCTAGGTCTGCTCGGCCACTCCTGGAGAGAAGAGAAGGAGAGAGCCACAGATGAGGGAGACCTCTGTCAGCTTGCTTCCTTATGACCCGCTCACCCTCTGTGAAGGTGTGAGAGCCCCCAAATCTTCCCAGTGGGCCAGTCAAACCCCACATTTCCATGGAAATTAGGCGGGCAGATCTCGGACTCAAGGTTTCTGGTCCAGAGCAGCTTGGTGATGAGATTTGGAGGGTGTATGTGTTGGTCCCCCCTTCTCCTGGCCAATACTGTATTGGCTTCCATGTCCACAAAAGTTGAAAGATATAAGAAGATCCAGATCATGGTCCTTATAAATCCCTTCTCCTAGTCTACTAGAACCGAGAAGTCAGGAAATCGGATATAACACTTTAAATAATTACTGAATTTTTTCAAGTGACTTTAAGGGCATCCTAATCAAATGCTAGACTGTGGCTCTGACTAGCAAGAATGAAAACAGTGTCACCACAGCAACTTTGTTCGCTATAAATAGATTAATCCTTAGGATATGACATCAGCAGACACACCCCAGCCACAGGCTCTATGGAGACCTGTGATGGGCTACCTTCCATGTAGACACAGAGTAAATCCTAAAAGTAACTGTACCTTTATGAATTCCAAAACTCCCCCGGAGCCAGCATTGATGGTGGAAATCCAATGGCTGGATTTAACCCCCAGGGCTGGCGCGTAAGAATGATCACATCTAGCAACATAACCAGGAGTGGTTCACTTATGGGGAGAAAAGAGAATTGCAGGGGATGTTCCCTCCTTCCTTCCCACAGCACTTCTCCCTGTGACCTCCTCTTCCCAAGGGTAGGCTTTGCCTATTCTCCAATTAAGCATCCAAAATGGACCAGAGTGGTGGTGATGGTCACAATGATAGTTATGATAGCATCCTGATGAGCCAATGGCTAAGAAATGAAAGATGCTTTTCTCTGCTTAGACCTCTATAAGAGGTAGGATTCTTGCCAAACTGCCTTATTTCTCTTGGAAAAAAAAAACTCTAAGTACATCGGTATACAACACACAAACACAGACAGATCCATAGACACACAGACACACATCATCTTTCCCCTTGATATGGTCTTGTCAGCATGAACAATGGAAGAGTGTAATCTCTGAGCTGGCAGGGCCTTTGGTCTTGCTATTCTCCAGGAGAGAAACGTCTTCCTAATGCTCAGAGAGGTTAGTTTCCTTGGTCCGAGTCACACAGTATCCATTCCTTTCTCAGATGTGTGGCCAGCTCCTCCAGGAAGCTTCCTCTGGTGTCTCGAGGTCAGGCCAGAGGACCCTGCAGTGTGCTCCCAAGACTTCATGCTCACGTCTAAGCCTTTTTAGGCGTACAGTTCTCTCTAGATTATGAGATGCTTTCACATCAGGAGCATTCATTCTCCATGGTATCTCAACTCAAGCTTAACATTTTGTGCACAGTAAGAGACAACAACAGTAGTCAGCTAAGTGTATAAAAGCAAGTGCTCACTAAATGGGCTATTGACTATGGCTGTGTACTATGTTGCTGCACCACCACCACCACCACCACCACCACCACCACCACCATCACCATCACCACCACCACCACCACCACCATCACCACCACCACCACCACCACCACCACCACCATCACCACCACCATCACCACCATCACCACCATCACCATCACCACCACCACCACCATCACCATCATTGTCAGGTCTTCATAGATTCCAGGCTGGCTTTGAATCATATACACAAAGATAACCTTGAACTTTTGATCATTCAGCCTCCAGTTCTCCCAAGTCCTGGGATTTCAGCTGTTTGTCTGGGTTCATATGGTTTTGGGTGTCAAACTCGGGACTATATGCATGCTGGATAAGCTCCAGAATTCAAGACAGTTTTATACATTTGCTGGCATCATAAGATGAAAGCCAGGATTTAAGCCCAGGTCCCTAGAACATGACCACAGTTATTGCTAAGAGTCAACCCAACAGCCCATGACAAAGGGGGTCCATTCCATACAGCCCAGGTGACCTTTGGAAATCTTTGCTCTGTTCTATGACTCCCACTAACTCCCAGGAGCTAGCTACAAGAAAGGACACTAGGAGACATCCTCATTGTTTCCTAGATACTCTGTGACATATGGGTTGACTGTTTCCAGGCCTGGAGATTTAGGGACAAGTGTCCTCACAGAAGAGCATTTACAGATTTGCACATGAAGAATCAGACTTCAGAGGGTTCTAGAAGTTTCTCACTCCCTGGCAGGTCTCTGAGTCAGAGCCAGAACTTGAAAATGTAAACTAGGCCTTTGGATGTCCATCCGCATCTACTCCATCTTCTGAACTAGGGAAGAGACTCCAGAGTAGTCTCTTCCAGACATTCTCTTCTTTGGTTTTGAGTGAAGTGAAACTGTTAGTCAAATGTTCTTTTCTCTTTTTCAGAACAAAACAAGTTGACCCTCCTCCACAGTACGGGTCGGGTTATGTTAGTATTTAGATTTTTCTCACAAATGGTATCATTATTTGTACACTGTAATGTGAGAATGACTCATTCAAACTGCCTCTGCATCTATACATGGTCAGGTACGAAAGATCCCTCTGGGGCCCCACAAGTGTGTAGGCAGTGGGGAGAAGTTAGTAATAGGTAATATTATTTCATCCATATGCTGAAAAAACTTGCTCCTGGTCCATGGCTGATAGGGCTCTGGGCTCTTCCTCCATTACTACATCTGAACAGAATGGAGCCATCCATAAAATCTGTCCTGCAGATAAGCCTCCACATCTATCTGCTTTATGTACTAGCATCTTAGGCATTCCAGATGTGCACCTTAGGCATTCCAGATGTGCCGGTTTGCTTGCTATATCATCTGTTTAGGAGTCCACAGTTCCAGCACGGGCCCTGCAGGTGTTGGAAAACCTCACTTAATACATTGGTGCCTCGCTAAAGCAAGGTTGGCTGTGGCATTGGAGTGTAATGAAATACACTCAGGTCTCTTCATTTTATTGCCCATTGTATTGTGGTGTATTCGTAGTGCACTGTAGGGAGGGCTAGTTTCTTAAGGCTGTTTATCAGATTCGAAAATCTCCATGTGGTCAGAAAGCTGGAACGTGTCACAATGTACCTGATGGCATTGTTTCAGGAAGCTGTCAAGCTCAGACGCCAGGAACACTTGATTTGGGTTGCTTGTGTTATGGGGAGTACACACGGGAGAGCTTTCTGGGTTAAGATTTCACTGATTCATTAGGGACTGAAGTCTCCCAGGGCTGACAGCTCTTGCCTGTTTGGAGTTTAGCAGATAAATTCTTGGTAGCCAGCTGTTTCCTATGTGGGTCTGGTCTCTATCACAGGTCAGCTCGTTTGTAATAGGGTTGGGTGAGGCAGATTGTATGTCTGCTATTGGCCATTTACAGCTTTGAGGCTCAGGAACCATGCCAGGACATGTGGCTATCAAACCTAGTTCCCAGAAAGCCGCAGGGGGCCTCCAACCCCAGGGTTTCAGGGACACCCAGGTCTCCTATCACCTTATAATTCTGTCTAGATTGCTTTGCAATATAAAAAGTTCATAATGTTATGTCCATTTTTCTTACCGAAGTACATTGGGAAAAGAGAAGGATTGGGCAGAGGGAAATGGAAACAATTTAAAGGTGTGGTTAGTTCCTGACTATTGAGAAAGATGCTTTAATGTTTATAAAGAAAACCCCTGAAATGACAGTGTGTCCCTCCAGTGTCATGTTGGGGCACTGTCTAATACACTAGCTTAGAAGTCACAAGACTTCATTCATGGTTATCATTCATATTTCTGGAAACCTAGGTGGTAGCTAGCAGGAAAGTTATAGAATAAATTTAATTTTTTTTGATGGGTGGACTGGAAACCTGAAATTATAGTTTTATCATTCTCAGTGTTACTGCTGTTTCTACATATAACAATATCCACATCTCTTCATTCCTCAGCATCCTTTGTGTTCAGGTATGCATTTCTCATATTCTTCTGGACACCTTGACAGTCTCACTTCATCAGTAGTAAGTTGATTTGAATTTTGGCATAAGTCTTATGATAGGTTGAATAAGCTCAGCCCAGAGATTAGCAAGTGTGGACTATGTTGGAGTATGTGTGTCACTGTGGGTATAGGTTATAAGTCTCTCATTCTAGCTGCCTGGAAGTCAGTATTCTGCTAACAGCTTTCAGATGAAGATGTAGAAATCTCAGCTCCTCCTGCACCATGCCTGCCTGGATGCTGCCATGTTCCTGTATCCTTGAGGATAATGGACTGAACCTCTGAACCTGTAAGCCAGCCCCAATTAAATGTTCTTTCTAAGAGTTGCTTTGGTCATGGTGTCTGTTCACATCAGTAAAACACTAAGACAAGTCTCATAAATGGAGTGAGTAGATGGTAGCTTGTGAATATTCCCTTGGGCACAAATGTGGTTTCAGATTCTGTCTTCTCTTCTCAGTAACGATATCTCAGACGAATGGGGAAATTATCTCTACACCTCCATCTCTCTGTCTCGGAAACCGACCTGCAGTGACTTGAAAGGGAAATGTGCCCTGTAGTCTTAAGCATTTGAACCCATGGCTCCCAGCTGAGGATGACGTTTAGGGAGGTCTAGGCAGTAGGGCCCTGCTGGGGAGAGTGTGTCACCAGCAAAGGGTTGTAAGAGTAAAACCCTCCCCTGTCTTCAGCTCATTCTCTCTGCTCTGTGGTAGTGGTGGCAATAGGCACTCTCAGCTTGCAGGTCTCCACTCCATCCACCGTGCCAGCTCCCCGCTGCCCTGCAGGGGTCTGCCTTTGTGGACTCTAAGTGTATAAAACCATAAGCCAAATAAATCCTTTGTCCTATAAGGTGCCTTGGTCATGGTGTTTTATTACACAAGGGAAAAGCACCTAATACGCTGGCATTTGGGTGCTGAGTGGGCTGCTGAGGTAGTGCTGGACACCGAGCAAAAAGGAAGGAAGGAAGGAGGGGGAGGGAAGGAAGAAAGAAAGGAGGGAGGGAGTGAAGGAGGGAGGGAAGAAAGGGAGGAAGGGAAATGCAATCCTTCTTCCAGGCAGCTTTATCCCTTTGCCTGAGAGTGCAGGTTTAGCAGGCGGGAGAGTTTCGTCCCTACTGAGCAGGACCAAGCTTCTCCTCAGCTTCCTCAGGGAAGAGGAGCCCAGCCAAGGCTCTTGAACTGGCTTCCTTTGCCAGGTGGAAGGAATTACCTTGCCATCCATCCGTTCCTTTATCCACGTCTACAGAACCTGGGGTTCTGAGATTTGAGATGGTCAAAGGAACGCCTCTGGAGCCGTCTGCAGTAGTTCAGAGGCCAACCAACGTTCTCAGCGGGGTCCACCCAGAGCTTGCTTTCTTTGCTTTTCTATGTTATTCGTTGGTGTGCTGTTATTTTCCGTTCTGGGCACTAACCTTGGACCCCATTTGTGATGAATGACAGGTACTTCATCATTAAGATACCCTACTTACTAAGGTACTTAGTACTGGCCTTGACTCTCCCTGTGGCCCAGACAGAATTGAACCATTGAGCCTTCTATCAGCATAGTTGGGACTATGGTCTTGTACTACCAAGCCTGGATTCCAGGGCCCCGTTGAACAGGTTACATGTACAATCTGCGTGGCACCATGTGGGAAGCAGTTACTACTCCCTCCATGCAACCAGGGCTCCCTGCTTACCTCCTGATCCCTCTTCCCCTATGCCACAAACTAGTCTTTAGTTGGTCTTTAGCACAAGATACATGGTTTTTTTTTTTTTTTTTTTACTCAGTGAACCATGAGCCTCCTGTAAACAGAATTTCCAGGACAATGAATCAAGTGATATGGACCATGAACTGCCTTGTATTTTGGAAGCAGGGGTGGCATTGTGTGCAGGAGCCCTGCCTGATGAGTCCTTATGTACGATGACAGAGCTCAGAAAGTACCAGTGGGGCTGGTTGCTGCTAGAGACATAAAACTGAATGCCACCCTTATGTTAGTTACTGTTCTATTGCTGTGAAAGAGATACCATGACCAAGGCAACTTATCACAAAGAGTATTTACCGGGGGTGAGTGGGGGTGGGAGGGTGGGGAGTGCTTACCGTTTCAGTGGGTTAGTTTATGACCACCATGGCAGGAAACACGGCAGCAAACAGACAGGCAGACAGGCAGGCAGGCAGGCAGAGGCATGGCACTTGATCAGTAGCCAAGACCTTATATCTTACCCATAGGTTGCAGGCAGAAAGAGACACAGAGAGACAGAGACAAAGAGATAATGACAGCAAGAAACAGAGAGGCAGAGACAGAGACAGAGATAGAGATAGAGACAGAGGTTTAACATAGCCTTTTGAAACCTCAAAGTCACTCACAGTCACATATTTCTACCAACAAGGACACACCTCCTAATCCTTCCCCAAAACAGTTCATCCAACGGGGGATCAAACATTCAAATACATAAGTCTATGAAGACATTCTCATTCAAAGCATCCCCCTCCTCTAACCCGAAAGAGCCCCAGCACCAGGATGGTCCCAGAGAGGATGATTCTCAACCTCCTCTACCTGTCTGGTTCTTCTTTCAAGGCATCTCGAAGATGTGAGTATGGACTGGGTTGTAAGATTAAGAAGCCACATTTTTCTCAGTCACTTTACCCATAGGGGAGGCCCTGGAAGGCTAGCCTGCCTAAGCCTCTACCAGAGGAGCTTGGGTCCCGACTGTACCCTAAAAGCTTGTGAAGTCAAGAGAAGGTAGTTAGCCTTCAAGACTCAGAGATGCTTTTGTGAGATGGTGTCATAACTAAACTTTGTCAACTTGACATAGACCTAGACATATCTGTATAGAGCGAAACCGAGTTGAAAAGATGAGCTTGCTCTAGAGACATGTCTAGGAGCCATTTTCTGGAATGCTCATTGATGTAGGAAGACCTATTATTGGAGGCACCATACCTGGCATGTTGGCGTGGACCATACAAAAACAGGTACCCGAGGAAGCCAAGAAAACAAACCAGTAAGCCATGTTTCTATGGTCTCTGCTTCAGTTCCTATCCCCAGGATGGTGTTTGAGTTCCTGCCTAGACTTCTCTTGATGATGGACTGATTATAACTGTAGACTGAAAGAAACTTTTTCATCCTCAAGTTTTTTTTGCTCGTAGGGTTTAGGACAGCAACAGAAAATCAAACCAGGACAGATGGGGGGAACACCTCTGTAACATAGTCGATAAAGAAGAAAGGGGTTAATATAAAAATAAAATCTTTTGTCTCAGTGTTGTTGATATGAAAAATGTCAATGTCTTCTATGCAATAGAAAAAAAATCATCTAAATTCACAAGTAGCATCTTACAGGGACATGGCTGGCAGGAGGAGGCAATGCCCAGATCAAACACACACACTGTCTTATCTCTTCCTGCCCAGACGTGCGAAGCTTCTTGATTTGCCTGGACTGCTGCTGAAATGTCTCCTGGTAAGACTTTGTGTTCAAGGTCTAAATGAACTCTCTTAAGTTATGTCGTATCTATCCCATGTCCCATTCTCTCTGGAAGGTGGTCAAACTCTATGAACAATACAGATTCAGAGGTGTGTGTGTGTGTGTGTGTGTGTGTGTGTGTGTGTGTGAATACTTATGTGGGAAATTTCCAAATGCTCTTCACATTATAATTAGGAATCTGAGATAGAACTGAACCAAAAGAACTCTAGTGTCTGACCTTGCTGCACCAGGCAGGGCTATCTGATGGGAAGCTAAATCACTCCCCAGCATTGCCTCAACACACCAACACAAGAATTCCATTCCTGTGCATCATAGGCACAAACTCACACACAAGTGCTCACATGCAGTGTGAGTGTCATTGATCTAGATTGTTCTAATCTGGCTAAGACTGTCAACCACTTCATTCCTGAAGACAACAGATTTGATTTTTGTATGAGTAAAAGCATTGACTCATAAGCATTAATCTCTAGTCTGCTTTGTAAGAAGGAACTGAAAGAAGGTTGAAGAAAGGGCTTGTTTGTTTGTTTGTTTGTTTTTCCTGAAGGAGGACCTAGGTCATCCCACTGCCTTCCTCAGTCAGTGGCTTCAGGTCTTCTAGTTCTCATTCCAATAGTCCCTAGCTTAGAGATGAGGAGCAGGGGTCGGCATCTCCATTCTTCATTGTCATTCCATAAAAAGAAAGGACCTCGATTATGTTAGAGATGATTTTTCTACCTCCATGTAAAGAGGTTGTTTTGAGTTGCCCTGTTAACTTGGCCAGTATGAAGACCCTTCACAACAACTGCATTAGTCTTGCCCAATCCCGTCCAGATCTATGTTGTCAAAATCCAGAGGCTTCATCTATGTCACAGACTATGCGAGTAACAAACAGTCCATGGAGTTGAAGAAATAGTCCGTGGAGTTGAAGGCCATGCACCTGGCGTTCCTACCCTATGAATGGTCTTGAGTTGGCAAAGTAGTGCCAGACCATCCCTCATGAAAAACCTATCCTGAGGCCAACTCCATGGAGTTGTGGTTCTTTGTGGCCTTTTCTTTCTAAAGGAACCCAAGCCCTTCACACACACACACACACACACACACACACACACACACACACACACACACAGGCCTGCACACACCTATCACTACCACCAAGACTATAGCAGCAATTTGAAAATCTTTCCCAATTCCAAGTTTCTGAGATAAAGATGCGTCTTGCTGGAGTCCTACTGTCTTGTGGTAATGCTTGACAAAGAAAAGCAAAAGGAGGGGCTGGAAAGGTCGTTCATTGGTTAAGAGCTCTGACTGCTCTTCCAGAGATCCTGAGTTCAATTCCCAGCAACCACATGGTGGCTCACAACCATCTATAAGGGGATCTGATATCTTCTTCTGGTATATCTGAGGACATCAATGGTATATTCGTATTCATAAAATAAATAACTCTTTTTTAAAAAAAGAAAGAAAAGCAAAAGGAAAAGAAGCCTACATAATTTTCTCTCAAGGATATAGAGCCCCATTTTTTTATTCCTCCAGCATTCTGATGGAAGTTAGCTAATAAAAATACGAATGTCTGATTAAATTGGCCACCACTGGTCTAGAGTTCACAAGATAGATACGCTTTGCTATTTTCCCAGTGATCACTGAGTTGGATACAGAGAGTCCATTCAATCTCCAACACATGATAAATGTGAGACATGTATAAACACATTGATAAGCATGCTGTAGGGACACACGTGGAGGCGTTTGCGTGACAATTATAATCCACATGTTTGTATTACTCTTGGCAGTAGGGTATGGCGATGGATAACATTTGGGAGATGTTGGAAGTAGACGCAGAGCAGTTCTGAAGTCCCAGCCCTGTTCATCACCACGCGTGCTGTGCAAGTATGCTTTGCCTTAACCAGACAGCAATGCAATATACTAGCTCTGCAAGCACATAGCTTCCTAGCCCTTGTGGGCAAGAATAAAAGAAAGTAAGAAAGAAAGAAAGCAGATGAGGTAACAACCAACATCGTATAAGACACACAATATATAAAGCATGTGAAGAACATTTGCTCAAAAGTTCATTTTCCTGAGCCGATGTCCTCAAGGGTCTTCCACAGTTTCTTTCCTATTAGTTTTACTGTGTCTGGTTTTTTGTGGAGGTCCTTGATCCACTTGGAGTTGAGCTTAGTGCCAGGAGATAAGAGTGGATCAATTCTCATTCTTCTGCATGTTGACCTCCAGTTGAGCCAGCACCATTTGTTGAAAAGGCTATCTTTTTTCCACTGGATGTTTTCAGCTCCTCTGTCAAAGATCAATTGGCCATAGATGTGTGGGTTCAATTCTGGGTCTTCCATCCTATTCCATTGATCCGCCTCCCTGTCACTGTACCAATACCATGCAGTTTTTAACACTACTGCTCTGTAGTATTGCTTGAGGTCCGGGATATTGATTCCCCCAGAAGTTTTTTTACTGAACAGAACACCAATTGCTTATGCTCTAAGAGCAAGAATAGACAAATGGGACCTCATAAAATTACAAAGTTTCTGTAAGGCAAAAGACACT
Source organism: Apodemus agrarius (assembly GCA_964023405.1). Classification (NCBI taxonomy): domain Eukaryota; kingdom Metazoa; phylum Chordata; class Mammalia; order Rodentia; family Muridae; genus Apodemus; species Apodemus agrarius. The sequence goes on along the minus strand of OZ030023.1, from coordinate 39,687,385 downwards.
ATCAAAAGGACAAATCGGCAACCAACAAATTGGGAAAAGATCATCACCAACCCCACATCCAACAGAGGGCTAATATCCAATGTATACAAAGAACTCAAGAAGTTAGACCCCAGAAAACCAAATAACCCTACCCAAAATGGGGTACAGAGCTAAACAAAGACTTTTCACCTGAAGAAATTTGGATGGCTGAGAAACACCTTAAAAAATGTTCAACATCATTACTCATTAGAGAAATGCAAATCAAAACAACCCTGAGATTTCACCTCACACCAGTCAGAATGGCTAAGATTAAAAACTCAGGAGACATCAGGTGTTGGTGAGGATGTGGAGAAAGAGGAACACTCCTCCACTGCTGGTGGGACTGCAAGCTAGTACAACCACTCTGGAAATCAGTCTGGCGGTTCCTCAGAAAAATGGATATGATACTTCCGGAGGACCCAGCCATACCACTCCTGGGCGTATACCCAGAAGATTCCCCAGCATGCAATAAGGATACATGCTCTACTATGTTCATAGCAGCCTTATTTTTTTTTTTTTTAGTTTTTTTTATTGGATATATTCTATATCTACATTTCATTTCCCTTTTTTTGTTTCCCCACCCCCCTAAGGTCCCACATGCCCTTTTCCCTCCCCCTGCTCCCTCATCCACCCCTTCCCACTTCCCTGTTCTGGTATTCCCCTACACTGATGCTTTGATCCTTTCCAGCACTAGTGTCCATTCCTTTCTTCTTGTCAGACATCATTTGGTATGTGAATTGTGTCTTTGGTGTCCCAAGATTCTAGGCTAATATCCACTTATCAGTGACTGCATACCACAGCCTTATTTATAATAGCCAGAAGCTGGAAAGAACCCAGATGTCCCTCAACAGAGGAATGGATACAAAAAATGTGGTATATATACACAATGGAATACTATTCAGCCATTAGAAACAATGAATTCATGAAATTCTTAGAGAAATGGATGGAGCTGGAGAACATACTAAGTGAGGAAACCCAGTCTCAAAAGAATATCCATGGTATGCACTCACTGATAAGTGGATATTAGCCTAGACTCTTGGGACACCAAAGCCACACTCCACATATCAAATGATGTCCGACAATAAGGAAGGAGTGGACACTGGTGCTGGAAAGGATCAAAACATCAGTGTAGGGGGGATACAAAACAGGGAAGTGGGAAGGGGCGGATGGGGGAGCAGGAGGAGGGAAAAGGGCATGTGAGACCTTTGGGGGTGGGGAACCAGAAAAAGGGAAACGAAATGTAAGTATAGAATATATCCAATAAATAAAAAAAAAAAGAAAGAAAGAAAGCTCATTTTTCCCAGAACCTTCTAAATACCACCAGAAACAAATTACATGAACAAGTTCATTTTAAAAAATATTTTAATATTTCAAAGCCATTTTCTCCTTAGTAAGTCAATCGTGCTAAACCATTTTGCGACCTCTCTTGATTGATTTCACGCAGGTAGCATGGTCTCAAAATCAGCATGGGACAGGGTCCTGCTTTTTCCTTTGACAGTCCTGGATGAGTAGCAACCACTCCCAAGGTTGGGTCAGAAAAGGAAGCGAAAGTATCAGTCACCAGTCGTCTCTACACCTGATCTTAGCCAAAAGGCCGAGAAGCGAACCAGTGGTCTCTGTACCGAGGCAACCTTAGACTACAAGGACAACTGACTGCAGAGCAGATCCTTTGGTTACTTGGAGGTAAGCTCTGCATCCACGACAATCTTGGAGTCCGATACATAACTGGTCACTAGTGTGAAGGACAGTCGTAGTCATAGCCAGTCGCTGCTGTTGGTACCGTGGTTCTCACTGTGCCTCACTGGAAACCAAGCTGTCTCTTTTGGAAGGTCGAAGGTCTTGTCCTTATCCATATACTCTGATTCTCTGTGTCTTCTGCTTTGATTCCACCTAGGAAACCCATTCAACAACCCAGATGACTTCTAATCCCAAGCTCAGACACCTCCTTGATGATTGCTAAAGCAATCTCCCAACTGAAACCCCATCTTGGCAGCCCCACGGTTCTGGTTCACTTGACGATTTGCGTTTGATGCAGTCATCAGTTTCCCCCTGAGAGAAACCATGTACTATTCAGAAGAGAGAAGGTGAGCTTTGCATGTTTCACACTCTGTGTCCTTGTCCACGCGCAAGGCGGAAATGTTCCTTGTTCTAATGCACTGTGTGCTTTGCACGTTTCAAACAAGAGTGTTGAAAGGTAACTTCTCCAGACTCCTCTGGTCACAGATCTGCCCTTCAGGCAAATACTCGATATATAACTGCTCAGCAAATCATTAGCATGAAAACGCTGATGCTCATATGCTTTCTCCACTGTCTAACAACATGAAAAGGAGATCTTCAAACCCTGGGGATTTCCTATCTTCTGTTTACCATTTCCTAACAGTTACAAACAGCCAGTACACCACATATCAAGCACTACATAAAGCTCTGAGTCATTTCACCTAGGTCCAGCTCTCCTAAACCTCTTTAGGCTTTGCTATTCGCCCAAGAAACAAGGAAGAGGGAAGGGATGGCCCAGTGGGTAAGGGTGCTTGCTGGGTGATGGTGGCACTTAAAGGTGTACCTGCCTTTAATCCCAGGAGGCAGAGGCAGAGGCAGGTGAATCTCTGGGTTCAAGGTTAGCCTGGTTTACAGATCAAGTTCCAGGATAGCCAGAGCTACACAGAGCAACCTTGTCTCAAAATCCAAAGCAAAACAAAAGTCTTTGCTGCTGCTTTTTACAGAGTTTGCTCCACAGAACCTATGTCAGGGGACTCACAGCTGTCTAACTACTCCAGTTATGTGGGAACTGACTCTATTCTCTCCTCTGCAGACACCTACATCTGCTCTACACACACACACACACACACACACACACACACACACACACACACACACAGAGGCACGCATGCATGCACACACACCTTTTTTAAACACAAGGAATAACAATGTTTTAGCTGAAAATTTGAGACACTTACTTTAATGAGTCCAGAGCGTCGCTAACTGCATTCGCAAAGTTGATATCCGTTGGGACGTTTTTATATTCCAGGCAGTAAGTTGGTCTGACACCAAGAATCTCAACTTCACAACCTAACAAGGAAAAAAAAGTGGAAAATAGTTATTGTCTCCAATAATTGGAGTAGGGCTAAGAGCCTATTCCGTAAAACACACATCAGTCAAAATAATTTTGTACCTTTCCATAAACTAAAATAACTCATTCCTGGTTAAGTAGTATATTTAATTATAATTCTGCTTCACTTAACTAGTGTCTTAAATGTAATACTGGAGTCTCATGACAGAAACTGCCCCCCCCACAAAAAAACCAATATAAATATTAATTAGTATACCAAACTATCTCATTTTTTTTCTGTAGATTTCATAAATAGCATCTTCTAGTCTAATGTTCCCTGGCCTATTCAAGAGACATGTATTGCAGCCAGAGACTTATAAAACAACTATTTCACTATTCTGTGATAGAGAATAACTGTACTTTAGAGTTCAAGCAGCAAGCCAATTTCATCAAGTTAAAGCAAGGGCCTTCCCTCTCCCCCCCCCCCGCCAAAATAAGAGTCAAAAACTTGGGATGAATCTGCTCAATTTTTCTATTGCAGACTCTCAGACGAGCAGAAGTCGTTGTCCTGGAGGAAGAGACACTTAATCAGAATATGCCAGCCCAGAGCTGCAGAGGGGTGACCAGCTCAGTTTACATTTGTTAGGCAAATATTTATTGGCATTTGCTATGAGCTGTTCAGGCTGAGAAAACAAAAATGAATCAGCCAGTGTCTCCTTCTCAGAGCGGTCCAGAGTCTAGTCTTCTGGGAAAGCGGGAACCATGTGCTGTGTGCAGTTGGATGTATGGTGCCCACTTTCTAGGTGGTACAGGGATTCAGCGAGGAGCAGAATTTCCCTCCTGACAGTCTTGCTTGAGTCTTTCCTTGTCCATGACACGGTGCAAAAGGCACAGCCAACGCTATGGGGGATAGAAGAGGGGCTTGGGGTAGGGTGGGGTATCAAGACAAAGACATCAATGTGTGCTAAAGTTCAAGGAACATCTAAACAATGAAAACCAAGAAACGTCAGACCAAGGGACTCAGAATGCCAGATGTGGCTCTTGCTTGCAGCTCAAGAAAATGGTTTCTAAGTGGAAATGAGTAAAAGTTGGGGCCATAAAATACGGGCGGGGGGAGTCCACCAGGAAGCAGGGAGTCAGGCACTTTTGAGCACATCTGCCAGGTGGTTCCAGTTGATATAAAAGATAGCAGAGGGACTCCTAGGTAGACTAACTCATTAGCATAAAAGATATGGTCGTGCAAAAGGGGTGCTGCACGAGCCACTACTAAATCACTAAAGGAAAAAAGAGAAAGCATCACTTTTTAAAAACCAAATATCAAAATGCATAAAAGTAAAAAAAAAAAAAAAAAAAGGATGGGATTCAAGAGACAAAACCAAGCATTTTAATTTTAAAGCAACTGTAGGAAAAGCCGGAAGGGGCCGTGACTCCACATAGACATTATGTGTACAGACTGCTGCTTAACTGTCATGTCTAGGCACACACAGAGGAATCTTGGTAGTGTAACTATGAGACTTTGTCCTTAATGGAAAGTAATTTGAGATACAATGAATCGTCTGCCATGATGACCCATATCTACAATCCTAGTATTCGGAAGGCTGAAGCAGGAGCATCAGGAGTTAAATCAAGTCTTGTCTATTGGCGATACAACATTGGTAGCTAGCCTGTTTTGTGAAGCCCTGTACCAAAGACTTCAACAAACAGATTGAACGAGTAAGCTATATGGAGAATTTGAACATTGCTATTGATGGCGTGAATTCAATAGATTTTAACCTTTTACCTCGTGAGCACTGGATGTGAAGCTTTAAATGCAATTGACAGGCAAACTGAGCATATTTGCATCCGTAAATAAAATCTCACTAGTTTCCAAAAAGCAGAGGAGTTCCAGGCACGATGAATACAATCTGACCACAGGTAACAACATTAGGAATTCAATCGTAATAGTTAACTAAAAATTAAACCTAACCACTTACAAATTTGAAAGAAAACTGTTGTGTGAATTGATGCACAGGCCTAATGAGAAGTCCTTGACAGGCTAGTTATTAACAACAGTGAAAACCCTATACTTCTCAACGTCAAGGGACACGTGTTTTACTTAGGCCAGGAGAAAAATCAAGAATGTTTCCCTCACTGCTGTGACTCACTGCTCTTAACATGCTTGCCGTTAAATAAGAAACAGAGACAACTACATTTAGAAAGCAGGAGGTATGCCCAAGAGTTTCTGTATGAGAGTATTTTAGAAAACTTTTTTGTAGGACTGAGAGATAGATCAGCAAGTAAAGTACTGGCCACACAAGAGAAGAGACCAGAGTTCAACTCCCTGGCTCCCACATAGCTAACAGATTAGTATGACAGCCTGCCTTTAATTCCAGTTATCAGAAGTGGAGACCACGTAGCCCTGGATCAAGCTGGCTAGCTTGACGAACCAAACCAGTGAGATTTTGGTCCAACTGACAGGCCTTGCCCCCAAAATAAAGTACAGAGGCATTGTGGTAGACTCCTGAGGTCAGTTTCCAGCTTCCAGATATGCACATGCACACATGTGGGAACATGCTTACACACATGACCACCACACACATGTCCATTTATAAAAACATTTTGCTCTATAACATACTACAATGGCAGGCACGTTCACAGTAGAAACAAAAGTGTCACCAAATTGTGAGTAAATACACACAATGACTTATTTCCTTCTATTCTAATCTACTCCACAACTGTTTATAAAGTTGACTAGCAAACCATGAGTGTCCATTAGTATTTACCATGGGTTGTGACCTGTGTTAGAAAAATGCTTGTAACAGCACCCTCTTACCACTGAGGATAGCAGACCTCCTTGGATGCTACAAACTACAGGGAGCATAGAAACTCATTGTGGAAATGCATGAGCCGTATCTCAGCAATGGGCCACGGATATGAGATGATGTTGTCTAGTAATGTTGTAGCCACCGTCATGTGTGTTAATATAGTCCATGATGTTCAAACAATGAAGGGATTGCCTAACATCACATTCCTCAAGACACAGTCTGTCTTCTATTGTACTGCAGATAGATAGGTAGATAGATAGATAGATGGATGGATGGATAGATAGATGGATAGATAGATGATAGAATAGACAAACGATAGTTATAGATAGATGAAAATAGATAAATGATGTATAGAGAGACGATAGACTTATATGATATATGTGCATATATATGCATGTCTCTATATAGAGATATGCCTATGAAATTTAATCTATAAATTAGTCATGGTAAGAGATTAAAACTAACGAAATAGAACAATTACAACAATATCCTATAGCAAGATGTATGTGATTATGGTCTCTCAAAGTATCTTTCTCATTTAAAGGAAGTATTTCATAGCTTATCTCCCACCTGTCTGAATCCCTTAAACCAGCCCTCATACGCTTTTGCATCTTTATTGAGCAAAGTAAGAGTTACTTGATTACAAGCGCTGAGAAACTTCGCGATCTGCCTGGAAACCAAGATGGCTTCCAAGTGACTGTCTGGAGAGCAACAGACAGTGCGAAGGGACGTACACAAAGGGGATGCTTCTCTGAGGACAGACTAGGAAGGGCATCATGGGGTTTTTATCTCACAAACGCTGTACATATTTAAACTCAACAATCGTTTATTTCTCAAATTTTCCAATTAATCTTTTCATACAGCAGCCGACAAGGAGCTCAAAGCGCAGGAAGAAACGTCCTGTGAAGCATATATATATATATATATATATATATATATATATATATACATACATATACATATATATATCTTGGCGTGGAGTCTTCAGTCATTTTCATCCACCGAGGGGGAAGGTTGTAAAGCGACATTCTGGCAGTTTTTATTACAGTCCTACTCTGCCTGACAAATCACTTCTAGGAACGTATTGTAAGAATATAAAGTCGTAAAGCCTGAAAGCACATTTATGTCTAACAAAAGATGGGAAATAAACATAACACGGTGTCAGCTAGAACACATCTTGGGGGCGTCTGCCTTGATAAACCGTCTTAGCAGTGATCTAAAATGAAGTCATTTGGAACTGTCCTCCTCCTCCAGGCCCATCTTTCACTCTAGGAAGACAGCTTTCACTTCTGGCTGCTGCGCCTTTGGGTGGGGCTGGTCACGTGACCCAGCCCTGACACCGAAGACCACCGAGGAGCATGAAATGGGATGCTTTGCTTCCTTATAAAAGATAAAGAGGTACTGTGGGCTCTGCCCCTCATCTCTGGTGAGGAATGTAGGCTGTGAAAGAAGACAGGATCCTTGGGCTCATGGCAGCCATCTTGAAAAAAACCAAGGCAAGAAGCAGTAATAGTCCAAAGTCAATACACTAAAGCCAAGTGGAAAGACTCAGGGTATGCACTTTGAAAGGGACACTGGTAAGCATCAGAGCCACGTTCATTACTTCTCATGTGGGCCAAACAAGTCTCTTCACTATTCATTCTTAGCCTGACCTCTATTATTTTTGACAGACACTTCCTAATTGGTGATATAAAGGGGACCTGGAAAACCTAAATATTTTCATCATGGCTCATTCAAATTGACCTCACTTTTGTAAAAACAAGTGTCCATTGTGTTTGTCATAAGAAGCCAAAAGCTGATGTTTGAGTGATAACTTTGTAACTTCCTTCTAATATACCAATTAGAACACAAAAGTTCCATTATGCGACCGCTGTATTTATCCATCTGACAGCAGCTGGACACTGGTTTGTTGCCAGGTTTTAAATGGTATAGATCATGCAGACATAAATATTTTCACATATGCTCTCTGGTTCATTTAGGGGTGCGTTCCTGTTGGGATATGTCACTAACAGAACTATTATACATACACTGGAACATTGTCATATGGCTTCACTCCCATCTGCACTTCCTGGACACATGGCTGTCCCGCTCTTACCAATGTTTGGATTTGTTATTTCTTTTTAAAATTAGCCACTTTCCATTTTAGTGTGTGTTCTTTAGTCATGAGTAAAACTCTGCTAAAGCTTCACAAAGACTCTACCCCTCCCTCCCCCGCAGCAGCCACAAACCCAGGAGTCCTGCTGTGCCTCCTAAAGTGGCCATCTAATGACAGGCCAAGGGCAGCTATCACAAGAGGTGAAGACAGGCAGATATTTCTGGCTGAAGTAACAAAGTAAAATGAGGAATTTTGCAGAGAAAGAGAGGGTTCGGGCTTTAGAGTCTTTCCTGGAGCTATTGTTTGGACTGTGTTTGGGGAATTCGTCTCTCCCAGAGAGTGAGCACCTCCAGCAGGGACCAGCAAAGCTGAAAACTGCATTGTATTTTCAGTAACCTGACTGAAAACAGATCTAGCACAGCAGGGGGCACTGGCGGATGCCATTTTGAAAACCCTCTTCTCAGTACTGAGCATGTGGTACTTGGTACTCAGCACTAGGCACTTGGCACCTGCACTCAGCAAAGCATCAGCAAGACGTCATTTTCAACAGGACTCTGAAGCCCGAGATTCCTTGTGAATCTCTTTCTTGGAAAACTCAGAGCAAGTGTCACGGGGCTGTACATTGATTGCAACCTGGCCCGTAGTATATTGCTAGACAGTAGAAGAAAACAAAAACAAAAACAAACAAACAAACAACAATAACAAAACTGAATCAGAGCTGCTGGTCTCAGTGCACTGGAACTTAGTCCAAGACAGAATCTGCCCAGAAGCTTTGACACAGGCTCCAAGCAGTGTTCCCAAGAACAAGAATTACCCAACATTGGAAACCAGGCTTCTGAAGGAATACCTAGAGGCATGGTGAGAGTCCAAGACCCCATTCCTGAAGCACTGCCCATGAACTGGACAGAAAGAAGTCTCAGATAAGAGAACAGGCCTACTCATCGCAAAAGAACTTCTTGAGAATTAGAAAGACTTCTGGGGACTCGGGAGGATTGATGGCTGGCTCTCTTGAGGCTGAATCCAGCAATTAGGCCAGACAGCATGCATAGGCCACATTCCCTCAAGATCTCTCTCCTTCAAAAACTCTTCATTGTTTATTTAATTAATATCCAATGTCAATGTAGCAGATTTCCCTCCCCCTCCCTCTCCCTTCCCCTTCTTCTCTTCTCCCCTCCCCTCCCCTCCCATCTTCTCTCTTCTCTTCTCTTCTCTTCTCTTCTCTTCTCTTCTCTTCTCTTCTCTTCTCTTCTCTTCTCTTCTCTTCTCTTCTCTTCTCTTCTCTTCTCTTCTCTGGCTTGATTGGTAAAGGTCTCAGCATCCCAAGAATTGTGACTGCAGTGTGTCATTCAATGACAGTTCTTACCCTTCTTGTTTTTGTCTACCTTTAGTCCCAGGTAGACACCTCTCCCTCTTCTGCTCTGGCCTACCTACCGTTCCTGGTTCTATTTACATCCACTTCTACTTTACATCTACCAATCCAATAGTTTTATGCTGCCCCCACCCCCCATCACACATACAGTAACTAATAATGTATTAATACATAATACAGTCGGTTCTCCTCTACTTCCTGAAGTGATTGGGGCTTCACGGTCAATTGCTTTTGTTTCATTATTAATGTCTTTTCATAGAGGGCTCACCCTGTGATGGCAACTATGACGCAGAGGTTTTCGAGGCTGATGGAACCTTTTATGACCCAGGTGTGTATGCCCTAAGGACCAAAGACTCATAATCCTTAAAGATTGGCCGGAGACAGTGGCTCTGAGTTCATTGTCTCACATCCAAGAAAAATTAATGACACACACTCTTGTGGGTGCATACACAGTGGAAATGGGGTTTATTAAAAATGGCTACAGGAAAGTTAGAAATCAAGAAAGAGAAACTCCCAAGTGTTGGTGGGGCTCCCCAAAGGAAGAGAACCTTTTAATTGGGATTTTATGATGCAATGGCATAATGTGGATGAATGAGGTAATCTCTACTGAGACTGGCTTTTTCTCTGGGCTACCATGGGCCCAGCCAATGGAGGGCCCACATGTTCTATGGCTGTCTCCCTGGCCCAGTCATGGAAAGGACTATGTGCTGTTCGTGCTAAGGGTAGCTGAAGCTCCCTCTGTCCATCTCTGACTCCAGCTTTGATGCTGACAGTGCGGTAGCTGTTAGTCACTTCACCGCAGTTACCACCCTCTGACCTTGGCAGGCGCCTCAAGTGCTGTTAGTTGTAAGGAGTTCTATTTATTCTCACATAGTAGCTGCCATGTTCTTGGTTATGCCTTCTTGTATTGGATGGGTCTCCTTCCTAAAATGCGACCCGGTATGTTAGAAGGCACCCTTACATACAAATTAGTCTATTGTAGTTAGCTGCATTAGAAGCATCTTATTTAAAGCAAGGATATGTGATACGCAACTGATTCTAGCATGTATTTTCTAGAGGGGGAAAAAATCTGACAGAAGTTAACCAGCCATCCTGCTGTAAATAACCTCATTTCTTTGAGCCCACTGATCTTCTGTCAAATCTACTTGCCTATCTTATGCTCAGAAGCAAGCATCTTTGTCTTTCATCCTCAGTACCCCTGACCTCACACACTCTTTTAGCCCTTATATTCTCTTTTTACCTTAACACTCATTTATACATTAGTATATATGGGCAACTTTTGGTTTTTGACCATGAGCACTTTGATTTATTACACAGAGATATTTATGCCTCAATCATTGTTACAAGTAGTATTGTATAGTCTTGTGCAAATAGAATTATATAGTCTTAGGATGCTTAAGCCTGGTGCCATGTACACAGGCTTATTACACCTCAACCCTACTACGACCTAGTCCCTCATGAACTTTGCAAGTGTTTTCACTGATAGAATAAAAGTGACATAAATTAAAAAGCTTGACTAATGGTCTAACTCCAGATAAGAAATCCTAAATGCAAAAATAAAAGAAACAAGAATAACCAAGGCAACATGTCTCTGCCAAAAATTACCAAATCCACAGTAATGGCCTCCCAAGGAGAGAGATACAAAATTCTAGGCAAAGAATTCAAAAGAAGTGAAGGGACATATAAATTAACTCCTGAATGGATTTTTTTTTTTTTTTTGGTTTTTCGAGACAGGGTTTCTCTGTGTAGCCCTGGCTGTCCTGGAACTCACTCTGTAGACCAGGCTGGCCTTGAACTCAGAAATCCACCTGCCTCTGCCTCCCAAGTGCTGGGATTAAAGGCGTGTGCCACCACCGCCCAGCTCCTGAATGGATTCTAAGAGAGTATACAAACATCTAAAATAAAAGCCATCACAGAATATGATGAAATTAAGAGAGAAGCACAGAAGAAAAGCCAAACTGAATTGGTAGAAATGAAAAAAAAATCCATTAAGTAAATAAAAAGTTTAGTAGAAAGCTTAATCATAGAACTGATCCTGGGGAAGACAAGATGACAAGACAATCAATGTCAACTCAGACTACTATACCCAGTAAAGCTATTTGTCATAATTGAAGAAGAAACAAAAACTTTTCATTATTAGAAATAGTCTAAAGAGTTCCTGGCCACTAATCTGGCTCCAGAGAAAACATTAGCAATAATCTGTCAGATTGAAAACAAAGGCATATGTACCCATGAATCTGCAGAAAAAAAGATAAACCATGTTAGTGTAGTAGTTAATCAAATGAGGAATAGGAAAACATTAAAAAAAGTCACAACAACAAAAAATGACAAAACTTAATACACATATGACAATAGTAACTCTGGATATTAATATCAGTTCTCGAATTAAGGACACAGACTAATAGCTTGGATAGACTCATCAGAATGTTGCCTTTAAGAAACACACCTCACTATCAAAAAAAGATGCTATCTTGAAGTGAAAAAATTGAAAATATGTATTTTGAGCAAATAGAGGACATTGTCGAAGGCCCAGAAAAGGTTCAAATATCTGGCAAAATACAATTCAAACCAAAAATAATCAGAAGAGATAAAGAAGGGTGTTTCATGCTTATTTAGAGATTAAGACAGCAAGAGGACATTATAATTCTAAACATGTACATACCTAGCATGGGTGCACTTAATTTCCTAAAGCAAATGCTACTAGCTATGAACCCACAGGTTGACCCTAACCCAATAACAGTGGGTGGCTTTAATAACACTCTTACTAATTAATATATTTCACCCCAACTAAAACAGAGACACATTGGGGTTAAAGGATATCAAAGATTGAGTAAACCTAGCAGACACCTACCATTCAAATGCGGCAGATAAACATTCATCTCCATGGTAGATAGTGCTTCCCTTAAGATAAATTATGTAAAAGATCACAGAGCAAGTCTTAATAATACAGGAACATTGAAATAACTTCTTTTATTCTATCTGACTACCAAAGAGTAAATCTATAAATCATCAACAAGAGAAATTATAGAAAATATATAAATTCATGGAGATCAAACAGCTAGCTCACTGTTAAATGATGAATTACTTGTTGAAAAAAGTCCAGAAGGAAAAAAATTTAAAACCAAGAATAGAATGAAAATAGAAACAGCATACCAGAACCTGTGGGAGACCATGAAAGCAGTCCTAGGAGGGTAGTTTACAGCTACAAGTGCCTTTACTTAAACACTCATAAAACCTTGAAGTAAATAACATAATGACATGCATTATGGGGTTTAGAAATACAAAAAGCAAGCCAAAAACAAAAGTAGAAGATTAAAAAAAAAAACAGGGCAGAAATGAACAGAATTAAAAACAAAAAATAAACAAAGAATGAATGAAATGAAGAGTTGGTTCTTTGAAAAGAGAAACCAGATTTGGTCAAACTCCTCCTCACCAAAGTGCGCGTGTGTGTGTGTGTGTGTGTGTGTGTGTGTGTGTGTGTGTGAGAGAGAGAGAGAGAGAGAGAGAGAGAGAGAGAGAGTGTGTGTCTGTGTGAGTGTGTGTGTGACTGAAAAGTAGAAATAAAATTTCTTATGATGACAAAGTGGACAGATAAAAGAGTGAAGGGTAGGAATATAGAAGAAAAGCACATGAGGGATAGATGATAGATAGATAGATAGATAGATAGATAGATAGATAGATAGATAGATAGGTGATAGATAGAGATAAAGAGATATAAATATTTTTAAAGAAAATTAAGCTTTAGAAAAAAAACTCCTCCTAACGAAAATAAAAAACGTTTACTAAAAACCCCAAGCTGAGATACTTTGTACATGTACAGATGGATGAATTCTTACCGAGTGACTGAGCTGTTCACGCAGCACTCACACTGGGGAGCAGAATGCTATCATCTTGTACAGCCAGCCACCTTCCCACACACCTTCCTGGGACACTTGTTTAAGTGTGAATTCTGTCCTATCACTGAACACTAGGCTTGACTACCTTCAAACTTAACATACTGCAACAATTTAAATTAATTAAAATGTTTAATAAATTCTTAGTAAAATTATATTTAGTATATTCCCTAATACTGTTGTATCAAGCCAACCACGATTGGCATTTGACAGTCTTGTACCCATCACACATTGATAGTCTTTGTCTTTCTTCGGTTGATTTCTGTTGAATCAGTAAGAATTATGACTATGCTGTTCTTCTTCTATTAGCTTGTTAGTCATATAGTCTTGGCAAAGGAGCCTGAGAAAATGAAATATAAAATATTGGCCCGTTAGAGGGGAAAGCATTTGCAATGTAAAAAGAATATAGAAAATTAAAAAAAATTGCCCCGTTAACATTTGCTGTAAGTTTTCATTTCTTTAACTTTCCAGATGAAGTAAAGATGGGCTAATTTAAAAAAATAAAATAAAACCTCTATCTGCTGTTTTCATATATTCTAACTCTCTATGGATTTTTTAAATAAAAAGATTATAATAATATTGTCAATTTGTGTTTACCTACCTGGTTTCCTTTCTGCTGATCTTCATTCCTCCCAACATCTCTGCTTCCATCTGATACCACCTCCTGTTTGAGGGACTTAATATTCCTGTTCTTCAGACCCGCTGGCAGTATCACATACCACTTCTTCCCATTCTGTTTCTCCTCTATTCTGTTTCTCCTTTCCTGTACCTTGTGACTATATCTCTTGTGTCCTTCACATTTCTTTCTGTCTTTATACCTTTTGCCTCTCCACATTTAACCTGTATGACAATCAGTCCTAGCATTACCTTTTTTACTAGAAAAAATTCCAGTCTACTAGTGAACATTTCCATTTTTTTTTCTTTTTTGCGTGGTTCTTTCAAAGTGCATGACTAATGTCTGAGTCACTTGTAGAGTTGAGTCTATTGTCTCATTTATTCCTCTTGATTTGGAGATGGTGGTCAGGACTTGATTTCTTCTTATTATTTTTTTAGATGTTGCAGACTACATGTGGAAATGTGTAAACATCATGTGATGTTCTTCACGTTATGTTCTTCTGGAAAGCATGGGCTATCTCTTATGGAAGCCTCTTAGACCATCCCTGGCTGTAGTATAATGAAGGAGAAAGGTTATTCAAAACTTAACTTGTGTTTATAAAACCTTTTCTTTTTGTATATCACCACCTTGTAGAGATAATCTCTTGTGCACTGTGTAAAAGCATTCACCTGTCAAAGAAAATAAAACCTTTGGCCAATGAACTGAGGCATGATTAGAAGGTAAGACATCCAGCAGAGAGAAAGAGAGAATTTCTGGGAAATAGAGTAAAGGATTCAACTTGGGGACCTTAAGAAGGAAAGACACATGAAAGCTGACCAGAGGTAACCAGTCACATGGCAGAACTTAGATTAGAATAATTTAGCTAGTCAGTTAACATGCAAAGCTATGCCCTAGGCATTTGTAAATATATTTAAGTCTTAGAGTTGTTATTTCCCGAACTTGGGGCTGGGAGGAAAACACAGGGTTACAGATGGTACCCACTATATTACCTAATTTGCCCAGTCCTGCATGGCCAAGATATGGTTCCTATTCCTGGAACAGAGCCAGCAGACTATGTGTTTTCAGGAGTATGGGCACTTGCTGGGCATGAGGCATATATAAATATATGCTTACATATATTTATATAAGTATACATGCACACACACACATGTGTCATGATCCTCCTTCAGGAAATATTATTCCTGTCAAAGTTATTGGGAAATGTTCTCTCTATCAAGGGACTTAATGACTCCATGATAGTCAGAGACAGCACAAGTCCAGGATGTGAGGGTGTGTCTATGTTCTTAGCAAAATGGTAAATGCTGAGGCCTTCAGGTCTGTCCTTAAGACAGTGGGAAAGAACTCTGAATTAAAAATATATAATTTCTCAACTGCACAAAAGATAAGGATGCAATATGAATTGTAATGTGATGAACCTGAAAGAATAGAGGCGCCTCCACCACAAATCAGTATGTCAGAAAGATACAAAGGCAGGCAGATTCCCGAGTTCAAGGTCAGCCCAGAACAGCTAGTTTGGGCTCAGGTATGGTAGAAATGGTAATCTCAGGATAAGATCCCACCCAGCTAGTTTATTGTCTGTGCTTACAAAGGCAGACAGACCTCTGAATTCATTTGCAACATTTAAAAAATATAGACTTGCTGCCTCTTTTGAAGAATCAAGAGCTGGAGTATGAAAGGCTGATTAGTGAGATAATCAAAAGGAAACTTTGAGTAAATGATTGAACTACTAACATGTAAATAAAAGACTGGACTTTTGTTTTGCATGAGATGAGCTACCCAGAGAGTTTTTTAGATTTTTTTCAAGAGAGAGCTGTCTCAAGCAGAGAGCTTTCTGGAAAGCTGTTTCGAGCAGAACACAGACTGCCAGTTTTTAACCCCAGATTTTACTTTTGTCTCCTCTCAAACCCTCCTGCTCTCAGGAACCACACTCCAAGCCAAGACTGGTCCTTAGCACTAATTTTTATTCTTTAGATGACGTTCTTTATTGTCCCCATTGAAATTATGGAATGCTTACTGGGCCTCCCTTAGCAGACACTGGACTCCAATGTCTATGCCTTCTTTTATCTTATGATCTTTCCAAAATTGAAGTTCCATTGCTTCCCAACTGAGACTTTTGAGATCAGCATTTGACTGTTGTAGACATGTACATGATTGCCAAATATACCTCCCTGTCTAGGTCTCGGTGTGTGTCCAATCTATTACACAAGCACAGACATGTCAACTGTCCAGTAGTTCTGAAAACTACTTAGCCTATCTTTGTACCAAGTAGAACTCCAAATTCTAACCATTTTAAGCATTAACAAAAAGACATTTTATCATAAAGGTATTTCTTGGTCCAAGGAACAAAAACAGCTTTTAAAAGTTAACTCATATCCATGGATGAAAATGACTAATCTCTAGAATGATACAAGCTCAAAATCAATTCTGCTTCTCTTTGTTTAGTGTGAGTGCTAAGAAAGCTGTTCATATAAACAAATAGATAAAATAGAAGTAGTTTGTACCCGTGTAATTTAATTCTTTTAATGTCAAAATATGATCCAGCATAAATTTTAAAACAATATTTCGGATGACAATTCAATTAAGTTTTTCTTAAAGAACTTTAAAAGCAAGCACTAGCATCTATTCATTTTTTCACTTGCTTTCCAAATGCACAAGAATTGGAGCTATGCATCTGATTAGTGCTGTCTGTCTCTGTGTAGCTTCAGGATATCACAATATGCCTTAGTGAGATTCTGGGTGAGAGGTATTCTTTCTTATGGGAAGTGAGAAAAGGGCAAATTTTAGTCAGAGTCATTTTAATACCAAAATATTGGAGATTATATAAAACAGTATAGAATTGGGGGGGTCCATAAAATATTCTTTTAAAACTAATTTTGTTCTTGAGGATGCTTGGGAACCCAGTTTGAAGACTTATGAACTAGGAAAGGAGCTCACAGTAGCTCCGTCCTACAAAAGTGCAATGTCCAGATAATAACAGACCATGAAGTGGCGTTGGGAGCCAGTGATGAGAAACAGGTTATAACTTGTCATTCATAACCCAAGTTCCGTAAGCAAAGCAGGAAGAGAAAGAACCATCACAGCATGCATCCTGACTCACTGTTCATTCAGAGTCAGAGATTCAGACAATGGAGCAGGAAGTCCTATCTCCATTGGGAGAGGCTCTGAATGCATGTTCTGGGGGTGCCATCAGTTGAGACGGAAGCTATATACCTCCACATACCCCAGAGAATGGACTGGAAAATAGAGCAAACTGGACAAAGTCTGGGACAAATAATACATCCTCCTTCTCTGTCAGTCCAGTGTGGTCTTTCTTAGGTGAACTCTCAAAAGGAAAAACATTGTATCTTATCTGGGATGCAAAGAGCCGAGAATGAATAAATGACTGGGAAAAAAAAAAGCCATCTAGGGAAGACAATGGCAGCATAAAGGAGTGTGGTATAACCGGAATCAGTCATTCCCGAGAGAGCAGTGTTAATTACTCCTAGGTGGGTATGTGTGGGTGCTTTGTTTTGTTTTCCTTTGGTCTTCGTCTGATAGGAATCAGCAGGCTGGAAGGGGGTATAGTGTGGACAACTCTCTAATCAGGAGTCCACGGACTGTGTTCTGGATCTGCCACAGGCTCGTTCTGTGATCCGTGAATGTGGGCGAGTATTTCTCAACGTCCAGGCTGCTACCTCCAGGCCCGTTTCACGGTTATGCAGAAACCAGGAAATTTGGTCCACCGAGGTCACTACAGGTCCCTCAAGCATGACAGAGGGAGGTAGGAAGTTTTGGACTATCGCTTCAGGGATCTGCAGGGAAGGCCATGGCCAAGGCATGGTCTAGAGGTTTGACTTTGTTCTCATGATGACCTCAAGGCCATGTTATCTCTTTATAATCCATCACCATTCATTATTACAAGCTAGCTTTGAAGAGAATTGCCCTTAATTAAGGTACATTCATCAGGACCTACTCTTGTTTGTGCTATTTCTGATGATCTTATCATAAGAAAGTAAAGTTACAAGGAGCAATCACCAAGGACCACCACTATTTTGTGCACCCTTATGCTAGATATTTTAAGGTAGTTTTTCTCATTCTTCATTGACCAGATTATTTTAATATATTTTTCACAACAAGGCCTTGCTGGCCAAAATAAACTATCAAAACAAATATGAAGATCCACGATGCCTACAGTGTGGGTGATACATCCATGTAGATGTGGCGTCCTTGTGGATTGAACGGTTTCAAAGCGATACCCAAGTAAGCTTCCTGTTCTTTCGTAGATTTGAAAACCCTCAGATAGAAGTGAATGTCCCGAAGTCTCTCTTTGGGCTGGCCATCTGAGTTCCTAGCTCTGGTACTTTTCCATTGTGCATGTTCTCAATATGCTTTGCTTCCTCACAACTCTCTCTGAGGACCACCAAGCTGAGACCATAAACATCATATGTCTCCTGGCTTTCCTAGAGCAAAGGTCTCGCCTTCCAAGTGGAGTTCCCGCTTGCCAACTTTGACACGTCTTGTAACAATAACTCCTGTGAGCTGTACTTTATGTGATGTGAGACAGGTGTGCAACTGTTGAGTACAGGTCTCGAGAGAGCTTATTAAAGTGGCTAAGCCAATTAACTCTCCCAGAAACATGCAACCTTTTCCAGGAAAATACATCGGAGGTACGGGAGCTTGTGGGAACAAGTTTTTAGAGGGAAGCATGGACTTTGATCTCAGATACCCTTTCCCCAGGGTTGGCCTGGTCCCAGAAGGCCAGGAGAACGACCATTATAGCTGTCTCCCGATGTCAGGAAGGAGGAGGTAGGCTGTGTCATGGAAGGCTGGCCTTGTGTACAAGGTGAGAGCAAGCTGGGGAAGACAGGCCAGATGAGAAGCAGCTTACCTATTACACTTGAGTCCAGAAGCTTGAAAGGAAGTAATCTACTGGGGCAAAAAAAAAGTGGTTTACAGGAAGCCCAGGTGAGAAGGAATGGACTTTCTGCAAGGCTATGGCTCTGCTTAACAGACCAAAGTCAGATCAAGCTTAGATTAGGGGAATAAAATCCTCTAGACCAGGGTCATGACTATCCCCCTCCCAAGGGGGACAAGATGAAGACAGAGTGACCACTACTAGAGTTATGGTTCCTAGAGGCCCCTTGGGATAACCAGCAGTGGCGTCTTCATGTCTTAAGCAAGTGTTTCAAGAACTTCTAACTCACGATGTGGCTCCTCACCTCAAGGAAGCCATCAGGACTTCCTGCACTGGGTGGTGTTCCTGACCCAAGCTTCCTTCCCTGACAAGGACTTTGAATGAGAGCTTACTGGACTGACTCGGGGGTATCAAATGCCAGCAAAACCTTTTCTTCATCTGGGTTACTGGATCTCTGGGCCCTGCTGAGAGGTTCCTTCCCATCCCTCTCAATCCAGTCTGTGTCCCCTTGAGACCTTACAAACTGTCCCTATCCCCATGTCTGATGGTGTCTCAGATGTTCTGAGTCACTCCTAGGAACATCTGGGGTAGAAAGTGGGTATTATCCCTGTGGTCCTATAAAGGCCCCTTCCTGTCCCCTACTTGGTGTGTGTCTGTTGTGAGAGAGTATACATGTACATGTAGGTCAGAGGTCACCATTAGGTGTCTTCTTCATTTGCACTCCACCTTAGTTTTGAAACAGCATCTCACACTGAGCCTAGAGATTACCAATTAGGCTAGACTGAGCAGCAAGCTCCAGGGACCTATCTGTCTCTGCCTTCCCAGCACTGGCAATGCAGGCATCCATGACCACAGATGCTGGGTTACACCGTGTTGGGGAATCTAAACTCAGGTGGCCAAGCTGGTGTGTCAGGTATTCACCGACTGCCGACTCTCCTAGTTTTGCTCTTTTGGAAACAACAAAACAAAACAAAACAAAACAGCAGCAACAACACCTCGTCCCCGTAGTTACCCAATAATTCCACGGAAGTGTTGGAATCAGGGTAGAGAAAACAGGAGGGGCATGGAGGGAGGGGGCACAATTCTGCCCCCCAAAAGTCTGGAGGAAAAATGGCACTGGTGGCCCACAGAATCGGGCCGTTCCTCCCCCCTTCCATTCCCCCTTCATTTTTTTCTTTTCTCATTTCTTGAAGATTAAACCTAGAGCCTGGCACATATTAAGCAAGCTCTTTGACACTTATTTACGCCTTCAGTCCTCAAAATTGTCGTTTTGATCACTTTCTAAGGGAATCCCGTGGTTAACAAGTGTTGGAGACAACAAACTATGTACCAAAGCCTCTTCCAGTTCTAAAATTATATACATCTCAAAGACTGTTGCCAAACTGATGACAGTGTTGGGGAACGTAGTGACTCTCCAGACTGTTTGATTTGCATTGTCAACTATCCGGCTGGAGAATAAGTGCAGTTCCCTCCCGAAGTTTGGCGTCCTTTGCATGGAGGCCATGGCGGCGCTCTGAGGTTGGCTCACACTCCTCGGGACGGATGTCGGCCTTCTAATTTTTTCCTGTGCCCAAGTGACATGCATCCAAGGTCAACCTGACAGATGGGTGTCAAAGTCACAGCATGGCAGGAAAGAGGAAGATGCAGTAGATGGTATATACCTCTCCACTAGTATCTAGTATGCTTCTTATGCTAATCTGAAATGAAATGGCTATGGTTATAATCGCCCACACTGCATAGAGACCGAGTGGATAGCCATATACAGCCCTTGTCTAGAAAAGAAGGGAGAACTGGCAAGTAGCTACGTGTGACTACAAAGTAGCTGATTGGTCTAAACACCTACACAGAACAGGGAAATGCAATGCCAAGAGCCAAGACACATCCAACATCATCCTGGGGCAAATGGGTGGTTGTGTCCACGTCTTCTTGGTGCCAGGCTGTAGAGAATTATCACAGCAAAATCCATAATGAAAGACATAACCCTGGAATGTCAACCCTTCAAGGGCAACTTGAGAAGAACTGAAAATCTGCTGCCACCGTGTAAGGTGGGCATGCTGATGGGAGGCGTTCAAATGTCCTCTGCATACAGAGTCTTTTTTTAAAGATGTATCTATTTATTATATGTAAGTACACAGTAGCTATCCTCAGACACACCCAAAGATACCATCAGATCTCATTATGGATGGTTGTGAGCCACCATGTGGTTGCTGGGATTTGAATTCAAGAACATCAGAAGAGCAGTCGGTGCTCTTAACCACTGAGACATCTCTCCAGCCCTCCATCCAGATTCTTCATACCCACTCCAATTACTCCACTTCTTCCTCGGATTATCCACCCAGCTCAGAGTTGCTCTTCAATATCGGTTGAAGGTTCACTTTTGTCCTCCAAAATACAATCTCCTTGACATCAAAAAGTAAAGTTTGTGATCAATATGTAACTAGCTCTTAACCGTTTGCGGTGGGTCCCAGGTGCACTATTCCTGACTTATTCCAGCCTTGAACCATTTCTTAAGCTTAGCTTCCTCTGTGCAACCAAATGGGAGCTGTGGGCGGGGGTGGGGTGGGGTGGGGGTAGCTTTAAAGGCTCTGTTGACAAGCCTTAAATGTCTGAAGATCTGGGCCGAGGGAGGATGGACTCTTCCTCACTGCCCAATTTGTCACGCCATGGCTCGCTGTACCTGACAGGAAGACTTGAACTACTGCCATTTCTAAGTTGCACGTCTAAATATTGACTTAATGGAGAGACTCAAAGTGTCATAACACAGCTCACTGGAGCCATGAAGATTGTCCAGGCCTCGCAGAGAAGTCTGTACAATGTCCCCTTGGGAGTGGAAAAGGAAACAGAAGATGGAAGAAGAAAAATGAAACCCAGGCATGTTTAGCAGACACGCGTGACACTTGGCTTAATCTTGGAGAGACAAATGAACACTTGGTAGTTCATTGTCTGAGGCTGGAGTATAGCAAGGAGGAGAGAGCATGAGCGACAGTGACGGTGACTCCCTTGGGCTTTTACTGGCAAAAAATTGGGTCACTGGGGCAATGCAGCCTGGGCCGGGCAGCCTGCCCTCAGAAAGACTTCAGCTGGGTGTTCAGTTTTGAAGGACTCAACAGTGTCAAAGAAACAAAGAAGTTTTCATCTAATTCCTATGAAGACTTCCACTTAGGTCACTGGCAAATCTCTAAGCAGTGATGGAAGAAACCTCTTTTTAGCCTCTTTCCTTCTCATTGTTAACTCAGGCAGTTTTACCATGTCATGTGAACTGCTGAGCTATGGCTCAAAAGAAGTGATGGGCCCTTCCGTAAGGAGCTGTAAGAAGCGGTGGGCCCTTCCATAAGGAGCTGTAAGGGCTCAGTGAGATATAGCACAGGTGAACTACTTTTGCGACCCATCATATATTCAGTGATACATAAATTAAAATTCTCTCAGGTGAGAGGGAAAACAGCACTCTGTAAGAGTAAGAACAGTAAGAACGTTGGCCTATGACCACTGCCTCTCTCCGGACTTCTTCCCACCTTGCCATCCCAATGGCTTCTTCAGCTGTAGAAGAAGTGACATACCACACCGACAGAGTGGTACGAAAGCAAGGACTGATGTCAGGAGGTGGCAGTTACGTGGTTGGTGCCTTTTAAAACAAGAGTTTAAAGTTCCCAAATAAAGGCCATGAAGCCAGTCCGTTATCACGGAAGGTAGCTACTATGGCGCTGTGGCAATATTCTTAGGGCAATGGCCAGGCAGTGTCAAAATCTTTCTGTGTCTATAGGCGTGCAATCTCTTGTGGTCATTGACAACGATGCTTCTAAAACTAACCTTGATGTGAAGCAAACTCTCAGTTTTAGTCCTCACCAAAACAGGCTTAACTCTGAACTTGGTCCTTTAGATGAGTCTCCTTAAGTTGGTTTATACTTCCTTGGTCTGGCAACCAACTTGATGGCTCCAGTTGGGTCTTCTATTTTAAATAAAGGCACATCCTTAAATTGTTATGTTCTAGTTTGAGCCATAAGCTTTCCCCATCATCATCATCATCATCATCATCATCATCATCATCATCATTCACACTTTGAATGGTCACTCCCACAGCACTATTGGGTGATGCAATGGCGATGCTATGTAGGTTACTTGGACATAGGGTGGGCCGTTGACAGCTGTAGTCTGGTCTCTGATTTCAGTGATCTCTGGTCCACTGTGATGTGAATGGCCGTTCTCTGGCACAGGTCCCACAAATTATAAATTTCGACTCAAGTGCGTGTGGTTCCAAGTGGCTATGGACTCCAACCTTTGAAACCAGGAGCAAACACAGACCCTCCTTCTCTTAATTAATTTCTGTCAGATACACGTGGCCATGGAAATGTCAAATCTAAGTGACTCTCCTTCCCTGATCTGAAGCATCCCGTCAGTCTAGGTGACTGATGAGCATGCGCAGAATCCCTGGCGTCACTCTCAATCATCTCTGTTGGCAGAGTAAGCCTGCTAGCTCCACCCAGTGTAGGCGTCACTCTCAATCATCTCTGTTGGCAGAATAAGTCTGCTAGCTCCGCCCAGTGTGGACTTAACACACTGTGTGCTGGCCTTCACGAGCCTCCCCGTGGGTGCTCGGCCCTGCTCTCTGACAGCTTTCCAGGCTCCACCGCAGCTTAACAGCGGGGCTGTCTTCTGCACCCTCCACAGTCCGTGTCCTGCACCCCTTTGGGATCCGGCACGCCCTTGAGTGCCCTGAGCATCTCCCCATGTGTGGCCTCCAGCCAGCATCCTCCAAGCTCCTGTAGAACGCTCACACCCTCGGTGCGGGCCATCTGTGACTGGGCTCCGGCTTACTCATTCCTCCCTCCCCTCTCCCCCACGCCTGTCAGTGGCCCTCTCCCCCACAATCCACTCTGCTTTCACAATTCTCTCAGCTGTTCCTGCCCCCTCCACCCTCACCCCAACCCAGGCCAGTGAGCTCTCTACTGCTTCTGTCTACCTCCCACCAGGCCGCTGTTCGTTTCTTTTAGACTTTTACCAATAGCTGACTCCATAGTGACAAGAATCTAAGCATTGTATTGTTGGGGGAAAGTGCTGTAGCCGCGTGTCACGTTGGCACATCACCTGCTGAAAGAATGAATCCATAGTAGCAAAGCGATTGTTTTGTCGGTATTGAATTCCTTCATCCTTGGGGTGTGTGTGTGTGTGTGTGTGTGTGTGTGAACAAAACTTGCTTGAGTCTGTTTTTCCAACATGTGGCTTCTTGAGGCTGAGCCTGGGTCTCCCAGTTTGGCTGTGAATGCCTTTGGCTGGCCCTGAATCTCCCCAGTAGACACGGCAGGCTGTGGCACTACTTGCTTCGTTACAGTAAAACAGCTTTGCTTCCCAATTATCTAGATGTAGGAAAGGAGTCAGCCGTAAGAGGTGTTATGTAATTATTACCAAACAGTTATACTTTGATTTTCCATTTTCGATGCGAAGGTGGAGAAATGCAAATATATTGGATGAAATTCTCAAAGAATAAGTAAAAATATTATTTTGAAAAAGGTATATAGAAACAGTATATTCAATTCCTCTGTGAAAAGTCAACGAGGAGTCTAAAATTGATCTCCCTTATGTAGGTGAAAATGTTGCACATGAAAATCAAGCAGGAGACACCGGAACAAGAGAACCAGGAAAACACGATACTATAGAGCTCAAGAATGGAATTTTTAAAATGTGTCCATAGAATATCTTTGCCATGTATGCATCTGGTAGATGGTTATTATCCAGATTATACACTGAACTAAAACAAAAACAACAAAAAAACAAAACCAAAAACAACAAACCCAGTTAATAGATGGGAAATAAACAGATAGTCCATAAAAAGAAAAAGATACGGATCTCTGAAAAAAAAAATCCAGCCTCGTTAACAACTACAGAAATACAAATCTAAACGACAGCGAGAGTCCATCGGAGTCCAGTCAGAGCAGCGGCCCCGAAGAGGACTAACAACAGCAAATGCTGGGACAGGTCTGGACAAAACGGAATCCTTGTGCTGTGTTGGTGGGAGTGTAAGCTAGAACAAACACCACAAAAATAAGAATGGAGCCTTCTCAACAAACTAGCAACAGATCTACCTTGTGACCCAGCCACACCACTCCTGAGCATTATTCAAAACTTTCCAAGTCTTCTCACACAACACTTGAGCGTCAGTTCACGGCATCACGATTCGCTAAGTTCCGGACCCAGCCTAAGCGTGCGGCCACAGAGGGGCAGACAAGGAGAAGACAGCTTAGGTACACGGTGGCTTGTCTGTCATTTGTGGGAAACCGAATGCAACTGGAGACAATTACACAGAGGAGGCCAGCCTCAGAAAGACAAAGATCATGTGTTTTCTCTCATCTGTGGTGCCTGGTTTTTATAGAGTCACATAAAATCAAGCATGTATAGATTAAATGAGCGGAGAAATGAGGCTTATGGGTCAGCAAAAGGGGATTACCGTGAGTGGGGAGAGCCAAGGAAAAGGGGTGATGGAGTTAGGAGGGGTAGAGGAGGGAACTGGTTCAATATAAAATAGATACCTTTAAGAAAATTTTAAGTTTAAAAAAATTACTACCAAAATGTCAGTGTGCGCACGGAGCATAGCTCTTAAGAAAAAAAACGCCCATCCTTGAGGCATGGCTTGGTCTTCTTTTCTGTGCAGACTGTGGTGCTAGACTTTTGGAAACAGGGAGGGGCCTGTGGGCGGGGCACACTCACCGGGCCAGTAGTACATGTAGACCTTCCTCCGGGCCTTCATCAGAGTGATCCACAGCGGTTCCGACCCGTTCCACCAGAGGGGCATCAGGCTGTCTCGGTTGACCCCGATGTCGAAGGACTTGTTGGTTCTGGGATCCCACATGTAGTTCCCGATCATCTGGTGGACCTCGCAGTGGCGGCCTGCGGGGAGGAGGAGGCACCAATGTCACCTTAGCCTTCCTTTATAACCCTTGTTTAATCCTATCGCCAAAACTCCTCATGCTCCTTAAGGAGAGAAATCACCACAACTTGACCTTGTCTCTTCGTTTTTCAAGAGAATGCCAGGAGGGCACAAAGAGAGCCACCAATGGGAGGCCGGCCAGGTCTATACCCAGATGCCACGCCAGCCTGATGAGTGTAATGAGACCCTGTCTCAAAAATAAAACGGATATCTACAAGTTTCTTGTAGTGGGATCACTTTGCATACAGCTAGATCTTTCCAATTGCTGTGTTTTAAGTTACACTGAGGGGACTGGTGAGAGCCATAGCAGATAAAGGGGCTTGCCACCAAGCTTGAAGATCTGAGTTCGAACCCCAGAACCAACACAGTGAAAGGAGAGGAATGATGCCTTCAACTCCTCTGACCTTTGGTCTGTTGACTTCTGTGTGTGCTACACACACACACACACATGTCCATGTACACACACACATACACATGTCCATACACACACACACACACACACACACACACACGTTCATGCACAGATACACTAAAAAACAAATTGAAGTTACAGAGAGGGTACTTTGGGTAGAATTTGGCCATCTTTCCATAGCCTGAGGTCTACACATGCCTCAGCCTGGAAAGAGTGAATTCTTGGGACAGGTGGTTTAGATTCTCACCCCAGAGACAGTTCTGCACCCCTTCAATTTTCCTCCCACAGGATAGGGGACCCAGCTCCTAGGAACATGATTCGCTCCTTTCTTGGAAGAGACAAGTTACTGCTTCATTGTTCACCTTCTAACATTTGGAACCTCATAGTGCAAAAACAGACTCGGGCTGAAAAAACAAAGCAAGAAAACATCGCCCCACATGGAACCGGGTACCGAAGTGGGCAGAGCTCTGGCCCAGAAGAGAGGCCAGGAGTGAAAGGCCCAGGTGCTGAGGCTCTTTGGAGCACTGGACTAAATGATTTATTCTAGAGCAATCTGTTTCATCTTTAGAGTAAAAATAACACAAACATTGACAGGGGCGTCAAGAAACTGCTGCCATTTGAGCGAGTGTCATTTGGCCCATAAGTTAGGTGGACCCGAGGAGGACTGTTTGTTTGCGCCTGTAAGTTTCTTCCAGTCTTCCCACGCCCAAAACCCTATTCTTAAATGAAAACAAAGAGGAACTACCAAGGACAATTTTGAAAAACTGAGCGCCAAAATTTACAAAAAGGGAGTGCTAAATCTCTTCCCAGACGTTACACAAACCGTGTTTTAAATTTCAAGCCCAAAGGACTAAACGAAAGAGTTTTCACTCAAAGCTGTGGCGTGAGTAGTTTTATCCCCACTAAAGTTTTTGCTTGTCAAACTAATATAATTTAAGAGTGAAAGAAAACAGATATAATAGGATCACCATGGTTAAGGAATTGCAATGCACACTTATTAAATACATGCACGAATGCACATGTGCATGCACAAATGCTCTCTCTCTCTCTCTCTCTCTCTCTCTCTCTCTCACACACACACACACACACACACACACACACACACTCCTGTCTACTATATACCTTAATAAATGCATAGAGTCAAATGTGCACTCTAGCCTTCTCCCTCAAGTGCCTTTCCAGTTAATCCCCAGCAGAGGGTCTCTGCATAGAGAACAGCTTCTGGAAAACTGAAGCTTCTGGAAAACAGAAGCTGAAGGGGACCAGCCTGCAGCTTCTCCTCAGAATCATGACCCACATCAGTGCCCCGTTGCTAAGAAGAACATACCGAGAGTATGTTCTAACTAGGTCATCAAGTAGAGACGTTGCTCTTCTGTATTCAAACCTATTAGTCCTGTTAGTTCCGCAAAGTTGAAGCACCGCCCCCTCAGCAAAAGCCCTTAGGATTTCTTCCCTCAGAACAGTGGACTCAGACACGTTTGTTATCTTAAGGCAGCCTGCTCATGGTTCCATGAGGCAACTGTGATAATATCCACAGCAAAGATAGTTTATAGAAGACGCCAGGAAACACACAACCATCAAAAGTAGTTTCTAAAGTTCTTAAACTACCACCAAACCCCAGTGTCATAGGGCAATAGCCTTGTACTGTCTGGTTTCTGTCAACTTGACACAAGCTAGAGTCATCAGAGAGGAAAAAGCTTCAGTTGAGGAAATGTCCCCATGAGGTCCAGCTGTAAGACATTTTCTCAATTAGGGATTGATGGGGGGTGGTGGTGCCATCGTGGGCGGTGCCATCCCTGGGCTGGTAGTCCTGGGTTCTATAAGAAAGCAGGCTGAGCAAGCCATGAGCGCAAGCGGTTAAGCAACACCTTCATGGCCTCTGCATCGGTTCCTGCCTCCAAGTTCCTGCCCTGCGTGAGTTCCTGTCCTGACTTGCTTTGGTAATGGACAGCAGTGTGGAAGGGTAAGCTGAAGAAAAGTCTTGGTCATGGCGTTTTGTTGCAACAATAGAAGCCCTAACCAAGACACTTCTCTTCCTTCAACCTCCATCCTCGGTGCTCTGAATCCCAAGATCCTAAGCTCTTCCATCTTTCTTCCCCCTCTTCTGTCTAGCTGAAAAGTTATGAGAGGCTTCTTGTACTCCGTAGAGCTGTTGCGTCTGGATTGAGAGGAGGGAAAGCAGCAAAAGAAGAAGAGGTGAAGAGAAAGAGAGGGTAGGGCCTGGAGAGTTTTCTGGGGGACCCAACACCATGGGTCACTCAGACTCATGGTCAGGGGTTGGGTCTTCGGGTAGACTGCCCGTATTCTTCAAAGGCTGACAACAGGAGCTTGGCCAGTCCCCAGGGTTAGCCTTGTTCTAGAAACAAACAAGCAAGCAAGCAAGCAACTGCCCTTCTGGAAGCACAGAAGGAGGCTGTGTGCCCCCTGCCCTGGTGTTCCAGCTTTGCTCCCCCAGATCAGCTGCCTTCTCGCCCACGAGCTCAGCAAGGTTATCAGTGTGTGCTTGGAGACACAAGACACACTGCGAGCGAGCGAGAGAGCCCTGACTCCAGCGGATCCCCCTCACCTAGCCTTTCTCCCGCACCTCATGCTTGCGTTTTTATTGCTGGAGTGAAAGTGGTAGCTGAGAAAACAGAACAGAACAGAACGAAACACGGTGTACCAGCCTCACAGCCTACGAGCGCTCGTCGCTGTACTCCTGCCTGACCCGCATCTATTTTTACACATGTGCAGAGCTTGTTCTGTCCCCTCTGGCTTATGCGATCCGCGGAGGAGGCTTGCTCGCATCATCTCTCCCCTGCTGGATGCTCTGGTGCAGAGGCTTCCTGTGACTCTCTGATGACTCTCCTTGCATAAGACCACCTGCCCGTCATCAACAAGTGTCAGAACTAGTTGTTATTCAACAACGGAGGACATTTGTTAGGTTTAGTAGTTTTCTGTAAGTCTTATTTTTTTTCTCATTTTCAAATATTAAATGTTGGTTCATTTTGCATTTCCTCCTCCTCCTCCTCCTCCTCCTCCTCCTCCTCCTCCTCCTCGTCTTCCTCCTCCTCCTCCTCTCCTTCCTCTTCCTCCTCCTTGTGGTTAAAGGGGCGGGTATTGGAGTCACAACATGCTGGTTTGAGAACAGCTCTTCCTATTTACTGTCTTGCATAATCTTGGGGAAGCCCCCTCAGTGCCTCTGCAGACTCAACTCCTCATCTGAGCAATGGGTACAGTAGTAGCTACCAGAGAGTCTGAAGATACGCACAGTCCTCCCTCTGCACTGGAGCATGCGGCCGTCAGACTACTCCGTCAGACATGAAGCTAGCTTACTAACCTATGGGAAAAGGGCCACTGCCTCATAAGCATTCAAACGTCTTTCAAACTATTTAGCATTCCCTCATTGCCCATTGTAACCATTTAGGAAAGTAGAAAACAGAAAAGTGATCATTTACCTCTAATCGTAATTTGAAGCATGACAAACAGTCAAATAGCTTTATTTCTCAGCAAAAGACTCACTGTGGCTTGAACAGCCCCTGCCTTCCAGAGCTGTAACAATGCCAGGGGACCTTTTGTTGTCAGCCAGGGTGACCTGCGATCCCCTTCCCAAGCTTAGATCAGCTCCTATTTTATCCTTTGTACTTTCAGCAATCAGAACCTCCCCACACACATTCCTTAAATGTGAGGGTTTCTGCTGGTGTTCCTCCCTCAGAAACACCACAATTCTCTTTACTATGCGCAGGATAAGGTTCAGGCTAGAAGCCTGATGCCCAGTGCAGAGCCCCTAAGTGGACGAACCTTTAAGGGGCTCATGGAAGTCACCTGCTCGTGGTGCTTTCCTCAGGATGAGGTGGAGGATGTCTCCTGAGAGTGGGAGATAGATCACTTAAAGCTGGGCCAGCTCTTATGCAAAGAGAGTGTTCTAAGGATGCTCATGGTTTGCCCTTTTCTGAGGCATCATTTTCCCCACTTCTCTATCATAGTTCAGTAAAATCTGGATGCCCATCAGGGTCATGATGTGTAGATCCTCCTGCCACCAAAATCATGACCCAAACCAACCAAACCAACCAAACAACAACAAAAACAAAAGCAAAACTCAACCTTCTAAACTTTATCTATTACACAGCCTTGAGTATTTTGTTATAGCACTGTAAGATGGACTGGCACTCATTTAGAGCACGTAGTTCACCTTCACTAGTTTCCTCCACTTTCATGCCTAGAGGTTCTTCTTTCTCTCCTCCTCCTCCTCCTCCTCCTCCTCCTCCTCCTCCTCCTCCTCCTTCTCCTCCTTCTTCTCCTCCTTCCTTCTCCTCCTTCCTCCTCCTCCTCCTCCTCCTCCTCCTCCTCCTCCTCCTCCTCCTCCTCCTCCTCCTTCTTCTTCTTCTTCTTCTTCTTCTTCTTCTTCTTCCAGATTTATTTATTTTATGTATGTGAGTACACTGTAGCTGTCTTCAGACACACCAGATGAGGACATCAAATCCCATTACAGATGGTTGTGAACTACCATGTGGTTGGGAATTGAACTCCGGACCTCTGGAAGAGCAGTCAGTGTTCTTAACCACTGAGCCATCTCTTTAACTGCTCCCCACCCCAGCTTCTTCTATGATGTGATGTTGACTTTCACGTGGTCAATTATTTCTTCTTAAATTATTTGCATTTGATTCGAATCCTACAAGGCTATTTTTTTTCCAGCAGATTAAAAGTTTCTGCCATCCTGCATACCCAGCACATGCCTCTGCTCTCTGTTGTGTTCCTTGAATGGTTCCTTTTGCATCTTTCACACTATGTATTCCCAGATCCCCTGTAAGCAAATCTAACAGCTTCCCACCGTAGCACCAACGCGTATCTAGAACAACAGGCTCTAAACATTGGCATACCACCTTAGCCAGTTTAAGGCACGTCTTTATGGTAAAAACAGAAATTTTCAGAAATGTGTGTCTGCATTCTTTCAGATGCTGGGGCCTGAGGCTGGCCTCTACGTGTCTAACATAATCATGCATCAAAAGTTACATGACTTTTGTCCTTGGGAGACAAGGAGGTGACAAAACTTCTGGCTTTGTTGTCTGTGTATGAGTAAAATAGAAGACAGACAACAACTAACCCGCAGATGGGCGTGGTCAGTCACTGGGGGTGATGACATCACTGGGGGTGATGACATCACTGGGGGTGATGAACCCAGCGATTTACAGACTGAGGACCTAGGAGTAAAGTTCCCTAGTTAGGGGACCAGGGAACCAAAGATCCTGCACTGCAAAGCACTTGCCGCTGAGTAGCAGGCAAACCTCCTGTTAGCTGCTGCAGGCTTCTCTTCCAGCCCCTCAACCTAGGGCACCCCTCAGCTCACTCCTCTCTTCTGATTCTCCAGGTTACATCCACCTCCAGATCTCGCTCTAAACTTTGACTCTCGGCAGCAAGTCTGCCTCCCAGAGCTTCTGATTGGCTCCTAGATGTACTTATCACAGAACTCCGAGAAAACGGGACAACTGAAGAGACAGCATTTCCTGTTGAGAGCCCCCTACCCCCACTTCAGATGGCCACAGCAGTAAGAGGTCCTGGGCTTATTTTAAAAAAAGAAGAGAAAGGACAATTCCCTCAGACTCTGGTCCATCTTTACCCCTGCACATCTTGTAGGCAGGGCAAGTTTTGAGTCAAAGGTTTTAGGGGTGGATGGGTGTCCCCCTCCCTCCACTGGAAGACCAGGAGGTGGTCAGGATATATATTTCCCAACTGCTAGGAGGCTCAGCTAGAGTGACCCCATAGACTCCCAGGAGCCTCCTGGTCTCAGGAGCCTCCCGCATGCCAGGTCCCCCTCTGGTCCCAGAGATGCTCCCCAAACACCGGTTTCCATTCTCTCTTCCGCCCTCTCCCCCCTTTCTCCCACCTGATCCCCACCCCGTTTCCCTCCCCACCCCTTCTCCCACTCAGTTCGCTCTCTCCACTCACTTCCGATATCTATTTTATTTTCCCTTCTGAGTAAAGTTCAAGAAATTCCTTTCTTGAACCCTCCTTGTTTTGTGTTTCTTTAGGTCTATGTATTGAAGCATGGTTACCCCGTACTTTACGGCTATTGTCCATTTATCAGTGAGTACATACCATGCATGTATTTCAGGGTCTATGTTGCCTCACTCAGGATGATATTTTCTAGTTTTTATCCATTTGCCTGTAAATATCATGATATCCTGTTTTTTTGTTAGTTTTTTGTTGTTGTTGCCTTTTTGTTTTTTGTTTTTTTGGTTTGGCTTGGTTTTTGTGTTTTGTTTTTGTTTTTTTTTTGGTTTTTTGGTTTGTTTTATTTTGTTTTTGTTTTTGTTTTGTTTTGGGGTTTTTTGTTTTTTGTTTTGGGGGTATTTTTTGTTTTTGGGGTTTTTTTTGTTTTTTGTTTTTTTGTTTTTTTGTTTTTTTTTGTTTTTTTTGTTTTTTTTGTTTTTTTTTTGTTTTTTTGTTTTTTGTTTTTTGTTTTTTTTTTGTTTTTTTTTTTTTTTTTTTGGTTTTTTGAGACAGGGTTTCTCTGCGTAGCCCTGGCTGTACTGGAACTCACTCTGTAGACCAGGCTGGCCTCGAACTCAGAACTCCGCCTGCCTCTGCCTCTCAAGTGCTGGGATTAAAAGTGTGTGCCACCACTGCCCGGCTCGATATCCTGATTTTTAATAGTTGAATAGTATTCCACCATTTAAATGTTCCACGTTTTCTTTATTCATTCTTCAGTTCAGGGACATTTAGATTACTTCAAGTGTCTGAGTATTACAGGTAAAGTTGCTATGAACATAAGCAATGGCCATTCAATAACTGGCCCAAACTGAGACCCATCCCATGAGAGAGAGCCAACTCCTGTCACTAACGATACTCTGCTATGCTTGCAGACAGGAGCCTAATGTAACTGTCTTCTGAGAGGCTTCCATAAATGCAATGACCCAGAGCTGAACACTAGGGGGAGCCCGGGGAGTCTTGGGGAAGAGTTGGGGGAAGGACTGAGGGAACCAGAGGGGTCAAGGACACCACAGGAAGACCTACAGAGTCAACTAACCCGGGCCCACGGGGGCTCACAGAGACTGAACCACCAACCAAGGAGCATGCAGGGGAGAAAATAGAGATACACGAAGAGAGCTCTAATGAGAATGCCCCCCAGCACTTGACAGCAAGAGGTGGGTGGGGCTCTGTGTTCACATCATATCAGATTATGAAACCTTGACTATCCAAATATTGTGCGATATGCTTAGAATTGCTTATCGCTTCAGCAAAAAGTCAGGCACAACTTCACACCCCGCCTACCCCCCCAGCCCCCCCCCCCGACCGCTCCCTTGTCGCTATGAAAAGCATCCGTTTACCTTTCCTGTTGCGGGACACTAGAAGCTGCCTAAGGGAGTACTCACGAGGCGCATGCTCAGTCTAACCTGGTCGGAGGGTTCAGGGGAGGGCTACCCAGAGGGGCTGGGACTTGAGGTTAAGGGAGGCTTCCTCGGGCACTCCACCCAAGGATGGCATTGTGTAGAAAGGGGTGGGCAGATACGGGAGCTGGCTTCGTCTTAGGGGGACAAGGTAAAGATGCTTGCTTTTTTATCAGACTGGAGGATGAAAATGAAACGCGTCTCACTTGCGCTGAAAAGAGCGCGGGGCTCTCAAAGCTGTGCTGGTCTGGCACAGGGGAAGCCCGAGTCCTTCGCGATCCCGGCAATAAACAGATAGACGAGCAGTTCACTTTGGGGCTGGTTAGTGGGGAGGACTGTTGTTTAGCCGGGAGGACTGTTAAGTGGTAGAACAACACAGGGGCCCATTACTACCATCGCTTCCATCTCAGGCGACTAACAAGTGAGCGGAAAGGCGTGGTCATCAAGCGCCCTCCTCTGTCTATTAAGCCCTATTCCTTAGGCTATAGACAAGCTGCAGGCGATGAGGTATTACACATGTAGACTAACAGAATCCAAAGACTTGAAAAAGAAAGTTGCATTATTGCTTTAATAGATGTCCTTAACCTGTGTTCAGGGTCACCTGAACACAGACATGTAGGTTTTAGGGTACCCCTGGGCACATCTCAGGCAAAAGTGGAAGGCTGGGTGAACCTTTTCCAGGCTCTTCTAACACTTGATCGTGGTGTAAGAGTTAGCACCCAGTAGAGTCATCCTCCATAGTGCAAGCTTCCTCCCTTTCCCTTTTCTTTTCTTTTTTTATTGGGTATATTCTATATTTACAATTAATTTCCCTTTTTCTGGTTCCACACCCCCCAAAGTTCCCACATGCCCTTTTCCCTCTCCCTGCTCCCTCACCCACCCCTTCCCACTTCCCTGTTCTGGTATTCCCCTACACTGATGCTTTGATCCTTTCCAGCACCAGTGTCCATTCCTTTCTTCTTGTCAGACATCATTTGGTATGTGAATTGTGTCTTTGGTGTCCCAAGATTCTAGGCTAATATCCACTTATCAGTGAGTGCATACCATGGGTATTCTTTTGAGACTGGGTTACCTCACTTAGTATGATGTTCTCCAGCTCCATCTATTTCTCTAAGAATTTCATGAATTCATTGTTTCAAATGGCTGAATAGTACTCCATTGTGTAAATATACCACATTTTTTGTATCCATTCCTCTGTTGAGGGACATCTGGGTTCTTTCCAGCTTCTGGCTATTATATATAAGGCTGCTATGAACATAGTGGAGCATGTATCCTTATTGCATGCTGGGGAATCTTCTGGGTATATGCCCAGGAGTGGTATGGCTGGGTCCTCCGGAAGTATCATGTCCAATTTTCTGAGGAATCGCCAGACTGATTTCCAGAGTGGTTGTACCAGCCTGCAGTCCCACCAGCAGTGGAGGAGTGTTCCTCTTTTCTCCACATCCTCGCCAACACCTGATGTCTTCTGAGTTTTTAATCTTAGCCATTCTGACTGGTGTGAGGTGAAATCTCAGGGTTGTTTTGATTTGCATTTCTCTAGTGACTAATGATGTTGAACATTTTTTAAGGAGTTTCTCAGCCATCCGAATTTTCTCAAGATCAACTGTAGCCTAGAAACATGACACGGACTAGTCCAGAAATACGAAATCCTTAAGCTTTACATTGCACACCTGCTTTAAGGGTTACTCTAACACCAGCACTGGTGATACTGAGAAAGTAGTTGATAACATGGCTACTAAGTAACTAACGAGAGGGTAGTCTATACAGCAAGGAAACGCTGAAGGGATATCTATCGCATGTCTCCAGAGGGAGAGAGCACGTGGCTATCAGAGTTTATCTTACACCCCAGACATAACTAAGAATGGCGTCCTAGGTGGATTGATGAAGATGAAGCCAACACGATGAGGAAGACGGCGCGTGAGAACACCACAGAACTTTTATGACAGCAGGTCGTTACCGGTGCCCTTTCTTAATAGCTGCGATTGTTAACCTCTTCCTGAGCCTAGTGTATAAACTTCATTCCCTTCTAAGTCTGTATGTAGGGAGTAGCATGGGATGAACAGGGTTTAATCCTATGTGTTATTATTACAGGCACCCACTGGAGGTCTTTGAGCACAAGCCAAACTTAATGAGCGCCCCCCACACACAAATAGGATATGGCATTTATGTGTGTGTGTGTGTGTGTGTGTGTGTGTGTGTGCCTACCTTTAAGTGATCTATGAAACTATTGCTTTTTGAGCACTGGGTGGACTCGAGGGGACACATCAGACCAGAGTGTGAAGGCCAGGGTTGAAGTCTGCAAGATGAAAACAGGTGTTCTCTGGCAAGTTTAAAAAGAACCGTAACTGCCAGAGTCCTCGGTCACCTGGAAGGCGTCTCATTCTAGGGTTTTTTTGCCTTGTGGTTGTTCAGCATACTTCTCAGACCCAGAGATGCTGGCGGGGGGCGGGGGGGGGATATTAAGGCTTACAGTGGCTGAGTGGTAGGGTCGGGGCCATAGAGCTAGTGAGAGGGCAGAGTGCTTGGGTAAACTGAGTCACGCGCTTGCCAGCAGCCATACTGATTCCCAGCCCAGGCCTCCAAGCTTTGGCCACTACCACAGCAGTTGTCTCAGACACCAGGCTGTCCACACAGTGGCACACAGCACTCCAGAGTACCGGACAGACTGCTCTCTTACAACCAAGTATCCCGCACAGCATCCTTGTAAGCGTGGGATAAGGGCACCCAAAGGAGTCTATGATCTCAGGCTTCCTCTTCCCCTGGAAAGAGTCCAGCTGTGGAAGGAGAGGCTCCCAAGGTTCTGAAGTCTGGGGTTCTCAGGTTAATGCATTGTAGACACTGGCCATATATACACATTCCCTTAAACTGACATGGCGCCAAGAAATATCTTTATATGTCCGATTTCAAGTCAGGCAGCTTAAGGATATTTTATGCAAGTCAGATTTCTGCACACTAGACTCCTCTTAGCTAGCGCATACCCCTGAACACTTGGGAATCTAAGGATTAAGTTAGATTGTTTAGGCTAGCGATCTGTCAAACAGCGTCCCCTCAGCCAAGACGTATAAAAGAATCAACCACGCATTGCTCCAAGCACTTAACTTCCAGATTGAAATTTGCTTTGTACAGTGCCCCTGTGATATCTGTTGGGAGATTATACGCTATTTTCCTAACGTGTTCAAAGATAGATTTCCGTACGGTATAAAGAAATGGTTTTAAATAAAACGTGCAAGATTGAGCGGGAAGAACCAGCTCACGATTTGCACTTCTTTCAAAGTGACGACTGACACGTGTGCCAGACAGGGTCGAGATTAGGATGAGTCACAAGGATGGCAAGGCCAAGATAGCAGATTATAGCATGAAGCATAAAACCTGCAATAAAAATAACCCAAAATGTTAAAAGGGCGAGAGGTTTGTCCCTGGAGACGTTCACATGCATAGTTTTGAGGTCACCGGACAAGGGAGGGCGGGGAGGGCAGGAAGCGCCGCCTTACGATTCCGTAGGGTCCAGCAGTTTCCAGTAATTCCCAATCATGAATTAAAAATATGGAATTTTAAAAAAAAAATCATTATTTTCCTGCATAAGAAGAAAACGGAGAGTTTTGGATTTTTCTGCTTTGGACACCTTTGTGTCTGGAAAGTTTGTTCTCATAAAGCTTAAAGGAGTTGGGGCGGAGCTGAGACTCTGACAAAGTGCCAGGTCGAGCCTACAGCACAGCAGAGGGGGAAAAGGAAGGAAGGAAGGAAGGAAGGAAGGAAGGAAGGAAGGAAGGAAGGAAGGGAAGGAGGGAGAGAGAGAGAGGGAGGGAGGGAGGGAGGGAGAGAGAGAGAGAGAGAGAGAGAGAGAGAGAGAGAGAGAGAGCTGAAAACAGTTTCCAGGCGATAAAGTCCACTGTGA
Organism: Apodemus agrarius; assembly: GCA_964023405.1. Classification (NCBI taxonomy): domain Eukaryota; kingdom Metazoa; phylum Chordata; class Mammalia; order Rodentia; family Muridae; genus Apodemus; species Apodemus agrarius. Next base: position 39,650,057 of record OZ030023.1, on the reverse strand, counting down.
TCTCTGTGAAAACTCAGAAGACGACTGAGTTCGTTGCCACGAGTTAAAAAAAAAAAAAGGTTTCTTTGGACCTTTTGGTACCTTCTTAAGTAACAGTAAGGGGGTTGGAGGGGAAGCCAGCTTATTTTGACAGCTCCCCAGTAGATGGAATTCGGCCATGAAGCCCCACCTCCGGCTTCCCCTGTGGCAAGGCTCCCAGCTTACTCTCCTATGGGCTCAACTGCCCTCTCTCCCCCCAGGGCCATCAGCTTCCTCAGACTCACAGAGATGGTGACTTGAGGCTCACAGACACGAGGCTCCTCCCCATCCAACACTGCCTGGCTGCAGGAGGTGGGAGCCCTCTCTTCCCGGGGACAGGAGTCTTCCTGGCCAGGGCAGTCCTCCAGCTGTGTGGCCTGGGGCAGTAGTCAGTAGTGTGGACCGGGAGTTTAATTAATGAAGACACGGCAGGCAGGTCTTGGATCCACGCCACCTTCTCTTCTCAAGCCTTTAATCCGTCCACGGGTGATCTCTAGAAGAACCGATGATCAGATTCCAGGTCGTCACGTCACCCAGAGTAACCATGACGAGAGTTACTCACCACTGAGTCACCCTCAGTGCTAGGAAGTGCTACGGACCCATCGGAACCAGCTCCTCAGGAGTATGTGCAAACAATAACTTCAATCAAGCATCGTAAACCAGCTGATATCAGCTTGCCCTTCCCCACCTTTATAGAGAGAAGCAAGAGGAAGACAGGGGTTGTTTATTATTTATTAGCATGTATCTTGTCTACAAATCGTGCAGGGATAAAGACAGAAACAGACCTCGGGAACATCCGTCCAATGGCTGTCCCGACTTGAGACCCATGTGAGAGAGCCAACCCCTAACATTATTAATGATACTCTACTATCCTTGCAGACAGGAGTTAACAGCACCTCTGTAGCTAATGACGCCATTATAGCCATGGCTTAAATGTCGTGGCCAGTGATCAGACTATAAACTGATGCACCTGGGGTAGACCCAGGTCCTGCCTAATAATTTGGGTGTACCGTGTTTCCTGGGTGCTTTGCTGAGAGAGAATTTGCCTCGGGGAAGAAAGACTAAACTCAATGAGCAATTCGGCACTTTGCTAGGTGTGAGAAGTATCTCTTTGCTGCGCTGGTAATTTCAGTTCAAGGGGTCCATACCGTGTGTGTGTGTGTGTGTGTGTGTGTGTGTGTGTGTGTGTGTTTGGTGGGTTTTGTTGATGGTTTGTTTTAAGTTAGCTAAGGCAGCACCGGAAGTGTGAGAACAGGAGTTTGGGACCAGTGAATGAGCTGTGACCTTACAATCCTTCCGGAGGACAACAGACCAAAGTTGGCATTCGGTCCACTAAGCTTCAGGTTTCCCATCTGCAAAGCTCTTTCATTTCTGTTTCTCTTCTCTGTCTTTCGTTTCCTTTACCCTCTTCCCCCAGCCACCCCCCCGCCTTTTTTTTTTTTTTTAAGTTCTAAGGAGCCCAGGACCTTGCACAAGCAACGATTCTACCAACTGACCTACGGCCTCAGCCCTGATTCCTTATTTGAAAGTTGGAAGTCATCAAGCCATCTGCCAAGGTTAAATGGTGATTGGTCAGTACCTGGGGTAACACGGGCCATTGGCAAATGCATATAGATGCCTACATCTCCATTAAAGGATGGCCGTATTGAGCAGTGTGTCCTTTTAAACGGTGTCTAGAAAAGGCTGAGTGTTTTTTTAATGTGGTATTTACTATCCCATCTCCTTAAAGATAAATCAAAGAAACATTACTACCCACGCTTTACTCTGGACAGTCAGGTGAAGCTAAAAGGATCGCAAGGAGTGCTGGCTAGACTCAGTAATGGACCAAGTAATTGACCGAAGAACAGTCAGCATAGCTGAGAAAAAAACGCCTGCCTAGGACATGAGAAATGCCTGGCCTGACACTGCCCTCTAGTGGTGGTAAAGATAATCTCCAGTTCTCTGATAGCCAGAGGCTCAGCCCCTGTGTCAAGCAAAGGCAGCCCTGTGGTCAGCCTTGTCATCACCTGTCTTGAACATTCTCCAAGATCCATGGCATTCTTAGACCTGTTTGGGACTATTCCAAACAAACAGGATTGAGATTTTACTGGTCCTCTTTCTGAGTCCTCACTCAGTCGACCACCACCCTAGTCCTAACTGGGCTTCCCTCTCTTTTCCAGGACTTTTAATTCGTACTTATATTTTATCATCTTTTATTCCACCTCTTCTTTCCTTCCTTGTTTTCATTGCCGTTCTTGGTTAGGTCACTGTGGTGAGTGCTGATTTCTAGCACCGTCTCATCCTCCTGGAGTACTTCCCACTGCTCCCTGGGAAAGTCCTCTCACACCCCGCCTGGGGTCCACTCAGTGACTTACAGGATCTGACACATGTGGCTGAGGGGAGCAGTAAAGTGTTCACATCTAGTCTAAACTGGTCCAAAGGAGGTGTCCCACCCACGGCCACAGTGACAGCTGCTCTGGGATCCCGGCTGGCTGGGTTAGAGCCTTGCCTGTGAATTACTCCTGCTGAAACTCCTTTTAGTAGTCAAGCTAGGAAGAGACGGTCCTAATGTAGACAGGCTTCCAGGAAGGCACTCCCTGGAAGGCAATGTTCAGGCTACGTGAAGGAAGCTGACAGGAGAGAACAGGAGACGGGGGGGTGGGGAGGTGGGGGTAGGGTGGGGGAGTGGGGGGCCCGGGGGTGGGGATGGATGTATCGAGGTGAATCCCGGCTGGGTGGAGTCTGAGTCACATCCTCAGCCTCCAGGTCCCCCGTGCACAATGATAACTACAGAACACACCATTATGTCTGGCTTCACGTGCCTTTCTTCCCACGCTGGAATATCTCCTTAAAGCAAATTCTGGCATTACCATAAGCATGTCTGTGCCTGTCTTCATACTAAAGGATTAGGGTTGGGGGAGTCAAGCACAGTTACAGTGAGCAAGACAGACCACACTTCCTAAGTGACAGCTGACCCATCTTTGTAATGTCTTTCTGATTCTTTTTAAAAATCTTAAACCCAGGTCCTCGTACTTTACAGACTGGGCTATCGTCATAACACCACGGTGATTTTTTTTTCTAACCTACCCGTGTGTTAGGTACATTTTGAGATTCTGGGGTGAAGCGGTAAGCAAGAGAGACCAGTGAGTTGAGATAACAGTTAATAGGATGTCAATTACTCAGGAAGACAAATTCAGAAAGTAGAGCTAGGAAGTTAAGAGCTCACACGAGGGTGTGTGGCTTTAGCTGGCTGAGGAGGTATCTTAGAAGACAGGGATCACACACGAGGGGCCATCTTGGGATGCTCCTGAGGCTGCCACATTGGAATCAAGGAGGGCAAAATGTCTTCCTTGGAGGGAAGAAATCTCAGCACATTGAAAGACAAGGAGAGTCTGGCAGGATGGGAAACAAGAGAGAGAGACACCACGAGAGAGGGGGTGACCGTGTGACCAGCCACTATGTGGATGCATAGCTTTCTTCTACGTATAAAGGGATGCCTCCAAGGGTTCTCCTTCAAGGAAGAGACTCACCACCTGAGTCTTCCTGGGATGGTAGATGTTTGGCCAGAAGAACTTGTTCCTGGACCCTATTCTATTCTCTTAGACATGGGAGAAAGTCAACCCACAGCTCTGCCCTACCACTTACTGCCTTGAGTTTAAAGCTCTGTTTCTGTCTGGGCTGACTTATCTGCCTCCCCCGGAGACCCCAGGATGGTGCCGTTCCTCACATCAGTAAAGGCAGAAATGGCTGACTTCCCATCCAGTAGCCTGAGAAACCGTATGGGGTGAGCTGAGAAGGGCTAGGACAGAAGCCAGGAGACTAGAGCAGGCCCTGTGACTTGGACCAAGAGTAAGGATTCAAGGAAAGGAGAAGGGCCTGGCCCCACCCTCAAGACTACGTGGGTTCTGCCCACTCCATCTGCTTGACTTGAGTTTGAGGCCCACGAGGGCTTCTGCCCTCTAATCAGAATGCCCACTCTGATGGTTTGTTCATACTTGGGCCAGGGAGTGTCACTATTAGAAGGTATGGCTCTGTTGGAGTAGGTGTGTCACTGTGGGCGTGGACTTTAATACCCTAGTGCTAGCTGCCTAGAAGCCAAGATTCTGCTAGCAGCCTTCAGATGAAGATGTAGAACTCTCAGCTCCTCCTGCACCATGCCTGTCTGGATGCTGCCATGCTCCTGCGTTGATGATGATGGACTGAACCTCTGAACCTGTAAGCCAGCCCCAATTAAATGTTGTTCTTATAAGAGTTGCCTTGGTCGTGGTGTCTGTTCACAGCAGTGAAACCCTCACTAAGATGGCCACTAAAGACTTCTGCAAATGAATGGCTATGGGGCCTTGATGGCATTGAAATGGTTAAATAAAAAGTAATGGAACCTTGTTGTAGTTCTTTGGTCTCTCAAGCTTTAGGTTGAAGACACCCCAGGATCCGAGAAGGCAGTGAAACTACTTTGCTTGAGGACGTGTGTACATGGATGGCCGTCCCGGGAGGAGCGGCTGGGCTGGCTGTGTCAAGGGCCTAAAATTATTCACGGAACTCCAGGGTCTCACAATTCCGCTTCTCGATGTCCACCCAAAGAGACGAGAACCAAAGACGAGATTTACAAACACAGATGTCCAACACTGTTAGACACGGTCTGATTTGATTAGTGTGTGCCAGTGCCCCTGGGTGTGTTGTAGATGAGGCAGGTTTCCGATTGCTCTCCAGGACGGGCAGGAGTGCTAAGGGTAGACGGCTGAATTTGACGCTCACAAGGGCACCAGAGCCTCACCTTGATGACACAGATCTTTTGTCTATGTGCAGCTGGCCCTTGGCACTTTACTGCAAGGTTTTACTCTTCTCCCAAAGGACTCCGGCAGTAGAATCAGAAGATCTTAACGTGTTCCTGGAGTCTTCCTGCTAAGGCAGTATGTAAGTCCGCTGGGGCTCCTTCTCAAGAGGTGGAGTCAGCGTTAAGAAGGCCCTTAAGGACATTCTGCATCAATTACCCGCTCATTCCTGTGGTATTGACTATTTTCAAAGCACGGTCTCAGATGCTGTGAAAAGCATAAGAAAGGGGAGGTGACAAGGCCCCCAGCCTAGAGGGTCTGACAGTCAAGACTGGAAAATGTCATCTAGGGATCATCGCGTGGGAAATGCCCAGACAGCAAGAAGGCGGCATGGAGGCCTGTGCAGGCCACCCACCAGAGGATTAGAGTTCTCCTGACCCTGAAGAAGATACGTGTGAAGGAGCAATTCTCTAGTGAAAAGCTGGGTCAGGAATGACAATAAATAACTGAAGACACAGCTCTACCCAGCTCAAAAGCTCCCAGAAGATGTCCTAAGCTCTTCTTATGGAAATAATGTAGGGAATCAACCAATCCATTGATCATCTCCAAAACAAACAAACAAACAAACAAACAAACAAACCATATGGCACACTCACGCTTCAACCCTGTTCCAAGCTAAAGAAATATTCAAAATATTATGTGCTAGGGACGCACCTAATAATAACAACAGTAATAGCGGCAACCTTCACTCTGTGCCAAGCTCTGGGCTGGCGGGTTTCCAGGATGACCTTATTACCTGATGGCAGCCTTTCCTAGCAGATATTTTACATGCCAGACAACTACGACTTGGGTGAAATAAGCCCCATCTTTCTACCGTTAAGTGGTAAAGCCAGGTAAAGAAATAATGTACACTTAATTTCAAGCCCCCTGGTATTTTATAGTATTTCACACTGTTTTTTGCAGAGCTGAAGACTCAACTCAGAACCTTCCATCACGCCGTGTAAGCATCTCACCTGTCTAGTACCAACCCCAACCTCTGAGCCCTCAGATGTGAATCTTAAGATGAAGTCTACGCACTTGACTTTACCGCTATGCGTTCATACAGGAAGGAGACCTGAAGGGGAGAACGGAGTTCACCATGGTCTTTGAGCCAGGGGATGAAGAGTGTATAGAAGCCTGAAGCTGTGCTTTGAAGGAGATCCACAATGCACCCCCGTTTTACCAGTTACATGCTGATCACCTTGAGGGGCTCCTGATTTCTTCATCTTAAAAGGAAAGATGGGTAATTAATGCCTCTGTTAACTCTGCTAACTCTGCAAACTCCACTCCACGATGACTTTGAAGCTGAAATCATTGCTTCTCTGAGTTCAGAGACATAAATCCACCCAAAGCATCTTTGGACAACACATGGGGTGACAGTCAAGCCTCTTGAACAATCCACTGGGCTCAGCATTTGTTCCCAAACTTCTGCAGAGACTTTCTAGATCTCCTTTCTTAGCTTCCTGCAGTTTCATTTATGCCTACTGTTCTAGAAGAAAGCATTTTTATCACAACTGGGAAGGAGCAAAATCCTTGTTAGGCAGAGACCTTATGCGTTTTTAACATGTGGAACAGAAACCAGGCACTCTCTACATGGAAAGTCTAACCAAGGCTAGGCAGCTGGAGCTGAGTTCTCGGTTGAGGCTACGGAGGTATAGGAGTCTCCCTCACAGCAAAGGGAGTCTGTGCCCTCACCTCAAACATGGAAAGAAAGCTTTGTCACACAAGGAAAGGGTCTGGGATGAGAAGTGCAGGGCAGGCACTGGAGAAAAGGCTCAGTGCTTAAGAACACTGGCTGCTCTTCCAGAGGACCAGGTGCATCCACTAGAAACCTCATGTGACAGTCCCCTACACGGTAGAGATCATGGGTAGGGTTGTCAGGACAAAGCTCCCTTGTGGGACCACAGGGAGTTGGACTGCACGCATCCCCACGGAACTGCGGGGTGGGCGTTGGGCTGTGGGAAACTGTGGGACTCTACTCCAGGGGTGGGGAAGGGCAGTCCTTGGGGTCCCCAGAGGAGTCAGCGGGGCAGAGCTCGAAAGTCCTCGAGCCTCACGGTCCCACACTCCCTGTCAGCCACACAATCACAAAATCAAACAAACATGCCCTAGAGCATTTAGTTACCAAGCCATGATGTTCTCCTGTGGGGCAGGTGTAGCAAATGCATTTTTGATGCACAATATTTTCAATTTATGATTGGTGTGTCAGGACATAACCCCATGTGTACATGAGTCATTATATAGTTAGCACATTACAACTCAAGGGTAGTTTCAGTAGAGTTAGGCAGCAGACCCAGGAGGAGAAGGGAGAAGATGGAGGAAGCTATGCCATTTAGGCAGGCATGGAGGTCAGAACCACAGCACACTGGCTGGCTTTGTGTGTCAACTTGACACAGGCTGGAGTTACCACAGAGAAAGGAGCTTCCGTTGGGGAAGTGCCTCCATGAGATCCAGCTGTGGAACATTTTCTCAATTAGTGATCAAGTGGGGAGGGCCCCTTGTGGGTGGTGCCATCCCTGGGCTGGTATTCTTGGGTTCTATAAGAGAGCAGGCTGAGCAAGCCAGGAGAAGCAAGCCAGTAAGGAACATCCCTCCATGGCCTCTGCATCAGCTCCTGCTTCCTGACCTGCATGAGTTCCAGTCCTTGCTTCTTTTGGTGATGAGCAGCAGTGTGGAAGTGTAAGTTCAATAAACCCTTTCCTCCCCAACTTGCTTCTTGGTCATGATGTTTGTGCAGGAAGAGAAACCCTGACTGAGACACACAGTGACAGAAAAGTGGGCAGACTTCCATCTCTGACAGGGCTGTGACCCATCAGCTATTGCAGAGGATTCTGGGAAAGATAAGTATAGCATCTTGTTAAAGAATACCTATAAAGGAAAAGCATGTTAACTTGTGTGAATTCATGGCACACTCTGTGACAGTTGACAGTACAGACAGCAGCATCGTCTATAGAGAACAAGTGTAGGGATGGACTTACCGGACCACACACAGGTAGAGTTCTCCATGGTGAGAGCCAAGGGATCCCTTCCTAATGTGACATTTTCACCACCCTGCTGCTCTACTTAGAAGCTTCCCATGATACTACTTGTACTCAAAACAAGATTCTAAGTCTTCAGCAACCTGCTGTGACCTCTCCATAGGCCACGCCCCGACAGAAAAAGATTCCAAGACAGCCCAGCCCTACGAGGATCTTATCACACCGATGAAGGGGAGAAGCCAGTGGATAGGAACTGCCTCTCATTTGGGAAAAATCTTAAAAAAAATCTGTGATAAAGAGACACGGAAGGAGGGGTGATAGAGAAGGACCTTTGCAACTCTAAGGAAATGTCATTTAGGGACATCAGCAACGACTGCTGCGTCAGTCCTTCCTCCCACAGCCGGTGATCTGGGCAGCATCTTGTCATGGCCATCATATCTGTTACCTCTCAAGCCCCGTCTCCCAGTCTGCACAGAATTCCTTCCTTCCCCCCCCTCTCTCTCTCCTTCCTTCCTTCCTTCCTTCCTTCCTTCCTTCCTTCCTTCCTTCCTTCCTTCTCTCCTTCCCTTTCCCCCGGGTAGCTACCTAGGCTCTTGGCCAGGCTCCCACTGTCCTGAGGTGTGCCTGTCTCAGATCTGTTATCCTTGCTCTTTCCTCTTTGTGATTCACTGGCTCCGGATAGCTCCCTGGTCAGCTCTCTTCCTTCCCTAAATCTCTACCCAAAAATCTCATTAAGGCGCTGTGGAAAACACTCTCTCATCATTCCTGCTACCCCCACCCCCATTTCTAACTTCCCCCACCAAATAGATTACCCTGTGATACTATGATTTTTGTGTTTAGCATTTTATTTTTATAAGACTATAAGTTTTCTGCCGCTAGACACTTAGCCTTGCTTAGTTCATATGTATAGATGAAACCTAGAAGAGTATATTTCTAGTTCTGTAGAAGGTGATAGATAATTTTTGAATAAATGAATGATAACCACCCATTATATGGGCATAGCAAGGACTCTGATATAATGAAGAAGAGTGAATGAATGAATGAAATGAAGAGTTGATCAGAACTTGTCCCGAGGCAGGAATACAAAGTTGAAGACAAAGCCCTGTTCCCACGGAACATTGCACCCTCCAGTAAACCTTGATTATCAGATGCTAGGATTAGTCATTCCTAGGAGCAGGGATCTCTGGTTATAGATAATTTATTCCATCTTTAAAGAAGCCCACACTCACAGAACATCAGCTTAGGAAAGAATGCTAGGTAGAACTTTTGGAACAAGCCGGGTGGTCTTTTGTTTTAATTCGTGTATTTATGTTTCAATTCTGGAAGCAGGGTCTTAAGCCTTTTCTAATGGCGTTTCCTTAAGAAAATATTGTTTGAGGTTGGCCTCTGTGGGGTAAATTTCAAGACTTAGAAAGCAAACATTTTCTTAAAATACTGACCCAACTCTACTTAGTCAGATCAAATATTGACCTAGGTTTGTGTTTTAAACTAGGGAGGCAATTTCTTCACTATTCTCTCTTCTCTCTTCTCTCTCCCTCTCCTTCTCCCTCTCCCCCTCCCCCCTCTCTCACACACACCACCCCCAGGTTTATTTAAAGTTCCGGGAACAAGCCGCAGTGTCCCTGGGGCCAGCATGGGCAGGAAGCTGTCACCCTGGACTTGTAGGCTTGTCCGGATTGCCAGGCTGTTAGCGTAGGTTAGGTTACTGCGTACAATGGCTGCGGGCCCACAGACACTCATGTCATGAAGCGGTAAAGCGAGTATGGAAGAGCCTACAATGGAAAAGCGTTGTCAGGCTGGGTGTGGTGGTGTGTACCTACAATCCCAGAACTCGGGAGGGTCAAGCAAGGGGACTGCCATGAGTTTGAGACCAGCCTAGGCCGCAGAGTGAGATCCTATCTCCAAACACCCAAGTAGAGGCTACCATGATGCCTCAGGGGGTAAAAAGCAACACAAGCCTGGAGACCGACCTGGTCAGTCCCTGGAACATACGGTAAGGTGGGGGTGGGGGGTGGCCGATTCCACAGAGTTATTAGTCCTCTGCATGCAGAATGTGGTGAGACACACACACACACACACACACACACACACACACACAGAGAGAGAGAGAGAGAGAGAGAGAGAGAGAGAGAGAATAGTAAATAAATATATTTAAAACCCCAAAGAAAAACAAACCAAAAGTACAGACCGAAAACTAATTCCAGCTGTCCCAGATGGCTGAAAAATTTGGAACAATTTAGCTCGAAGACAAAGCGGTCCTGCTGAGAGAAGATTCAGAAAACTTCATCCGTAATTACGAAGGTAGAAGAGTACTTTAACAACGAAGATTCCAGAAGTCCACAGCTGTGGAGTCAATGGTAATCCCCTAGGCCCAGGAAAAGGCGACTTCTTTGCCTTTGACCCAAGTCCGTGTGAGATGAAGAAGAAGACCTCTGCTTTCCATGCAGGGGTCAGACCCCGGCCTTGTGGGCGTGGCCACTTCAAATGGCAGAGACAATCTGGACGATTCTGGGGAGCCAAAGGACTGCTAAGTGGCTGTGTAGGCGAATGCATCGCCACTCTTTCCGAACTCCGTTTCCTGAACTTTCCATGTGTCTTCCACCACAGTGGACATTGGTCTTGGGTCACCGTCGTTACCGCTGAGACCGCGCTGAGGTGATGCGATAAATAGTTCCTCGTGGGCACATCAAGGGATCCTTCCCCGCGGGCTCTTGCCTCACAGCCTTGACTCTAAGCCAGGGGCGATTCTACAGGGAGCTGGGGTTGGCCGTAAGAGGGCCCATTCCATATTTCCTGAAACAGAATTCAACTTTGCTCCTCAGGGAAACTGATATCGAAGGTTATGATTTTGACTATGATTTTCTGGCCTATGTTTCTAATCCCGCAAATTCCACCTCAACCCAAGCTGGCGGAAGAGGGTGCACTCAGACTTAATTTATGACTTGAGAAATGCGTGTCCGGCCATATAGATTTATGTACTGAGGTCCGTGTCCCATGTTATGACGTGAAGAGGGGTGCAGTCGCCGGGCCAAATGGTGACCTTTTTATTGGCATGAGCAAAGGTCAGAAGTTTCTAAAAGGAAACAGACCACAAAGGATCAAGATAAAAGGGACCCCCGGCAGCAGCTTTTGAATGTATAGCTTGGACTTCGAGCCTCTCTTTGGTTTAGGAAATAAACATACATCTGAAATGACTTTTGTTTTTTGTTTTTGTTTTTGTTTTTGTTTTGTTTTGTTTTTAGAAAATAAAATTTGAGCAGGGCAGTGGTGGCGCACACCTTTAACCCTACCCCTTGGGAGGCAGAGGCAGGAGGATTTCTGAGTTCGAGGCCAGCCTGGTCTACAGAGTGAGTTCCAGGACAGCCAGGGCTACAGAGAAACCCCGTCTCGAAAAACCAAAAACCAAACCAAACCAAAAAACAGAAAATAAAATTTGTGTACTTCCATAGCCCAGACTAGAACCCGTGTCTCCTGCTTCTCGTCTATCACGGCCCTCTTCACAAGAACTTCTTTCAAGCGGCAAAAAGGCAACCAGTTTAAAGCCCCAGACTGTCCTGTGACTGGAAACAGAGCAAACCGTGGGCGGATCAGGCAGTGAGCTGAAACAATAGGAAATATGGCTGAAGCAAAAAACGCGAGGCAATCCTGTTTGGGTCGAAGTATCGGCTTTTTATTATGTATCATTAAAATTTCATATTCCCCTGCAGACCAAGAACCACCTGCAAGGAGGAGCCGAGCTAACGCGGAACATTGTCTACCGCACTCCAGGGCGCCGCGACTGCGGGGGAGTTTCCCAGGCTCAGGCTTGAACTCCCAAAGTAAAAACATCCCTCGGGTGATGTGAAAGAGTTTTTTAAAGCTCCGGGGTGCTGGGCTACCCAGCCTTCTGGAATGTTCTGTAGAGGTAAACGGCAGGGCTCCCGCGCGTTTGGAAAGGGTTTGCGAAAACATTTAATTCCGTCCATTCCTGCTTTGAGATCCCCGAAGGCTTCCTGGGCTGGGTGTGGGCCAGAGCTGTGGACAGGAAGGCAGAGAGGCGCTTACAGCTGTGTCTGAGGCGACTTTCCGACACATTCCTTTGGACTTTTCTTCGTCTGAAAGGATCTCCTTAATGGATGGGTAGCAAGAGCTTTCTTAGTGCTAGGTGTGGGGAAAGGACAGATGAAGATGAAACTGTCTGTTTGGAGTGAAGCAATTACAAATGACTTTAAAATCATAGCAGGATGACAAGGGGACACCCAAGGTGACACAGCTGGTAAAGGTACTCGCAACAAGTGGGCTGACCTCAGTTCAATCTCTAAGACCTTCGTGGAGAAAGGGGGAGATCTGACTCCTGATACACACACACACACACACACACACACACACAAGCACATGTACACACTCACACACACGTGCGCACACGCGCGAACAAGTACACACACACACAAAAACACACACGCGTGCACCCGCACACACACAAGCACACGCGCGTGAGTATGCACACACAAACACACGCATGTACACACACACAAACATGCACACTCAGCAAAAAAAATGTAAGTTTTTTTTAATCAAAGAGGCATTTACTGAGTTTCTACAAAGTGTCAGAGAGTGCGAGGCAGGTGGAATGGAAAGTATCATGGGAAGCCGAGCAGGCCCCACACTGCTCTGACTGAGGCGTCATGCCGTCCCTATGTCTCCGTGGTCAAATGCAATTAGAAACAACTAGCCT
>OZ030023.1:39292557-39632557 GCA_964023405.1 Apodemus agrarius | reverse complement strand
AGAAGTGTATATAGATCACGGTTTGGAATATGTCCAGCTGGCTAAGATGCAGGAAGATGGGTCAGGTTGGAAGGAAGTGGAATCCTGAAAACAGTTCCACTCTTATAGCCCAGTTAAAGCCAGGAATGGGCCCAGGGTACTCAAAAGTCCAAAATGGCAGGCCGAACACGGCTCTGATGTTGGTTTTGGCCTTAGCAATGAGAAGGGCATTTAATGTAAAGAAAGAGAAAGGGAACTTGTAGGCCTTTGGATTATATTTCAAGGATGCAGAATCCAGAGAAACCAAAATGGGCAAATTAAAATACACCAAGAAAGTGATCAGAAAAATAATAGACTCCCAGCCAATGGGAGGGGAGAGGTTCAGCAACAAAATCTCAGAGCTCACGAGAAAAATAGACAATGTAAGCCTGCCTCTGTGGAGTCAGACGTCTGGTCACCCGTGTGGAGCCAGGAAAGCCCAACAGGTGGGAATCAACACCTCTATCAGGCAAGTCTGGGGCTCAGCTGCATAGACTGCCTGCTGTCTACTTATACCTTAAGGGGTTGTAGACCAAGAGCAAGACAGACTGGCCTGGTCTGCAGGGGCAGTGTAAAGGACGCACTTGAGGAATGCCCGTTGTATACAAGATGGGGACTGATTGACTGTCTTTAATTATGTTCTTTATTGGGCCAGTGGAAGAGCCTCTTTAGCAGTGGTTTTCAAGGAATAATGGGGTAACATTAACTGGGGTGGGGGGCTCCTCAGCCCTGACTGATTGCCGTTCACTAGTCTGCAATGTAGACCGGGGGAAAAGAAAACCACAAAACTTGCTTCATCCTCAATACGCTTGAGAACACCTTTGGGACGGAGAGATCTGACCGTGTGTATGTATGTGCACAGACACAAGTGTGTGTGCATACAAATGCATGTGCAGGCCAGGGAGGTCAGCCTGGGTGTTTTCTTTAGGTACTATATGACCGTGTGTGACCTCAGAGCTGACCAGAGATGGAGGATCATGTATAAAACGGTTTTCAATAACTCCTCACTTAGCTACGCATCACACAGTTTGGAAAATATTTGTCCCAGTGACTTTGCAACATTTTCTAGAGGCCGTTGAAGCCAAGAATGTAGTCTTAGTGTCTTCTCGAAGGTCCTCATGCCCTCCCACGTCTGACCTCCAAGTCAGCGCATCCTCCACTGACTCAGGCGTGAAGATGTTTAGGCTATCTTGACTTTACGATGACTAGAGACTGATACCCAAAGAAGAAAGCAGGTGTCCAAGTTCACATTGTTGGGGGTGGGGTGAATGTGAGGAAGAAACTTCTTTAGCAGATTTAGTCTGTGGCAGATGCTTGCATACATTCTCAGGACTACTGACCCTGTCATAGACTCGGCCTCTGCAGAGGCACTTTATCTAAAAGACATGCATGTCCAGAGTGTCTGTCATATTCCAAACCATAAACCATTTATAAATCCAGCTCGTGCAGTTCTTTGTCTCAAGGTCTGCTGACACATCACTCTAAGACCTGTCTACTGGACCAACTGTCTCCTTATCTTCACGAGCTCTAAAGATATGCAATGGTCACAATTAAGAAAACTGTCCAGCAAGAGTCAAATGCTACATGCACGTAGGACTGGAGCTTCAGACCTGCTCAGGTCCCTGCCTGTTTAGATCGTGGATACAATAGCCCCATTCACCTAAGGAGACGCCCGCCGAAATGCGAGTAGGTGTCGTTAAATGGTCTCTGAAAGAAATGTTAACTTGATGAATCAGGCTTCCTCCAAATTAATTTCAAGTGACTTGTACTCCTTTTTTTTTTTGGCACAGGATTTCGGTATGAACAGAATAGTCTAACCAAACTCCCAGAAGCCTTAGGAAAAGGCATGTGGTCCTATCAATCAAAACATGGACTGGGGCAAGCAAGACCAGGGCTAGGCCCGCCATGGTTTGTAGCCCACAAGGGCTCCATTCGGATGAACCTTCTGGGGGATTAAAAAAAAAAAGGCCTGCTGTTATTGTAATCAAAAGCTTTTGCCACATTTTAAGGCTTTCCCCACTACCTCACCAATCTCTCCTTCAGGGAGCAGGTTTTTAGCAGACCACTGCTAGACAGTGAGAACCCCCCCTCTCCTCACCAGGGCCAAGAGAAACATGCTTTCTGAAAAGTGGTACTTCAGTGCAGGGAGATTGCTGATGGAAGTTTAAATAATGATGTGCCCCGAGACAGTATTTCTTGTAAATACTTTCCGCACGTTCCCCCTTGGAGGCCTTAGTTAGCTAGAGCCCCTTGGGGATTCTCTTGCCCGCACCTCACTTAACCGGAGTGCTTTCAGCAGCTTCCCCGGGCTCCTTACAAGCACAGCGGTTTTCCTCTGGAGTATGGAGAGATAGATGCTCTTAGGTGTCATTGGAAAGTAAGCAGAAGTTAAAGTTCCCAAAGACGAGAAGCTGCATGCTAAGTCACGTTTGTGAGAACTCCGTCCGATGTGTGGAAGGCAGAGAGAACGTCTCTACCTTGGCAGCTCCTCAGGCTCCATTCCCTTTCAGTCTTTCCCGTCTGTCCCTCAGCCCCTCTGAAAACCCCTCCTCAAAGGGAGTCTTCAAACTTGACTCTTCCCCTTCAGGACCAATGGATGTTCACCCACTGAAGGGAAAATGGAGCAGAGCGCTCACTGCATTACCCTTCCCTGGGTTTTCAAAGACTTCCGCCAGTCACGTGTAAATAACTTTACAAACTCCTCTCTCTGTGTCCCTCTAAGCACAAATGCCTGGCGCCTTTAAAGACTCTTCTTCTGTCTCACCCCCACTGGCTTCTCATAGTCTGTCCTGCCTTCCTACTGCCACACTCTATATTGGTGGCTTTTGTGTTTGATTACCTAGCTCAGATTGAATTCCCTACTTAAAAGTCTTTCTGCATATCTTACGATATTTAATTATAAACTCACTCGCTCTATGGAAGTGGTCGAGACCCTCAGGTCCAGGCATCCGCCTGCCTGTTGCTAAATCAAGTGCCTCCATTTTCCACTTTAGGTTATCTCCTGTGTGGTGCTTTGAATGAGAACGGTCTCCATAGGTTCATTTGTTTGAATGCTCCATACCCAATTACTAGAACTAGGACAGGTTGAGGAGTTGCTGGATTGCCAGGACCACAGTTAAGTCTGTCTGTCTGTCTGTCTGTCTGTCTGTCTGTCTGTCTGTCCCCCGCCATCTCTTCCCTCCCCCATTGATCAGGATGTAAAGCTCACAGCCCTGACTCCAGCACACGACTGCCTGTTCCACACCAGGATCATTATGAACTAATCCTCTAAAACTGTAAGCAAGTCATCAATTACATTCTTTTTAAAAGAGTCCCTTTGGCCATGCTGTCTCTTCACAGCAAAAGGACAGTAACTGTTATTTTATTATTTCATTCAAATGATATTTGACGCTTGAGGTGTCTTCAAAATCCTCTGCTCATCAAAGTTGATTAAGCAGAATAACATCTACAAGTTTCTCACTGCAGCTGATATCGCCTTAAACATATGTATTTGTGGCACATTGCATTAAAGCTGAGACCAGTTCCCCGCCTTCCTTCTGGGAGGACCGTGTATCCCTCACTGCTGGCATTCTGCGTGGCCCTGTGGCATTCTTCCGTCACTAAACGTGAGCGTGTGTGATCTGTGCCACCTCTGAGCAGAGATTGGAAACGCACCACCTTGTTCTGCTAGTTCCTGTTTTCGTGTCTCCTGTGCAAGTACCGTGCCTCTTCTAGAAGATGCTTGCCTTCAGTCTGGGTCTCAGGGTGCAGAAAGACAGAGGCAGAGTTAGTTCCGCAAGCCATGTTCATGACAGAGAAATAAATCGTGTCTCCAGTACTGTTTGGATTTTCTTGTAACTGAAGTGTAACTTTTAGTCTGGACTTTCTGACAGCTTGTGTAATGTACACAGCTATAATATTGCTAGTTTAACACCCACACTCTCATCCCTCTACACAATAAACACACTGGCTAATTTTGGTTTTGTCTGCCCTAGTTTTTAAAAAAAAAAAACAAAAAACAAAAACTTAAGGCTGATCAAATTCTAAAAGTCAAACTGTATGTCAAAATAGATTAAATTCTGTGTGTAGTGGTTTGAACAAGAACGGCCCACATAGGCTCTCGCATTTCCATGCTTGGTCCCCAGTGGGTGAGCTGTTTGGTAAGGCTTAGGAGGCGTGGCCTTGTTGGAGGAGGCGTGGCCTTGTTGGAGGAGGCGTGGCCTTGTTGGAGGAGGCGTGTCACTGGGGGTGGGCTTTGAGGCTCCCAAAGCCCATGCTAGGCCAGTCTCTGTCTCTCTGTGGTGTCTCTGTCTCTCTTTCATGCGTATGTGAGTGTGTGTGAGTGTGTGTCTGCCTGCTACCTGTGGATGAAGATGTAAAGCTCTCATCTCCTTCTCCAGCACCAAGCCTACATACGCACCGCCACGCTCCCCGCCATGTTGATAACTGACTAACCCTCTAAAACTGTAAGCAAGCCCCCCCCATAATGCTTAAAAAAAATATATCAGAATTGCTTTGGTCACGGTATTTCCTCACAGAAATAGAACAGGAACTAAAACAAACTGTACTTTTTGTAGCTAATCCCTCATTCTTTCTACTCTACCATGTGTTGTAGGTATCCTTCGAAAATATATGTGTTGAAGTTCTAGTCCTTAGTAGCTACAACGATGACCTTGTTTTGGAGATAAGTAAGGCCTTTGTTACAGTTTCATTTCTGTTGATGTATGTCGTATTAGGGTTTCCACTGCCGTGATGAAAAAAAAAAAAAAAAAAAAAAACCATGACCAAAAGACAAGTTTGGGAGGAAAGGGTTAATTCGGCTTCTACTTCCAGGTCCTAATCCATCACTGGAGGAAGCCAGGACAGGAACTCAAGCAGGGCTGGAACCTGGAGGCAGGAGCTGATGCAGAGGCCATGGAGGGGTGCTGCTTACTGGCTTGTTCCTCATGGCTTGCTCCACCTGCTGACTTATAGACCCTCCAGGACCACCAGGCCAGGGATGGCTCCACTCATGATGGGCGGAGCCCTTCCCCATAGGTCACTCATTGAGATAATGCCTTATAGCTGGATCGCATGGAGGCATTTCCTGAACTGAGGCTCCTTGAGGACTCTAGCTTGTGTCAGGTTGACACAGAAAACCTCTCTGTGGGTTTTCAGGTGGTCTTCCCATTAGGCCTATCTGGGTTCCAATTTTCTCCTCATAAAGAGACACAAGTGATATTAAATTAGGGATTATACTAATGATCTTATTTACCTAAATTACCTCTTTAAGGGCCCTCTTTCCTACAAGTCACATTCTGGGGAATTAACTCATGAGTGTCACAGTGGATACAAGTCATCTCGCAACACTACCTCATGCTTTTGAGTGCTTAAGGAGCATCTCATGGTGCACAGATCGGCCTCAAGAGTAAGAAAGTCTGGAGTGACAATGGAGTCTCTTTGAAGTTTTGGCCAAAGAGTGACACAGACAGTGTCACGTTTCCCGCAGACTTCTCTGGTTCTGTCATGTGACTAGAGAACACGGATTGCAGACGAGCCAGAGCAGGGAAGCAGCTCCAGGCCAAAACACAGGTGTGGTTTCCACCAGCTACTGGTAACAGAGACGGAAGAAGCAGTCTGGGCATGCGCTCTGGAAGTGCGGCTGACTCAGGCTGTGAGAGAGAGGGATCGGGAGGATGAGGAAGAGTCAGGGGAAAGGAGGAGTCAACGAACGAAGAAGAAGTAGCAAGATGGGGGCGGGGCGGGGCGGGGGCGGGGCTGGGGCGTGCTGGCACCCAGATGTGCTGTCAAGGAAAATGTGTCAAATGTTGGTCCTGAGCAAGACTCCAAAGAGAGGGGTGGAGCCTGGACCACTAGGATGTCACCTGTGAGAACAGAAGCTTAGGGCGTTGGTATAGACGAAAGGAGAAAGATGCCCTCGTGCAGGACACTTACTAGCGGAAGTACCTAATCTGTTAACATGAGGACGGGCGGAGCGGTCCTGTGTTGATGCTGAGTTCTAGAGCAGAGAGGAGAGGAAGCTTCAGTCTCCCCGGTGCCCTGGGCAAGCAGAGGTCCGTGGAGACCGTGCCCTACCCCGACAACAGCTTGAATTCTGCAAAAGCCTGAGAATGTGTACTTTTCTCAAAACATCAATGTTTATTCCTGCACTGATTTTCTTTGGTTCAAGTAATGGCTGGTTTTAATTTCCATCAGGCGTTTTCTGTAAAGTGTAGGGAAGCACGTCTCGCCTCCCCTCTTCACCTTGCAGGATGTTGTGTCCTTGATACCTGGAAAGAATTTGTATCACATACAATTTCTGGGAGTGTGAGAGGAAGCACACTGGGCACAAACACATTAGGGACAGTTAACATGCTGGCTTTTGCTTTGAATCCCACAAAGGATTTATAAAAGCATGGTTAGGCAGAGTCTCAGATCCTCACTGCCTCCTGGGCCCATCCTGACAGCTCAGCCTTTGTCCTAGGTCTCACCTCTGCTCCTAATCCCTTAGCCCACTCCCCTGCTGACATTCTGAGGTCAGCAGGGCAAACCACTCACCCCCCCTCCCTTCCTCGCTTCTTGTTTACTGTTTTTAAGCGTGGAAAGGATCATTCCGGCAGGCTTTCATATCTTGGCAGACTCTTTTAGATGAAGCTAAAATTCTAGACCCGCTTAGCAGCTACTCTGGGCGTTTCTGGACCACTCCAACTTCTTAACCAGAAGTTTCAAAAATTTAACAGCCAAGTGTTCCTGATACCGAGTAATATTTTCTCTGACCCATGACCTGAATTGAACAAATTACTCTCTTTTCCTCCCTTGATTTTTAGATGAATTCCACCGAATCAAATGTGAGTTTATCCACCAAAGAAATTCTCCCCTTCCAGAAAGGTCCCCAGGAAAGGAACTTAAGCAGAACACACTCTAACCACCTTTAAACTGTGGTTGCATTTTAACTAACATTAACTTGAGCACTGAACTTCAGAACGACTGTGCGGAAAGGCAGATGTAACCGGGTAAGCCACGCCTCTGCCTGTCTGCCCCGCCCACATCTGAGCACCATGTTGCTTTCTCACCAGGCAGGATAGTGCATATCTGATCCTAACACCAAGGAAGAGGGGTGTGGCAAGAAGAAGATAAGCTCAGAGCTAACCTGGGCTACATAGTTCAGTGCCAACAAAACTATTTCCTTGTGCTACTGTGACAGAAAGGAAATTCTCCACCCTGACCTTTATAGCATGTCAAGTAACTACTTTTTGACCTTGACTGTTTGAATTCACTCCAGGTTTCCTCTCCTTCCCCGACCCCACAAGCTCACACCCCAACAGAATGCCACAGCGAAATACTCCAGACAGAGTGGCTTAACCAGTGTGAACTGATTCATAGTTCAGAAGCTAGACTACAGAGGTGCTGGGTTTGGTGTCTTCTGAAGTTCCTCTCTTTGAATTTTTCCCTTGCTGTGTCATAACCTTGCCTTTTCTTGATGCGTACCATACACCTGGTGTCTCTTCCTTTTCTTATGAGAACACTAGTCATAGTTCTCACCCTAACACTTCATCTTAATGTAATCATTCTTTTTATTATTAATAATTATAATAATAATAATAATTATTATTATTATTATTATTATTATTCTTACTTTATGTGCTCGGTGTTTTGTCTGCATGTGTGTCTGTGTGAGGGTGTCGGATCCCTAGGAACTGGAGTTACAGAGAGTTGTCAGCTGCTACGTGGGTACTGGAATTGCGCCTGGGTCCTCTGGAAGAGCAGCCAGAGCTCTTAACCACCGAGCCTTAACCTCTCGAGCCCCCATGTAGCCACTCTCTAAAGACCTTGTCTACAAACGCAGTTATGTTCTGGGGCAGTGTGCACTGGAATATCTTACAGTTTGGGCAGAGTGTAGACGACTGAGCCCACAACCCATTGTGATATAATTTAAAATTATTAGTAGGTCTCTGTTCTCTGAGCGGCACCTTTCCTCAGGCTGAGGGTAGACCTCCTTGGTGAAAGGCCTTGTTTTAAGACTCGGTGATTACAGTGGTTGATCTTCTTAATTACTACCAGAGTTTTGTTCACATTTGTCCCGTTGGAAACAATTTGGTTAGGGGTGGGGCAAGAATCCGCACAGTGGCTTCTCCACGTTGGATGGGGCCGGAGGAGCTCTGAAGTTGCTTACAAATACGTTTCTTTATTCATCACTATTCATTGACCACCCTAAAAAAATTCTGTCTCGAGAGAGTCTCAGCCATTTGTTAATTTCTATATGAAAGCTGCCCTAGAAGGTTGCATTAATCTGGTTTATGTTACTATTATGAAATAGCGGAGGCTGAGGACTTGATAAAGAACACTAGCTTGTTTGGTTTGGTTCTGGAGGCTGTACGCCTGGGACTGGGTGGCTCCATTGATTTGGGCTTTGTTGAAGTCCTGATGGCACGGGGCATCACGGCAAGAGAACACAAGGAAGACATAAATCGCCTCTCACAGTAGAAATCCAGAGACTTTCAGGGGCTGGGATATCAAGTTTCTATAAGTCAATCTTGCGAGGACTCATGGATTTCATGAGAGCTATACTAGTTTCTCTCCAGGGAGCAGGTCCCTGCAAGACATGAGGACTTCCCAGTAGTCCCATCTCTGAAAGCTTTCACAGTATTTCTCAGTATAACTCCTCAGAGGACCAAGCCTCCAGCACACACACATACACACACACACACACACACACACACACACACACACACACGACATCTAAACAACAGAAGGGGGCCAGTCCTAGCATCCTGAATCCCTGTGCACTGCTCACTTCCATGTCTACATCCGGTAGCCCCTGAAACCCCGGTGAGAGCCAGGCCCAGCAGTTCATCTCATCTTAGGCTACAGTCGAGGGCACAGAGGCCAAAGGCCATCAGAGGACTGCCAAAGTTCTTCCTGCAGGGACTCCAAGCAAGTGTGTCTGACTCCAGGGCCAGCAATATTCCCTGGAGGGAATATTATAGCAGGGGCTCTTGGTCTTATGGGCACTAATCCATGTAATGAAGCAAAAATCAAATGGCTGCTCTCATGAATTCTGGGAAATCCAAACTGCCCAACCTTTTGGTACCAAATGATGCACCTAACAGTTTTACTGGTTTATAAAGGACTCAAGTGCTAAGCCATATGTTTAAATGGAATTCTCAGCAGATATATTCTTCCTTATAAGCAAACAAATGGGATTTCTCAACATCAAGGGGAAAAATAAGTATAATTTTTTTTTTTTAGAAAAATAGTCTAACTTTATCTTCAGTCAGTTCTGAGACAGTAAGCGTGATACAGGTAGATGTCACGGCCTGAACAGTCTCCCCCACCCTCTGAGTTTACTGGGTAGGTGCACGGTGAGTTACCCTCAAAGACATTTGTACATAAACGCAAGTCTGGCTGACCACAGCCTGCACCTAGCGTCACTTGTAAAAACAAAGAAATAATCAGATAATACATTTACTGTCTGATAAATCTCTTGATGGAAGGTGTATGTGGCCTTCGTAGGCTTGTCAGAATTAGGATGAGACCTTTATGTGCTAGGGATAGTTTGTTTGTTTGTTTGTTTGTTTATAGAATACAAAGACATAGGGCCCGAGGTTATGCCATGTTTACAGGATTGCTTAGTACGGTCCATATCCCTTAGAGACCAATAGCGTGAAAAGGTGTGTGTTTGCTTGACAAGAGTCTTTGTGCAAATGTGTATCTGAGCAAGGATAGGCATGTGGGTCTGGAAAACAATCGTCCTTGTCACCGGCTCCGCGTCTGTGTGGGGTCCGCAACGCCCCGCCCCTTCTTTACTTACTGGCGTCTGACTTTATAAGCTGGATCTTGTTCATTATCCACTGTAACTGAAAAAGCTGCACGTGGCAGCTTATGAATTGTGTCTCCCGGCAGGCTCTGAAAGACAGCCCAGAGAAGGGGTGGCCAGTGTATGTGAAACTCCCCGTGCAAGAACCGGGTTGGGACACACAATTGCATCTATGTGTGACCCAGAAGCCTGCAAACTGTTTCCCAGCGAGCAAGTGAGCGAGTCTGGAGAAGCGGCCAAAGGAAGGCCAGAGAGGCTTTTGTTAACTGTTCATCTTGGAAACTGGTTTGTTTGTTACGGTTGGATAACAAACAAATTCCTTGCCTGTGTGCAGCCTGATATTTTTTCTCCTCCATATCTTTATTTCTAATTCTCATAAATATAATAATCAGAAAGTATAGATTCCCTCTCAGCGGAGTCAGTGCATGGTTACTTCATGAATACCTACCTAGGGCACCCATACAAGACGGAAATTCCAGGGTTCGTGACCCCTTTCCTGTTACCGTCATATAGTGGATTGTTCCTATGGCCGATCACACAGCTAAAGATCCTATCAGACTCCTTTGGCTTCGGAGTTCTGTAAAGCTATGTAATGAGATGTCACAGATCTTAGCTCTTATCTGGTGACATCATTTCCAAGTTCTCCCTGGGTTCAGAGCATACAGCAAAGTCCTGTATAAGCCAGAAATCACTGCCTTCTTGGTTGCCCTGGATAGCTGGCCAAAAAAAAAAAAAAAAAAAAAATCCGACAGCCACTTGCTGGTTTTGCAGGGAATACACCTACATTAGCAGACAAGGCTGCAGGTTCGGAATAGACAGGCTCGGCCCTCTGGAATCACCTTGGTGTCCTGGCAGTTCCAGATGGAGGAAGGTCATCTTAGCCAAATCCACTTTCCCCAGACAAGCAGCTGGTGGGATTCCGTCCGTTCCACCGGGGGTTTGTACTCACTTTCTGCTTAACTCCCGTTTCATAGATGCTGGGCAATCTGAATTCCGTGACAAAAATGATTTGTCTGTGTATCATTTTACCTGGCCCCAAAAGGCCAAAGCAGACAGTGGCACTGCTGAAGAAGACCCAAAGAGTCCCTTCCAAGTTGTCTAGAAGCAAAGCTCCCTGTGGAGGGAGGGGTCCTGAGAATAACGGACAGTCTTGCACATTGACAAGCCGGCCTGCAAGAGTCCAGACCACAGTAAAGGGACAGAGAGAGTCGGTATAGATACTCAGAGACACATGCATCTTCTACACCTTGGAAAATGTGGAGTTATCTAGAATTTTGTCTGTGAAACAAACAATATCCACTTTTAAAAGAAATCTCCAAATTCCATATTAACCAGCATCTCTTCTCTTTACAGACAGTCTGAAATAGGTCCTTGGAGGACATTTGTGGAAAAACAAAACTGTGATGAAATGAAAGTGTTAGTTGGGAACATAGACTCTTGCCTATCTTGGAGGTCCCAAGGGACTAGGGACATATGAACATTAGGAATCCAATGGCAGACGCTAGCCGCGTCCTGTCCTCTAAGAGATGGACGCGGTAGGTACTCACCGGTCATGAGGGTGTAGTAGTTGGGATAGGAGAGGCTGGGGAAGTCTGGAGTCAAGTAATCCACCTTGACTCCTCGGCTGACAATCTCTCTGAAGCCAGGCAAGGATGCCAGGGCATCTTCACTGATGTAGTCTGAGCGAAAACCATCCAGGAGCAGCACCAGGAGCTTCCGGTGGGCAGAGGCTGGCCAAACCCAGCTGAGCCCCAACCCCAGCAGGAAGGTCCAGAGTTTTACCGCCATGCTGCCGGGCGCCTGCCAGAGCGAGCTGGCACAGCTGCTCCCTTGCAAAGCCAGAGAGGATGGGGCATCTGGAGCTATTCTCCCTTCTAGGGGCTGGACCTTGAGCTGTTGGCCTTCCTTAGCCAAGTTCACTTGCAGATTTTAAAGGGGCAGTACTCCATTTAAAAAAAAAAATTCTGCTCATTCTCATAAAACCCAGAGACTGACAACCTCTAGATAGGGCAGGCTCTCGAACACCCTAGAATTAACACAGAGGTAGAAAAGACAGCCTCCCTTGCTTTTGGTGAACGTTCCATAAATACGAGCATACGTGAGAGGTGAAATCCTAAAAGTTAACAAAGTCAACACACAAGTTTGTAATTGCGCTGACCACAGGGAGGAGCCGGGGAGAAGGGAAGTCTTTAAACTTGTTGTTCTGCCTGGATTTAAACTCCCTAACTTCTCTGCTGAACAATTTAGCAGCTCAAGACTTAGGGTATAAACCAGAGACAACACGTTTAGGTGGGCCCGTTGTGAGCCCCGCAGTCTTGTTCCTGAGATAGCCTTTAAAAACAAATTATTTATCCAGGTCTCCACTACTGGTTTTTGTCTTCATACGCCCCTCGATGCAGTGTTCTTGTTTTAATTATCAAAGGCAAAGACACTGCTGGTGCCTGGAGCTCACTTGGAAGGGGGGCTGTCAAGCGGAGGAGCTAGAAAGCTAGAGAGAAGGTTCTAGAACTGGATCAGAAGAGGTCGGGAGTAACAGGTTGGACTGAGGCTGCACTGCCCAATGAGAGTAAGAGTGAGTTACCCTCACCCTTGAGGTGAGTGAGAGGGGGGTGGGACTCTGACATGGAAAGAGAGCTTGAAATAACAGACCAAGTTCTAAATCGGGAGTAACTAGGCAGGGAAAGCCTGTCACCGGAAGAGGTGGGCAAGGAGATGGGACAGGCCGAGGGCTCAGGCTACAGGATGTCTACAGACATGGGCGGTGCCCTTTACCTGGTGCAAAATGAAATAACGAGTTCTATGTGAACGCTAGTGAAATCGGTGTGGCCATAAAAGCGACTTAGCAAATATTGGGTTGTATTGGTGTTATAGAGTTGCTAACACGCTGAGCAGCTCGAGCAGTCTGTGGCCACCCTCACGGTTCTTCTGACTGAACGTTATCCTCCTGCTTCAGCATCCCTGCGTGGTTGAAGTCAAACCTCTACAGGGCACCACAGATGAAGCGAAATTAGCCGAATTACCTTTGAGGTGACTCAGACAAGAATGAGACTCTGCTTTCTCCTCCAATCGAAGGTCGTGCTTTTTTTTTTTTTTTTTTTTTTTTTACAACTAAGTTAAAATTAATTAAAAAAATTTTTTTTCTTATTAAAAAAATAGGAAAGGGTAGTTTACTCTAAATGTTTATTAGCTTGGAAACACAATATTATTCTCATCTAGTGGGACAGTAACATGTTATTGCTTCACTAAGTAGAAGAGATGGGACACGAGGGAAGGGGTTGGGGAGAATGGGGGAGAGGGACCGGAAGCCAGAACCAGAACCAGCCGGGAGAGGCGTACTGATGGCTGGTGGGTGCCCAGCCCCAAGCATCCTGCAGCGGACGAAGCCCAAGGAAACGCAGGCTCGGCAGGACCCTGAGACCTGAGTTTTCCTAGCGGGACAAGTTACATACCTGCCCCGAAGTGACCTCGGGAAGAATCAGTGTTCATGATTCTAAACTGAGCATAACCGGACAGTGGATGGCTTTGCTTTCTAGTCTGGTTATTTTTCATTTCGGCCTTTTTTTTTTGTCCATGTGACATTGCCTATGTCATTATTGCTAAGAATTTAGCGATAATGTTTTAGATTCTTGAATTTCCCTGAAATTATCAAGTTTTTTCCTTTACCCTTAGCAATGCTTACAACTGGCTTTTTCAAAAGAGGATTTTTATATTTTACCAAAATAATTGCATGTTCTGCCAAGTTTGTCAAAATTTAACTACTTAGGGAATTGAGTCTTTTTTTTTTATTTTTAGATACTTATTAATCTACCCAGCTTGTCTTTCTTTGGTCAGTCTTGGTGATATAATTCCCAGGGTGATTTGTTCAGTTCTCAGTTTACACACTGATTCCTTTATCATTCTCTGGATCCCTCCCCCACACACACACCTTATCCTGTCCTTCAGCATGTTGGCTTTATCTCTGTATTGGGTCTTTTCTTACAACAGTTTCAATGATATTATTAAAATTTCTGGTGTATTTAATAATTCTGCTCTTTTCTAGTTAATGGAATCAATACCTATTATTAAAGTCTTTCTCCTTTCTTTAATTTTTTTTTTTTTTTTTTTTTTTTTGCTTTTCTTGATGCTCCCAGGGCAGAGTTAATTGTTTGCACTATTTATGGTTTAAGTAATATCTTCATTATGATTATCTTAAGTAATGAAGTTTATTATTACACTTTTTGTGTGAACATATTTTTTTTCAGATTCAATAGGTTTGTTATATAATTTTCCAACTATCGCTAGAGTTAAAAAAATCTAAAATGGATTCATTCCTTTTTTTTCCTTTTTTCTTTTATTGGATATTTTCTCTTTTTTAAAATTTATTTATTTCCTTTTTTACACTCCATGTTTTATTCCCCCTCTTCTGAATTTGTTCTTTAAGTGGATTCTCATCCTAACCCTATTCAACTAGGTAGGGGACCTGGTACTGCTAAAGACCTATAAAGACAATCATTCATGTAACTAGCTTTAAGAAAGGACCCTACTGGGTCTTATTAATTACCCCCAGCACTATCAACCCTAGGGAATTACTGTCGTGGTGGTTTGCTTTCTGTCACTGAGATAAAACACTAACCAAAGCAATTTGTAGAAGAAAGGGTTGACTTGGCTTACAGTTTACAGCCCACCATCTCCTCAAGGAAAGCCAAAGCAGGAACCTGGAGGCGGAACTGAAGCAGGGACCATAAAGCAGCTGTTCTCAGCCTGTGGGCCAGGACTCCTGTGTGGGCCGCATGTCAGATATTCTACATATCAACATTCACATCACCTTTCATAACAGTGGTAAAGTTACAGCTGTGAAGTAACAACAACAACAAAAATGATTTTATGCTTCGGGGTCACCGCCACGCGCGGGACTGACTGTGTTAAAGGGTCGCAGCGTTAGGAAGGTTGAGATCCACTGCCAGAGAGGAACGTTGCTTGTTGGCTTCTTCCCGGCGTTCTCTCGGCTTGCTCTCTGGGTTCATCTGCCTCACAGTGGCCTTGGGCCCTCCCACATCAATAATTAATCAAGAAGTCACCCCACAGGCCAATCTGCTAGAGGCAGTTCCTCCGCGGATGCCCCCTCTTTTCAGGTGACTCTGGTTTATGTCGAATCGACAAACACTAACCAGACCAATTGCTAACTGTTCATCTGTCCCGATATTCCGGAAAATGCCCAAGGTAAAATTTAAGGTAAGGAACACGCACTCTCTTTTCAGAAAGGACCTCAAGAGCCAACCTCAGACAAGTACATCTAAATCCGTGGTCCACAGTTTCTGCCCCTGGCTTTGGGTCTCCTGGGATGTCACCTGATAACACTTAATACCTTACCTTTGTCCTAGCAGGCAAATCCTGGGCATCCAGTAATGGGGAGAAGCATGTTTTTCCTACCAAGAATCCATTCCATCCAGAAATCACCCAAGACATGACTGAATTTGAGAGACACGGGCCTGTGTTTTGGCTGTACAAAGGGTGGAGGGCTGTTTACTTCAGACTCCGTCACTGTAGGCATGTCTCTCAGTATTTCCAGATGGAGCACTGTGGGGGCATTTGACCACAGTTCCCGGAGTGGCTTTGTGTACACTAAACTCCTGACTCTTCCCCACTCTCCTGAGGAAGGGGAGGCTTCCAGACAGAGATGGGAAAACCAAAGTATCCGCATTATAATTCAACAGAAGCAACTGCTGGACGTATCCCTTACGGAAGAGTGCCGAAGTTATTCAAAGGATCGAAAAATAAGGGAATACCAAAGAAACACAGGAGCAAAACTGAAATAAGCTTCAATGGGATAATGGTATATTGGAATATAACCTAATAGGTAAGTCCAAAATCTCATTAAGGGAGGTTCTATCCTCACCTCCTCCTCAGTGAGGGCGGATAGACCGATGGACTGACTGCCAGAAATAAAGTCGAATACAGAAAGTAAGTGGAGACACCTGGGACCTACGACATGGGCACAGTGCGATGCCCACAATAGCAACACACGCCTCTGGGTGTGCATGGGTGTTCTCAGACGGAAGTAGATGCCGAGGGTGATGTTCTAATCAAGTCTTTGATTCACAGATGGATTCTGATAGAAACTATGGGTCCGGAAGCCTGGCTGTTTTCCTGGGGGGTGTGGTTTTTTTTGGGGGGAGGGGTACATCTCTTGGCTCCGTTCCACCTTTGTTCTGCTTTGTGGGTGCCAAGAATCGAAAACCCGCTATGCCAATTTATCACGACGTACGGGAAATTCTGCTACCTCGGGCTAAACAAGTCCTTCCTCCCTCGAAGTGTCAGGCGTTTTACCACATCGTGCAGAAGTAACTGGAACGCTCTCTGAAGAGGGTTGTTCTCGCCTGAGATGTAATCAGGGTGTCAGAGGGTTCTCTCTTCATGTGGCAATGCCTGCGGGGTCCTTTATCACTGGTGTTTGTTCAAAGATAACATCATCCCAGTCTAACTGTGGGGAAACAAGTCCAGGCTGGGAAATACACCAGACAAGTCTTCCTTAAGACCATTAATATCATAATAATTTAAAAAACAAAACCAAAACAAAGAGAGACCACAAACCAGAGGCACCTGGGAAGACGTGACAACGGAATGGAATCCTGGATGAGATCCTAGATTAAAAGGAGCCATCAAAGAGCCTGTGTAGACGGCGCAGTGGGTAAAGAATTTAGCGGGCAAGCGGGAAGACACGAGTTCAGTTGTCAGGACATACATAGAAACGCAAGGTATGGTAGTATGTGCCCGTGACCCAAGTGCTAAGGACTGGAAAATCCCAGGAGTTTGCTGGCCATTAGGGTAGCCAGTTCAGACTGCTTCTGAAAATACAGTGGGCAGGCTTCAAGAAAGACAGGTATCAGGTTCTAGTCTCCATGTGCACAATCACACATGTGCATCACACATTCTCAGACACATGCTCTCACATGAATACACACACACACACACACACACACACACACACACACTTTAAAAAAATAAAAAGAACAAATATTTTTTAAAATTCTCAGTAAACCTAAGTGAATTGCAAGGTTAGTTAGTTGATAGCATTACAATAATGCTAATCTCTTAGTTTTAGTAACAACACTATGTTTCCTTATAGTGTTTAAAATGGAGTTCGTGGGAGCCATCTGCATTATGCTGGAAATCCTTCAGGAAATTTAAAGTTTTCCCAGAACACAAAGTTCTTTTTTTTAAAAAAAAAAAA
This sequence comes from Apodemus agrarius, assembly GCA_964023405.1. Classification (NCBI taxonomy): domain Eukaryota; kingdom Metazoa; phylum Chordata; class Mammalia; order Rodentia; family Muridae; genus Apodemus; species Apodemus agrarius. The sequence goes on along the minus strand of OZ030023.1, from coordinate 39,615,554 downwards.
AAATGAAATTAGAATCCTGGTCATCAGTAAGAGGTCACAGGGAGGATAAAAGTGTCTTTGAAAATACAAAACAGCAGAGTAACAATTGTCCTTTGTTTAGACGCTAGGCTGGGACGCTTACTCTTACTCGAAAAGTATCTATCTGGCTATCTTGTGAACCAAATCTACAATTACTTGCATCTCGTCATGACAAGGTGTCTAAGTGTCCTTGCTGAAGCAGGAGGTTGTCTGTAGTACGAGCCAACTTTAGCTGTTCCAGTGACAAACAGTTGATAATCCTTACCCAAAGCAGCTACACCAACACACTCAAGTTTGTTACAGGAACCCAGGATAGAGTAGTCACTTGAAACTATAAGTTCCATTTTTTTATAGGACTTTGATACTGTCCACTTGCCAAGGGAAGAGAAATTGCTAGCCTTGCCTGATGTCTCACACAGTTTCCTCAGCCAGTATAAACAGATCGTGTTGATTCTCAGAGCTGGAGTATGGCTCAGAGACAGTCCTTCTTGTGAAATAAAGGTCTATTTAAAACTAAAACGCAAATGTCTCTAACATAATATTTGAATTATCATAGTTCGTTAGATCAGTTGTACTGAACAATGGAAGGTGATGTGTGCAAAAATTAAACAGAGAGGATGAACACCTAGAATAGAATATATAGAGGATATGAAATATCTGTAAGGTAAAAAAAAAAGGAAGAGGAAGAGGAAGAAGAAGGAGGAGGAGGAAGAGGAGAATGAGGAGGAGGAGAAGGAGGAGAAGGAGGAGGAAAAGGAGGAGGAGGAGGAGAAGGAGGAGGAGGAGAAAGAGGAGGAGAAGGAGGAGGAGAAAGAGGAGGAGGAGGAGGAGAAAGAGGAGGAGGAGAAGGAGAAGGAGGAGGAGGAGGAGGAGGAGGAGGAGGAGGAGGAGGAGAAGAAGAAGAAGAAGAAGAAGAAGAAGAAGAAGAAGAAGAAGAAGAAGAAGAAGAAGAAGAAGAAGAAAGGGGCAAGAGACACTAATGCTCAAGTATCAGAATAAAACAGTAAATGGCTAGGACACTTCCCAAATGAACGTCCAGTCTTACAGTGGTGACCAGCACAGATGTAGCGTTCTGTCATCGGTCAGACGGATACAAGGGACTCTTAGACGGTCCTGGCAGGAGTGCATAGCATTTGCAGAACAGATTAGCATTAGCTGGAAAGTTTGAAGGTTCTCAGCGCTGTGCTAGCACTTCCGGTCCTACAAACTTAGCAAGGATCCGTGTGGTCCCCACTCAGCAGCTCTGCGGGGTCTTCTGACACTCATCCATCACCTTGGTTGTGCTACTTGGATTTTTTCTATGCTTCAGTTTCCCTATCTGTAAAATGGGTATTTCCTGTGGGGTTATTTTGAGTATGGAGTGGATCATATATGTAAAGAACCCCCCCTACCCTCTGTATGTGATATCTGTTCCATTCTGTCTCAGTGATCAAACACTGTGGACAAAAGCAACTCAGGGGTGAAAAGGGTCTGTGGGGCTTACACTTCCAGGTCACAGTTCATCACTGGGAGAAATCAGGACAGGATCTTGAATTGGAACTTGAAGCAGAAACCACAGAAAATTTACAGTTTGGCTTCCTTGTATAACCCAGAGCCAATGCCGGGGGAATGCTACTGCCCTGAGCAGGCTGGGCCTTCTTACATCAACTGACAATCAAGACGAACTCCCACAGACGCGAACACCAGCCAATTTGGCGTACGCAGTCACGCCATTGAACCACCTTTCTCGGGTGACTCTGGGCTGTGTCGTGCTGGCAGACAAGGCTAACTGGTACAGTGTCCAGATGACAGACACTCCTTGTGGGGTGAGTGGCGACAGCCTTCCAGTGCCCAGATTCTCCCGATGTTTCAGGTCCCATCCACCTGTCCCTCTTGAGGAGGGGACAAATATCTTATACACCTGAACCCATTTGCAAAACTCTAGGATACAAACTTGACTGTGTGCTAGGGACATTCAGACATGCTTCCTATACACGGAAATGGGTACATAGATGTTTATTTCAAGGCAAAACATTATAAACCATTCTAAAGATTAGTTAATGAGAATATGAATGACAAATGAGTGCCATGCATGTTCATATAATAGACTGTTATATAACTATTCAGAGGAGTAACAGATAAATACTTAGTTTTTCATTAGATCTCAAGGACCACATTAGATTCTATACATAAGTTGCTGTTGGATGCATTCAACATAGCATGGCCAATACACAAGTCTACCTTGAAGGGTTAGGGGGCTAGGGTTAGGGTTAGGGTTAGGGTTAGAGCTAGGGCTAGGGTTAGGGGTTAGGGTTAGGGTTAGGGTTAGGGTTAGATTTAGGGTTAGGTTTAGGGTTAGATTTAGGGTTAGGTTTAGGGTTAGGGTTAGGGTTAAATTTAGGGTTAGGTTTAGGGTTAGGGCTAGTGTTGGTTAGGGCTAAGTAACCCTAAAGTAACAGCAAATGTGGACGGAGAGTTAGACAAGGTGCTCCAACCTTGAACCCAATGTCCTACTTATTTAAAGCCTTGACAAGCTGTTGTAATTCCACACACCCAAAGGTTGGCTTTTGAATACCATTTGTATTATGCCTTCTGTAGGTCAGAATCTATTATAACTTAAAAAAAATTCAGCATGCCCTGGTGATTAATTGGACGTGTGGGTGGTGCGGGAGAGGGAAGGGCATTGGATGACTCCCAAGGTTCTGCCTTAGATGACAGAGTAGTGCCATTTGTCAAGACCTGGGCTGTAGGAAAATCACCATCTTTAAGCAATCACCCTGTCATATAAATCAGAAAAGGAGGGAAGTTAACCTAATTTAAACCATGATCCCAGGTAACCAAAGAACTCTGTCTTCCTCAGAGACCCGGGAAGATGATCTCAGACAACGCCAAGCAATTCTGGATCCTGCCTAAAGCTCTCTGGTACATATGACCCCACGTTCTTCCTTTACGTCTTTGCTGGATGAATAGATATTATGACACGGATGCAGAGAGAAGACTGATTGATTGATACTGACTAATTATAAGAGATTTGAAATGGTAAAAAACAAATCATTTTAAAATCAACCCAAATGCTTGTTAATTATTTCTTAGGAGAGGCAGGGGCAAATGGTTGCAGGAAGAATATGTTTGAGTTTACATGTAAACTGTGAAATAATTTGTCAACATCAACAGTGAACTGCAGATACGATGGTGATCTCACATGATTATAGTGAAATTAAAAATCCCTATCACTTAGGGATAGCCTCACGTGTTTGCACTAGTACTGGTATGAATAAAAAGATCCTGCACTGTCTGGGAAGCCGTAACAATACATTTATGTATAGCAGCTAATAAATTACTAAGCTAGTGCCTTATATACCAGCAGGACTGGGGTGCAATTAGACAAAGTCCCTGTTCTACACTTTAAGGATTATTTCGTAAATACAGTGAAGGATCCAATGTAGCCTATATAGGGGTGTGGTAGGGTTAGAGCTAGGGTTAGGGTTAGGGGGCTAGGGTTAGGGTTAGGGTTAGGGTTAGGGGGCTAGGGTTAGGGTTAGGGCTAGGGCTAGGGCTAGGGCTAGGGCTAGAGCTAGGGCTAGGGTTAGGGCTAGGGTTAGGGCTAGGGCTAGGGCTAGGGTTAGGGCTAGGGCCAGGGCTAGGGTTAGGGCTAGGGCTAGGGCTAGGGTTAGGGTTAGGGGGCTAGGGTTAGGGTTAGGGTTAAGGAGCTAGGGTTAGGGTTAGGGAGCTAGGGTTAGGGTTAGGGTTCGGGTTAGGGTTAGGGCTAGTGTTAGGGTTAGGGCTAGGGCTAGGGCTAGGGTTAGGATTAGGTTTAGGGCAAAGTTAGGGCTAGGGATAGTGTTCGTGTTTGGGTTCGGGTTCGGGTTAGGGTTAGGGTTAGGGTTAGGGCTAGTGTTTGTTATGGCTAAGGTTTGTTAGGCTAAGGTTTGTTTGGGTTAGGGTTAGGGTTTGTCCGAGTTAGGGTTACAATTGGGGTTTTTTAGGGTTAGAATTGGGGTTCGTTAGTGTTAGTGTTAGGATTAGTGTTTTTTAGGGTTAGGGTTAGAATTGGGGTTTGTCAGGGTTAGTTCTGGAGGAATGTGGTACCAGGAAGTGAACTAGGGGAAGACATGGGGATGGTCCATCTTCCTAAAGACTCATTCCTTCCGGTCTCTTAGAAGTTATAGAGCACACAGTTCTGGCTATATGTCAGGATTTAAATTATTATTGTTTTTTAAAATAAACGTTCTTTTGGCCTCCTGCCTGTTCCTACCCTCTTTCCAATAAATTAAGCCCATCACATTCTTCTGCTTATTGTCGTAAGAGGGAGGAAAGGGGGTGGTGGTGCCCGTCTTGGCTTGCTGCTCGCTGCATTTCCATGCAGTACCTTTGGTGAACTCCCTTTTTATAGAGTGGTCTGCATGAGACCTTTTGCACCACCAGTCATGATTTCCTCTGCCTGCTCTCAGATCACAGCAAGTGTCTGTCTCCACGGAGCCTCGCCTTCAGAGGCAGAAGAGGCTGCCAATGTTCCTACTTGATAAATGTTAATAGTCACCCCGCGTCTCCTTGCATGGGGTCCGGAGGGACTAAAATGGCCTAAATTATACTCTCTGGGGCCTCATTTCTCTACTCAGGACATTTGGTCATTGTTTATCTCGAGCTGTACTCTCCACTCAAGAGACCGGACCATAACATCCCTTTATGTCTTGGGAGTCTCTTCTCTCAAGAGATCCGTGGCTTGAAAACACTTTCAGATAAAGATTTCACAGAGAATTTTTTTCATCTTAATAAAAATAGTGACTATTTCTAGACCTACATACTGACACTAGGCAACCTTCGTGCCCCGCCCAGAGATCTTATGTCACAAAAGAGCAGTGTGGCATACAGGTTGCAGAGAGAATATATATTACTTATTTAAATGCACACTGCTTACTTCATGAGTTTAACATTAAATTGGGTTTTAGAAAACTCGAACGTAACAAATAAAACCTTCCATGAGCCTGACCGGACTGCCAGGAACGTGATGAACTAAACCCCAAGGCAACACAAGGGAAAATTTCCTGAACAGAACACCAATAGCTTATGCTCTAAGATCAAGAATTGACAAATGGGACCTCATAAAATCACAGAGTTTCTGTAAGGCAAAGGACAAAATGGCAACCAATGAATTGGGAAAAGATCTTTACCAACACTACATCCGACAGAGGGCTTATATCCAAGATATACAAAGAACTCAAGAAGGTAAACTCCAGAGAGCCAAATAGCCCTATTAAAAAATGGGGTACAGAGCTAAACAAAGAATTTTACCTGAAGAATATCGAATGGTTGAGAAACACCTAAAGAAATGTTTAACATCCTTAGTCATCAGGGAAATGCAAATCAAAACAACCCTGAGATTTCACCTCACACCAGTCAGAATGGCTAAGATCAAAATCTCAGGAGAAAAAAGGTGCTGGCGAAGATGTGGAGAAAGAACACTCCTCCACTGCTGGTGGGAATGCAAGTTGGTACAACCACTCTGGAAATCAGTCTGGTGGTTCCTCAAAAAACTGGGAATGAGCTGGGCCTGGTGGCGCATGCCTGTAATCCTAGCACTTGGGAGGCAGAGGCAGGCGGATTTCTGAGTTCGAGGCCAGCTTGGTCTACAGAGTGAGTTCCAGGACAGCCAGGACTACACAGAGAAATCCTGTCTCGAAAAAAACCAAACCAAACCAAACCAAACCAAACCAAACCAAACCAAAAACCAAAAACCAAAAACAAAAAACTGGGAATGATACTTCCAGAGGACCCTGTTATACCACTCCTGGGCATATACCCAGAGGATTCCCCAGCATGTAATAAGGGCACATGCTCCACTATGATCATAGCAGCCCTATTTAAATAGCCAGAAGCTGGAAAGAACCCAGATGTCCCTCAATGGAAGATGGATACAGAAAATGTGGTATATATACACAATGGAATACTACTCAGCAATTAAAAAAATGTATTCATGAAATTCTTATGCAAATGGATGGAACTGGAAAATATCATCCTAAGTGAGGTAACCCAATCACAAAAGAACTGCACTCACTGGTATGCACTCACTGGTAAGCAGATATTAGCCTAGAAGCTTGGAATACCCAAGACACAATTCACATATCAAATGATGCCCAAGAAGAAGGAAGGAGAGGCCCCTGGTCCTGGAAAGACTCAGTGCAGCAGTGCAGGGTATTACCGGGACAGGGAAGTGGGAAGGGGTGGATTGGGGAACAGGGGGAGGGGAGAGGGCTTATGGGACTTTCAGGGAGGGGGATCCAGGAAAGGGGAAGTAATTTGACATGTAAATAAAGAATATATTGAATTAAAAAAAAAAACCCAAGACAGCTAAAGCACCAAAAGATGCTTCTTCTAAGAGCCACTGCCTGGGTGTCTCTGGGAGCTTGCCCTGGTACTCCCTTGGCTCCCAGGACTTTGTGATATCTGTGGAGTAGAATGGTGGGGAGGCAAGTAGTGTTTATTGAAAAGTAAAAAATCTCTCTCAAGAATGAGAGGAAGCAATAACCAGACAGCCCTTTCTCTGTTCCCAAAGACTCTAGGCTAGAGCTGGAGAGGTGGTTCAGTGGTTAGCGAGCACTGCCTGTTCTGTCAGGACCAGGGTCTGTTCCCCTGCACTCAAGTAAGGTGGCTTACACCTGTACCTGTAGTTTCAGAGGATCTGCCACCACCGCTGGCCTCCGTGGGCACCTACACTTACACACACACACACACACACACACACACACACACACGCTCATACCAAATGCTCACCCACAACACACACAATTAAAAATGAGTTGAAAGAAACACTTGAACTCTCTTAGAGAGGCGTGAGTAAAAGATGACACTATCCCTACTAGTAACAGTGGCTTTTGTACTAGTGATTCCAGGAATGAATCAGGCAGTGGGAAAGGGGGGGGGGAGGGACAGAGAGGGAGGGAATGGGTTCTTACCTCATAACCCTCCTGTGTCTGCACCGTGGACAGCATTCAGCTAGAGTCAGCTCACTGCTTCCCGCTGAGCCAGGGAATCTTCCGAACTCACTGCGTTCTTTAATTCATGTTTGACTTCCAGGGCTGACCTTTCTCCATGGAACCTTCTTCTGTTATTGTTGCTGGCTTTCTTTTTCTCTTCTTTTGTTTTCTTTTCTTTATATACCAGGCTGTAGTAGCTTGGCCTCAAGCTCACGACTCTCCTGCCTCCACTACCCAAGCTCTAGGATTATAGTGACTGCCATCTCTCTCTCTCTCTCTCTCTCTCTCTCTCTCTCTCTCTCTCTCTCTCTCTCTCCCTCCCTCCCTCCCCCCGGAAACTCAGTGAGGAACACATATATTATATTATATATTTATATATTTTAGCTTGCAGGAGGCTTAGAACGTGTCTGCAGCAAATCTCTAATAGAAGAAAACACACCTTCGTTGCCTTCCGTGGTACGTGATGGTGCCCACACTCTGTCAGCAGTCTGTCTCAGGCCCCGAGCACGGCCCCTGCTGCTGTGCGGAATCCTCAGGGTTCCCTTTTCTTGTCGCATCACTTGGGACAACCATAATGGGATTTCTTTTCACAAAATGGTCTTGTATGGAGAAGAAAAAAAAAACTCAGATGTTTTGTTTTTAAATGTTATGGCGACAGCTACGTTGTTATAAAAACACACACAATGTACATACACACACATATTAGTCATTCATGCAATAGATACATTTTAAATGCAATTTTTAAAAAAGAAAAAAAAAGAGCTGGAGAGATGACTCAGTGGGTAAAGCTGACCTCCACCAAGCCTGACAGCCTGAGTTAAGCCTGGATCTGGGTTGTAGAGGCAAGAACTGACTTCTGTTGTCCCCTGGCTTCCTCGTGTGTACTGGGACACATGGGTACCTCCTGCCTGCACACAAAAGAAATAATAACATGTAATTCTAAAAATTAAGCAAATAATCAGAAACTGCCTCAAATAGCAGAGGCCACTGTGGGAGAGTGTTCCTTGGGAGAGTTGGGAAATGCTGTTCTCCGAGCTCCCTCCTGGAGAGTAGCAACACTTAAAGTCTTCAGTGTTAGCTCCTTCGGTGTCTGCCTGTTGACCAGCCCCGGCTGGCTACCATTCTTAAACATGAATAGTGCTGTGCAATATCTGTACCCAACAACACATACACATATGCACACACACATACACACCACACACACACATGCACATACACCACACACATGTGTGCACACACACACCACACACATGCACACATACCACACACACTACATACACACCACATACACATGCACACACACATACACACCACACACACACATGCACACACACCACACACATGCACACACACACCACTCACACTACACACACACCAAACACACATATACACACACACTACACACATACACATCACACATACACACACCACGCCGCACATACACACACATACCACACACGTGCAACAACACACACACTACACACACACCAAACACACATATACACACACCACGCCCATACACAACACACACAAACACGCACGCGCGCGCACACACACACACACACACACACACACACACACAGAGAGAGAGAGAGAGAGAGAGAGAGAGAGAGAGAGAGAGAGAGAAATTCTTCAGCGTTGTCTCCCTCTAGTGGTCAAATGGTTTTTTGTTATTCTTTTTTTTTCCTTGAAGTCATGAGCACTTTATTTGAGTTGGTTATATTAGTTAATAAATGCATTATCTTGAGATATTATAATTCTAACAGTTAAACATCAAATTACCAAGACACTGCAACAGCTTATGCCTCTTATTGCATGGCAATATTATAAAATACTTCATGGGACTTTTACTGATTTTGGAAAATGCAATTTTTTTAAATTAAATTATTTTTTGTCTTTACAACCCAACATCGGCCCTTCCTCTCCTCTAAGTACCCCTCACACAGGTCCTCCCCAATCCTCCTTCCCCAGGGAAGCCCACAAACACCCCCCCCCAAATTTGACATGAGTTTGATGGGACTGGGATTCAAAGCACAGACACTGCAGGGGGTGGTGGTGCATGCCTGTAATCCCAGCCCTGGGGAGGTGGGAGCAGGCGGATCAGGGGTTCAAGACCAACCTCAACTACAGAGGGATTTGAAAGCTAATGGGCTATATGAAACACACGCCACACAAACATACATGCACATGCACGCACGCACAAGCAGAGTCATGCAAAGCCGGAGACTCCAAGTTAGGCTCAAATCAAAGTTGTCCTTCGGTTGGTTCTCTGGCTCCCTGTGTTCTGCGGTCTGTGTCTCTGCGTTGCAAGAGACAACAGGCTGAAACCCTAACATTTACAAAGAACCTGATTAAATAGCAGATATCCTTGAAACCACGAAAACAAGAGGAGGCCTGCTGCTGCTGCTGGCAGGGGGCATTTGCAAACACTGGGTGGAACCCAGCCCTTGGTGCTGTAAGCAGAAAGAAGAGGAAACAGCAGGATTCCAAACTGCCCCCCACCCCACCCGTGCTCCCCCCCCCAGATTCTTCCAGGTTCAGCTTTCTTGCAGCTTCCCCCCCTCCACCAGAAGGGAACACACCCAGGGCTCCTGAGCTTCCTGGAGCGAGTGCCCCCAGAAGTGCTGCTTGTTCCTCTGACGCTCAGGGGAAGGCTCAGATTCAAGGCCTCCGTAGCTCACACCAGTGCAGGCCAAACCTCAGAGCAAATCACACCTCCAGCTTCGTAAAACTCTCCAGTAAACGAGGGGCTTTGGGGTCTGCAAAGTGTGATTTTTGTGTTTCATTAAAACCCCAACACTCGAAATTATAACCACTGGGCTCATGAAGGGTTTCTTAACAGTGCTGTTTCCAGGATGAGTTACACTAATTTTTACTCTCCAAGTGGGCCTATTTTGCTGATTAGCACTTGGGTAACTGCAGGAGGCCGAAGCTGGGTTCTCATAGTGTTGTGCTTGTACGTGTGTGTGTGTGTGTGTGTGTGTGTGTGTGTGTGTGTAGAAGTCACACCCATTTTGTTTTGAGCCTTTTGTGGAGGGTCTTGTTGAAATTTTCACTATGCCTGGTCAGTAAGTAACCTTAACTTGGAAAAGTTACCAGCCCGCCTCTCACTAGCAGTTCTGAAGCAGCTCTTTGCCTCTTCTTTGAGTAGCAGAATTTTGTGGATTGCAGAACAGCCGTGAGCGAGGAGCTCACAACGGACCAAGTCCAGAACAGCCATTTGATACCAGGTGATCTCTATCCACAGAGCCCTTTGCACCTTAAAGACAAACTTGAATTATCTAAGAAAGGTCATGAATGCCAAAAGGGAGACCCTCCAGCCCAGTGACGAGACGGATACGCCCCCTCAGGTTGCGTTCGGGCTCCACAGTAAGGCTGGGATTGATTGTCAGCGCCTGCTGCAAAGGGGGACGCTACAGAGACACAGGTTATTCCTGAGTTCGGCACTAGGTGTCTACTTCAGACCAAAGTCAGCCGTACATCCAGTCTCTTTGGCATGGACTCCTGAGAGCTCGGCCAAGTAAAGTCACTGCTGTGGCCAAAGTTAACGTGTTGATCATTTAATCCCCCAATTCATATGCTAGAACAATTTGGAAGGGGTTCTTTGGTGAGGCCATTAGGATTAGGTAAGGTCTTGAGGACGAGGCCTCCGTGTTGGTACTAGTGCCTTTGTAAGGGAGAGAGATGTGCACTAACATGCTTGTGTTATTTTTACATGTGATATACCCTCCCGCGCTGTGATGCAGGAAGAAGGATGTCATCAGATGTCACCATCTGGATACTGTACACTCCAGCCCCTAGAACTTCGAACCAAATAAATATTCTTTATAGATTAACCAGTCAGTGGTACTGACTTACAGCATCAGAAAAGAAATTGATACTGTATTAACGGTCAATAAATTACACAAGTATTTTATCTGCATATATCACATAGATAAATGCTGGAAGAAAACACACCAGAAATATTAGTTTCTACAGGTAGTGGGGTTATTGGAGGTTCTTAATACTGATGTTGCTTTTCTGGGTTTTGCTTGCTTGTTTTAGGTTGTATCCATAAGTCTAAAGATCTCTCACGAGGGAAGACTATGCTGGATGGGTCAGCATGGCCTGTGGCCCCTAGGATGGTGAGGTGTTCAATCTGAAGCAATGGTCCGGCATTGTTTCTAACATCTTATATTATAGTGGCAGCAAAATCAAGTTTGAAATGAAAAACTTGGTGTGCTCTGGAAAGCAGAAAGACCCCGGGAGAGACTCAGCCATGATTTCAGAGCTTCCAGAAAAGGGCTTAGCATTAACACCCAGGATTGATGGAGGCAGGGATGTCCCTCTGTATTGTAGAACATGCTTAAGTAAGGAAGTGCCGTGGTGATGTCTCTATGGAAGCTGGCGGCTGCCCAGATACCAGAGTGGAGGTTGCCTGCCAGAGCAGAACCCTTTCCTTTGAGTCCATTCATCTGTATATTTGACTTCCACACGGTATTCTATTTGAAGATGGACTCCATGGCAAAATAGTAAAATAACACTGGTCCTGGCTGTATGCTCGCTCTCTATCCCTGTGATAAAACACCCAAGATGACTTATTACGGGAGAGGTTTTATCTTGGCTCATGGGTACAGAGGTTTCATTTCTTTCTTAGTAGGCTAGAGAAATAAAGAAAGAAAGAAAACAGCCATTGCAGCTCCTGTACCCCCTTCAATGGGATGCCTTGCCCAATACCCCGCTTTCTTCTGGTAAAGATTACAGCATCTTCCCATAGTGTCCCCGGTCGGTGACTGCACTGGCTAGTTTCATGTCAGCTTGACACAAGCTACTGTAGTCGTCTTAGAGGAGAAAATCTCAACCCACTGAGGAAATGCCCCCATAAGAGCTGGCTATCAGCAAGCCAGCTAGGCATTCTTTAAATTAGTGGTTGATGGGGGAAGGCTCAGCCTATTGTGGGTGGAGCCATCCCCTAGGCTGGTGGTCCTGGGTTCTGTGAGAAAATGAGCTGAGCAAGCCAGTAAGGAGATGCCAGAGGAGAAGCCAGTATACAGCACGACAGGCCTCTGTATCAGCCCGTGCCCCTATGTTCCTGCACAGTTTGAGGGCCTGCCTTGGCTTCACTTAATGGACTATACGACTCAGGACATCTCAGCCAAAGTGGCTTTTGGCTTCTTATGACTGCATTTCATCACAGCAACAGAAACCCTGACTAATACAGTGACCTTTTGCAACAGTATAACATCCGCCCCATAATATTTAGACTTTGCTCAAGCTAAACAGATGTTTTCCAGTGCTACTCCTACAGACACACTTTTCTACCTTTATGATTAGAATTCAACAAAAAGGGCAGTGGTTGTTTTGAAAACTCATTTTAAAAGTGATTTGTTTACTATGTATACTATACTCTGCCTGCGTGTATACCTACAAGCCAGAAGAGGGCGCCAGATCCCACTACAGATGGTTGTGAGCCACCACGTGGTTGCTGGGAATTGAACTCAGGACCTCTCTTGAATATCAGCAAGTGCTCTTAACCTCTGAGCCATCTCTCCAGCCCCTCCAAACTCTTAATATTGCCAAATTATTGACCCCCCCCTTCAGTCAACCTGCTGGGGCCCCTCGGCTTTCCTTACCATTTTTGCAGGCTTTGAGCATGATGATCTTTAAAAAATCTTTGTTATTTTGATGGATGTTTAAATGAGGTCCTTCATTGTGTGTGACACATTGTAAGGCTGTGTTCCCTCCCCCTGGGGCTAGCTCCCAAAACTCTTCCTCTCTGGAGGGACCTGTTGCTCCCTCAGCTGTCCAAGCAGGCTCGTGTTTGTTTGTTTGTTTGTTTGCTTGTTTTTCTCATTAAGTCCTCAGCCAATCACAGGAGTTGGCTTCTGGGAAATCCAGAGCTATAATAGTAATAATAATTTTTTTAAAAAGAGGAAAAAGTAGATACCCAGATGTAAAGTCTCTCCTGTCCCCATACTCTATCTAGACCTGCGGAATTCCCAGGTACCTGGGATCACAAGCAAGAAAACAAGCGGAGGCCTTTCCGGTCCGGGTGGCCACGCATCCATATCTAATAGTACACTAGGGTTCCTGACTGAAGGCGGTCAAGTCCGAGGTAGGCATCTTGGATTTTAACTTTAAACAGCAACAAGAGAATGGCCACTAGGTGGCGCTATAGTCCAAACTGCAATCAATCTTGTTCCATGATTTCTTTTTTAAAGCAGAAACAACGCCAGCTGTGAAATATCAAAAGGCTCATTGCAGTGACTCTCTTCCCATCTAAATTGTGTACCAAGTTCTGCCACTTTCAGCTAAAGCTCTCAAGTTTGTTCATCTTGCTGACTTAAAGGTAAATTCAGTGGAAACAAAACCAGAGGAGTTGAACAACGTGTATTTATCTCAGCAACAGAGAGGTTTTGTTTTTGTTTGTTTGTTTGTTTGTTTGTTTTTGGATTTGTGTTTTTTCGGGACAGGGTTTCTCTGTATAGCCCTGGCTGTCCTGGAACTCACTCTGTAGATCAGGCTGGCCTCGAACTCAGAAATCCACCTGCCCCTGCCTCCTAGAGTGCTGGGATTACAGCCATGCGCCACCACCACCCGGCCCAACAGAGAGTTTAAATATGTATTTAAAAGACATTTAACATGTTATTAACTGTGTTCAAAATTTAGATGTTAAATATGTACCTGTAGCAATATTCTAATATATAAATAGAACAGAAAATAGATTTATGTATACAAAATTGTATGTTGTACATATTTAAATGTATAACTGTTTTTTCTTTTATTCTTCTCTCTTCATTAATCTTGTCCACAGTTCTCTTTCCCTCCACACACCCCCAAGTTTTCCCCCGCCTCCCCTCTCCCGGAGAGCCACTCCTCCACTGTAAATGTATAATTGTTAGATTTGTCTTATGTAACTATAATATAACAATGATAGATATGCATACCTGTGTACATTATATACTCATATGTAACTACATATTGTATATGCTAAATTGAATTTATGTCTTATAAAATATAAATATGACATACATACTAAATATATTGTGCACTTTGTTCTTATATAGTACAACAGATATGTAATTTATATGTAAAATGTTTTTAAGTTCATATTTTGTATTTTTCTATTATTGAGTAATACACACTTGTTTTATAATTCAACTAGTTACATTTTACCCTTAGAAATACTCAACATCTTGTACAGAAGAGAATCATCTTTTTTAATGTATCCAGGGTACTCAATCTTGTGTTTCTTTAGTCTATATTTGTTTACACAGGTTGAAAATAGGAGAGGAGCCATTCAATTTAAAGAAAGTGGAGGTAGCTGGTTTTCCTGCATTTTCCTTTCTGGGCTGCAAAGTACGAGTCTGCTGTGGCTGATGGGAAGAAATGCCATCGTGGTTAGAGGTGAGGTGAGCCTCAGGAGCTGTCTGATCACTCGGACTCCAGCAGGTGATGTTGTTTGGGGGAACTGAGGTGCCTCTGGGGCACAGGGACTAAGTTAGAAAGAATGTTTGGAGCCAGCCTTGAGGGTTCTAGCCAAATCCTGCTTCGGATCTGTCTTAGTCAGGGTTTCTGTTCCTGAACAAACGCATGACCAAGAAGCAAATTGGGGAGGAAAGGGTTTATTGAGCTTACACTTCCACACTGCTGTTCATCATCAAAGGAGGTCAGGACTGAAACTCAAGCAGGTCAGGAAGCAGGAGCTGATGCAGAGGCCATGGAGGGATGTTCCTTACTGGCTTGCTTCCCCTGGCTTGCTCAGCCTGCTCTCTTATAGAAGCCAAGACTACCAGCCCAGAGATGGTACCACCCACAAGGGGCCCTCCCCACTTGATCACTGAAAAAATGCCTTTACAGCCGGATCTCATGGAGGCACTTCCCCAACTGAAGCTCCTTTCTCTGTGATAACTCCAGCCTGTGTCAAGGTGACACACAAAACCAGCCAGTTTTGATCCTATCTCTGCATCCTGGTTGGTCAGGATGACAGCACCTCCCATCCCTGCCCCGATGGGCTCTGTTCACATAAGCCATCAGCCCGAATCAGTCCTTCATATTAGCTTGAGCGCCACCTCCCCCCAGCCCCCACCTCCTGCCCCCAGGAGGTGCAGCAATGGATAACAAGTGATAAGAAGACGTCAGAGAACACAGAACTATCTAGAACAACTGAGATAAAACAACGTTCATAAAAAGTAGAACAGCTTTCTGATATGGACAATATCTGCCCCCAAATTATAATGCCCAAGGCAAATTAATTGTGGTTCAAATGAATGCTGTTTCCTTCAGAAGTGTTTTATTTTCCAAAGTAAATACCACAAAACTTTTGAAGTTAGAGACAAATGCAAAATTGTGGGCGTCAGCCTTTAGTCCCATATTAGTAACTGCTGGGAGCCATGGGAAGGGTACTTAGAACTTTGAACATAATGCGTATGACTTTGGATGTTTACAGGAAGCCAATCTTATTGCTTGCATGAAAAAGCAAGGAGATGTTATCAGGATTCCTAGAGCTAAGAAATACAGTCCGCACTTCTTACCCACAAAATCAGGACACAATTCTTACTAAAAAAGACCAGAACAGCTTATGACCATAAGAAGCCATTAGCAATAATTTTAAGTGGACTACAGAAATAAGGACCAAGAAAGTGACTTAAATAGTCACAAAATAAAAGGAAATGTAATATGCATAATACTTGAAAGCAAAAGCACACACTGATGAAAATTGTATCTCAAATCCTTTATTCAAATATTTTTTATTGAAAATGGATTTTTTCTTCATTCATTTCAATTACAATCCTGAAAGTTCACAAGATCCAGAAGTGAAAGAACATTTTGACAGTCACTAAAGCACTCTGACTTACTGTCTGCGGCCATGTCAGTGCTCTGAGAAGATAGGCTGGTCGCTGGGGTTGAGAATTCTCATGACGGCAGCTCAGCTACGGGAGCCAAAGGACCTTCAAAAGCACCTTGTCCTCTCCTACGACATCCGCACATGGATCTCAAAGCATTCCTTTCCATCTTTCTTCCCTTACATTGGAATGGAATGGCACAGCTGGAACTCACAACCAGCACAGATAAAGAATGCCAAGTGTCCATCACATACATTGGTCTTAGGTGACCCACAGGACAGTGTCCCCACATCATACAACGAAATGGGGAAGTTTAGTAGGTATTTACAAAGATACTTTTTCCATCTTGTAGAAATGTTGTTTTCAGAGTTTTAAGGACTTATGACCACTGTGTCATGAATATTTATTTCAGGAAACAACTTTGGTTCTCATTTGCCTGTTGTTGTCATAGAACATGACTGGCCACTCAAAGCATATATATATACATACATATATATGTATATATATGTATATACGTGTATATACATATATATGTATAGATAGATAGATAGATAGATAGATAGATAGATAGATAGATAGAGATAGAGATATCCACTTAGCTCAGGGTGAACCCAATTTTCCTTTAAGAAACCAACTAGATAATATGTAACATTCTGTGTTTGATACTGCCCTGAAGAATTCAAACAAGGACAAGAAATATGTAAATGGACTTCCCAATCCAACTTCTTTTTTTAAAGTTTTAAAATCTTTTCTCACTCATATTTGTGTCTCTGTGAATGTGGTTCCTGAGATTCTCCCATAAATCTCAATTTGAATATTGGTTCCCCCAGTTAGTTATCCAGGGAGAATTAGGAGATATGGTCTTGTCACTGGCGGCTGGTGTAGAGATTTCAAAAAAAAAACTCATGCCATTGCCAGTGTAGTCTCTGCCTCCTGCGTGTGGTTTGAGATGTGAGCTCTCAGCTGATTCTGTGGCCATACCACCATGGTCTCTAACCCAGAGGAACCATGTGCCCGATTAAACACTTTCTGTTACAAGTTGCCTGGCTCATTGTGTTTTATCACAGAACGGGAAAGTAGATAACATGGGAAGTGTATCCCACACGTGTGCAGGTGCCTGCAGAGGCCAGCAGAGGGCGGTGGACCTCCTAGGTCTGGAGTTACAGGCTGCTGTGAGAGGAAACTCAAGTCTTCTGTTAGAGTAGTGAGTGCTCTTAACTGCTGAGCCATTTCTCCAGCCACCTGATGAGACTTGATTTTAGATATCGGTAGAAGCCTGGGTTGATCTAGTTCACCGGCCATTGATTTCACCAATTCTCATAACCACTCTGATAATGTTGCCACGTGATTCTCCCTGAGGCGTGACTGCACTGTGACTCATAACTGGTACTTTCCACACCCCTGCAGGTCTCCTGCCCCATGTTGAACATCTTTTCACCTCTCCGATGCTCCCTCTAACCTCTGCGTGTAACCTTTGACTCGTTAAGTCCTACCATCTACTGTTCCTGCCATCTCTACGCTGCCCCCCCTTCCACCTAATGGTCTTCTGTCCCTCTTAATTTTTCCTCAAGACAGCTTCTCATGTAGCTCAGGCTAGTCTCCAAATCATTATGTGAGGATTACCTTGAACTCACAACCCTCTGACGCTCCCTGCCTTAGGCTCCCAAGTATGGGCCCTTCACCGTCACATCCATCTTTTCTCTCCCTTTCATATTCCCTCCACAGGCCTCAATCTCCCGAGATCGTTGCCAACCCTTCCCTTGGGTAAACATTCAATATCTGTTCCCCTTTGTCACTCCCTGGGTAAGACAGACGTTTGATTTAGTCCGAATGTCACATTCATTTCCACAATTTCCACACACTCTGCAGTTGAATGGGCCTGGGAAACTGCTTTCTTCCATTCCCACGATTGAAAGGATGACCGTCGTGAAATGACCACTGTACAAAACCCGTCTACAGATCCAACGCCATTCTCGTCAACATTCCAAAGTCATTTACACACACACACACACACACACACACACACACACACACTTGAAATGCATATGGAAGGAGCTGGAGAGATGACTCAGCAGGTGAGTGCACCGACTGCTCTTCCAGAGGACCCGGGTTCAATTCCCAGCAACCGCGTGGCAGCTCATAACTGTCTGTAACCCCAAGATCTGATATCCACACACAGATACACATGGGTCACCCTTTGGGCTTTTAATGTGTCCACCCCAGGTCCCGAATGATTACTTGGAGGCTTATTTATTTATGTATAAGCACCTAGGCCTTAAGCTAGGTTTGTCCTCACAAGCTCTGGACTCAACCTGTTTATACTAGTCAATGTCTGCCACGTGGCTGGTGACCTCTCCTCAGTTTCATATGCCCAACTTCCTCCGAGTCCAGATGGTGAATATTTTTTGCTCCTGACTCCTCAGAATTCCCCCTCTCTCTCTCTGCTGGATATCCCGCCTTCTAATCCTTCCTCATTTTATTGGCCATGGGACTTTTACGGGCAGTCGTTGCTTTTACACAGTGCACAAGAGATCCTCATCCCTACATACATGCTGGCAAAACACCAAATGCACATAAATCAAAAATTAACAAAATTTAAAAATAATTATATGGAAGCACAAAAAGATCCTGGATACCCGGAGCAGTCTCGGGCAAAAGATGCTAGAGGCATCACTGGATCCAGTTTCAAGGTATATTACAGAGCTGTAGCAGCAAAAAAAAAAAAAAAAGGGGGGGGTATGTACATAAATGAAACAGAATGGAGTCCCGAGTACAAGCCCATATGACTACAGCTGCCTGACTTATGACAAAGAAGATGAAAATATACACTGGAGAAAAGATGACAAATGCTGCGTGGAAAACTGGATGTCAAAGGGCCAAAGAATGAAACTGGACCCCCTTCCCTTCACCTGTATAAAAGTTAACTCCGAATGGAGCAGCAGCCTTGTACAAAACTGCACAGTGAGTAAAGAAAGGTCTATAGACTGGGAGAAAGTCTTTGCTAGCTAAACACTTGACAGAAGACTCGTATCCAGAACATAATGAAAACTCAATGAACCCAGAGAGGGCTGACAAGCTAGCTCAGCAGGTAAGGGTGTTTGGGGACAAACTCAATGGTTTGTGTGGGGTCCTGAGAGCCCGCCCACACCACACACACACACACACACACACACACACACACACACAGAGAGAGAGAGAGAGAGAGAGAGAGAGAGAGAGAGAGAGAGCCAACTCCCAGTTTTACAATCATCTTCTGATTTTTACATGGGCAACACAGAGCAAGCACCACCCATTAATACCATAAACAAAAGAGTAAATACTCGTAAAAAGAGGAGGAGGAGGAGGAGGAGGAGGAGGAGGAGGAGGAGGAGGAGGAGGAGAAGAAGAAGAAGAAGAAGAAGAAGAAGAAGAAGAAGAAGAAGAAGAAGAAGAAGAAGAAGCCAACCAAACCAAGAGGTCAACACAATCAATAAATGGCCAAAGGAAGATAAGTCTCAACAGATAAAATGCAAATAGCCAATCAGCATATGAAAAATATTCAGGCTGGTGCTGGCTGGTTTTATATCAACTTGACACAAGTCATAGGGGAGGGAACCTCAGCTGAGACAATGCATCCCTAAGTCTGGGCTGTAGGCAAGCCTGCAGAGCATTTTCCTAATGAGTGACTGATGGGGGAGGGCCCAGCTCATCGTGAGTGGGGCCGTCCCTGGGCTGGTGGCACTGAGTTCTATAGGAAAGCAGGCTGAGCAAGCCAGTGAGCAGCACCCCTCCATGGCCTCGGCATCAGCTCCTGCCTCCAGCCAACAAGTGCTGGTGAGGATGTGGACAAAGGGGAATATTTATACACTGCTGGTGGGAAGGTGAACCAGTCTAGCCTCTGTGGAAACCAGTAGGGAGTTTCCTCCAAAAACTAAAAAACTTAAAAAAGAGATCTACCAGATGATGCAGCTGTGGTGCTTCTATTTACTAGAGAGATGCCAAGTCAACCCAGCCCAGAGGGGCCGGCTCTTCCCTGTTTACTGCACCGGAGTTCTGGAACCAGCGTAGGCGGTCCCCAAAAGAACAGCGTTTAGCAGAGATGAATTCGCTTAGACATAAAGGACAATGGGGTTGCCTTGTTTCCAGAAAAACTGAACAACCTGGAATAATTATATTAAGGGAACTAAGCTAGTCTCAGAAAGACAGATATGTATGTCTCTTACCGTAAAGTCACGTGTGTGCACATATATATGACATGAAAGCCGAGATGAAGCTATTAATGAAGAAGAACGGTTAGGTGTGGTGAGAAGGTGGGAAGCAGGGGGAGATGGGGGACTTGGCTTGTGGGGTACAGGTCCATGGAAAGGCACTGATGTAGCACACGACCATGTGCAGTGAATACACACAGCGAACATTGTCTTAAAACCACAGTTTACGATCCTAAGTCACAAGCGGGAAATTTTCGTACCGTTTCCTTAATCCGGTCAATTTCCCACCCTGGCCTTACTTGATCTCCTGCAAGCAGCCACACAACTTTTCCATCCTAACTCCTAGGCCAATTACACGGCCTGTTGTTGTACCATACACTCAGAAGCACACGCTGGGACGTGACTCAGAAGCTCGCACAGGGTTCATGTGCAGCCATGAGAACCGGAGCTCAAACCTCTAGCACCCGAGTAAAAACCAAGCAAGGTGTGACACGTCTGCTGCCTCAACCTCATGGAGCGGGACAAGCGGATCCTGGGAGTTCGTCAGCCAGCCAGCCCAAATAGCGAGCTTCAGAGTCCACCTCAAGGAAAAGCAAAACATTTAAAAACGCATGTGGAAGCATAAAAGACCCTAGGTAGCCAAGGTAATCTTACGCAAAAGGGACAATGCTGGAGGTATCACTATCCCTGGTTTCAGGCTATATTACAGAACTATAGTAACAAAAACAGCATGGTATTCCTCAGTGAGAGACCCTGTCTCAAGGGAATAAGATGGAGAACAATAGAAAAAGACACCAGATATCTTCCTCTGGCATCCACATGCAGGCGCTTGGGCATACAGGCTCTCCATGTATATACACGCACACATATGCATATAGTGCATGTGCTCACATGAGCGTCCGCGTGAACGCTGCGGGCTTGCCTACACACACACACACACACACACACACACACACACAATAAAAAATAGAAGCAATTGGACAAAAAGTCTACAAACTCAAACTGGTCAGCCTCGCTTTATCTCTCTCCCTATACACACTCTTACCTAAGCTATTGCTTTACTTACATGCTAAATCCCACGGCCTCACACCACACTCCAGAATTCCTCCGATTCTCTCTGGAGTCTTGGTAGAATTATTGTGAGGATCTGCGCAGATTCTACTTCTACCCACTCATCTATACGTTTGTTCCTTGCTTGAATGATCGACCGTTTCATCTACCCAGACACGTACCCCAACCACCTGTCTGTCTGCTCTGTCTATGGGGCTGGGTACACAGCATAAATAGGTCAGAACAGTGACGTTGTGTGAACCAAAGCGGTGGCTCTCAACCTTCCCAATGCTGCGACCCTCTAACAGTTTCTCCTGTGGCGAGCCCCAATCATAAAATTATTTCTTTGCTATTTCATAACTGTAATTCTGTTACTGTTATGAATAATAATGCAAATATCTGATATGCGGGGTGTCTGATATATGACCCCCAAAAGGGATCAAGATTCACAGGTTGAGGACTGCTGATCTAGTCTAAAGCAGCCAAGATGGTTTGAAAATTCCTCGGCCCTTAACCCTCAACACTGCCGGCAGGCTCTATACGGACAGTGCTTTCAATTAGTGTTAGATAAGTGAGCTTCAATAGGAAGTTTCCAAAATATTTCAGCCAGTGCCTGTGTTTGTGCTTTGATTTCTAGATTTGTATCCATATTCCAATAAATTCACCACAGGGTCAAATAAAGTCCCCAGTAGTTTTCTTGCAAAATCCTGGATTAAAAAATATGTCTAAGCCAGGCGGTGGTGGCGCACGCCTTTAATCCTAGCACTTGGGAGGCAGAGGCAGGCGGATTTCTGAGTTCACAGCTAGCCTGGTCTACAGAGTGAGTTCCAGGACAGCCAGGGCTACACAGAGAAACCCTATCTCGAAAAAACAAAAACAAAACAAAACAGAAAACAAAAAAAAAAAGTCTAATTTTCAAATGAAAACCAAACACTGAGAATTTCCTGATCTTTACCCTCAATATTCAATGTGCACTAGTGGATTTTAGTTAACCTACCCAGACAACACCAAAGACTGTCATTTATGAATGGCACAAAAATAAAACATAATAGTACAAACAATAATTAACATAAATAGGTTTTAGCTTCCAGGCTGTCTGGCAGTCAGGGACCCGTAACCATGGTAACATCCTGATGCCTTGTGGTCCAAGCTCTGACCTCTCTACCTCCCGCCCTCCATCTTCTCTCCCGCTGCTTTTTGTTTCCTTGACCCATCGCATTTCCATGGATTCCTTCGTGTACCGCACACCCTGAGGGACGGGTGCATGCCTGTACCACGCACAGCGTCAGTCCCCTGGGGCAGGCAGAGGTCTTTGAGTTTTGCTCGCTGCTCTCTCTTCAGTACATAACCTAGCAGAGCACAGACCGCAGACATGAGCTTGTGAATGAAGGTCTGCACAGATGGATGATGGGGGTTCTGAGGCTGGCTTCCCGCGTATGAAGCCACCAAGGACACGACACTTTTCTGGTGCCCACCAGACCCTCCAGACCTCGTGGGGGGGTCTATCAACAGTGAGAAGCCATTTTCCAGGATCCCTCCCCTCCTCCAACAATAAACAAGTCACTCAAAAGAAGCAAGACTAGCCTTTGCAAAGATCTACTTGTGGGTAGAGTTCTTAGTCACTGGCTAGTCTAGACTGGCGCGCTGAGAATTCCTGTGCTATTTCTTCAGTATCAGATACGTAGGCACTAGTGGGTTTTAATCAACTTACTCAGAGGTTTGGGGGCTAAGAAAACTTCCTGCGGTGTTTTCCAGACAGACGTTTCAAATGTGTCCCGCCACGGGTCTGTTCTCCCTGGCCCCGTAGATGCTCTGTATGCAAACACGGCTCAGCAGAAACTCCCAACTCCCTGGTTCCCAGGCTCTGTCTGCCATGAGGGACAGGGTTGAGCGCGGCTGTGGGGAGGCCGGTGAGCCTCCTCCTCACCCACCTTCTGTCCGGAACTGGGTACCTCCTCAGACAACCGAGGACAAAGTAGGCAGGGGCAGTGTCGCCCCTAGTCTCTCGCTAGGTCGATGCCCCGAGTGTTTTCTGCACCCGGCTTGGGTACTGCCCTGCAGCTCAGAGGAATACCGTGCGGGGCGGTGGTGCCCAGTCTAGGACCTGTCCCGATCGATCGATCGATTGATCGATCGATCTCTGCCACGCCTTTTTATCCTGCTCACATCGAAGCCTCAGAAGAGAACCTTGTGGGCAGCACACAGTTCGTAATCCATTTCACAGAGGGGGACACAGAAGCGGAGAGAAGTTGCCCTGGCACTAGCTAGGATGTGTGAGATTCACAGACTCTCAGGGAAAGGTGAGAGCGCGGGGTGTGCGTGCTTGCGGCGTAGGCTCTGAGAAGCATCTTCACCGTGGACCTCGTCACAGAGCCAGCCCTCTCGATTACAGAAATCCTGCACGTTGAAAGATCTGACGAAGTCGTTTTTGCATCTGTGCTTATAAGGAGCATACACTGGCATCTGCCTAAGGGAGGCGTTTGGGAGTGGTCTTGGGAACCGCAATAGAATGGTTTTCTGGGTCACAGACAACTAAAACTAAAAACGCAAGGATTTTGGAATTTGACTTTTTTAGTTACTAAACCAAGCACTTGGTGAACTTTGCTCCCGAGATAAAGAAATAAATATTCATTAACTGCTCGTTAAATGTTCACTTGGGACCATGACTTTCTGATCCACAAGTCCAAAGAGAAGGGTCTCTCTCTCATTTCGTAGGTGAGTAAAGAAATGGAGGTTCACAAGAGGGCAACGGAACCAAGGTGAGAGCTAAATTCCAAGCTCCGAGTGTGGCTGTCTCCCGGGACCTCCTAAGTACCTCCTGGTAACGGGCATCCTCCTCCCCCTGAGCATACGGACCAATGCGCCATGGCTCTCCCTCAGCAAAGAGACTCCGAGACCAGTCACGTGGGCAGCGCACACTACACAACCCTAAATGGGTGTTTAGTGAGCTTAGCTTAGAAGCAGAGTCCCACAGAAAGGGTCACCTTTGAAGACACTCGGTGATAGTACACAGGCGATCCCACCGGCCTGCTCAGGGACCCAGCAGCTGCCGCCGCCACCACCTCCGGGTGAGCGCTGTGGACAAACCAGCACCCAGCCATCCAGGATCTCTCTTTGTCTCTGCCTCCTCCAGTTCTCCGGTTCTCTCTGTCTTTCTGTCTCTCTGTCTCTGTCTGTCTCTCTGTCTCCCACCTCTCATCTTTGCCTGTCTCTCTCTCTCTCTCTGTTTCTCTCTGTCTCTTTGTCTCTCTCTGTTCCCCCTCCCTTTCTTTGTGGCCCTGCCTGCGCCTCTCTCTCCTCTTGTTCTCGCCCCTCCCCCAATAAACCTCTTCCGCTAGATCAGTTGCAAGGTGTAATTTCTCAGAGGTTCACCTTGGCCCCCGGCTACCAAAGGTACCCAACCCCTGGCTCACAATTTTTATCATAACACTCGGCATGAGAGAAAAAGAGTGCTCCTTTAACCAGCTCTAGCCATAGGTCTCTACTTAGACCTTAACCTTGCTCCGAAAAGCCTCGGGTGAAGCCCCGTGTAATTCCTAACAGCTCAAGGCCTGGGCTGACCCTCCCAGACTTCAAGCACCTGCTGAGGAGAACTCAAGGCTGCCGACAAACCCTCCTCTCCCTTTCAGCCCAGCAGGGGGTGTGGCCACCTTCAGTAAGTCCCAGTTATCAGACCCAGGTAGGTGTGTGTCCTGTGAACCAACCGCCTTCTTCCTGACTCTACTGGTCCCCATTTGTCCCTCCTTTCTTCTTTCTCCCTTCATAGCACTCAGACCTTTGGTCTGAATCAAGATTGCATTCAGTCAGTCCTGGATTCTGTTCCCGACTGTGCTGGTCTTATTGATTAACATTTGCCCTAACCATTCCAGTGTCTGACGTTGCCATTTTTTGACACCAGTAAGCTAGGATGGGAAGAGCTGTCAACCAGTGCCCGTTGATCTCAGTTCTCCACTGCTCCATCAACATCGCTGTGACCCCACTGGCCCAACCCGACTCCTTCTAGCAGATGTGGTGTCCCAACCTTCCTGGTTCACTTCTTCTATGGCTCCTTTTGTAGTGGTTTTTGTTTTGAAGAGGAAAAATAGGAACGGTCTGAGTTGGTCTGAGTAATTACCCCAGGGACCTTGAAGTAGAGCATCCTTCCGACCCTTTGCATCTCAGAAATGACTTTAATAAGGGTACTATCGCCTCGTTGGATCAGAAACCACCTAGCAGGGGCTGGAGAGACGCCCCAAGATTAAGAGTGTTTGCTGCTCTTCTAGAAGACCTGAGTTCATTTCTGCATCACAAGATTCAAAACTGCTTGAAACTCCAGTTCCAGGGGCTGCAACACTTCCTTTGGTCCTTCCTCTGGGGGTACTTCCTCTGTACCCCCCACACACACACACCACAGACATAATAAATATACATAATAAACATAAATAAAAATAAATCTTAAAAAAAAACAGCTTAAGGGGGAAAGGGTTTATCTTGATTCATGGTTCAAAGGGTACATACAATTCATTTCGCCAGAGGCAGCATCGCAGCTGGAGCGGTTCCGTCCGCCATGGCTGGGGCTTGAGGCGGCCAGTTCACATCGAGGCAGGTCAGAAAGCAGACAGCTAGGGCCAGAAGCGGGAGATGTCTATCACATTCAGAGCCCAGCAGAAGTAACCCAGACAGCCTTGTATCGAAAATGGCCTAGAACTTCTCAACTAGGGACCAGGTATTAAAGCACATGAACTTGTGGGCGCCATTTCAGACTCAAAGCACAACACAAAGGAGTTTGGGAAAGCAATACATTTCTCAAAGCTCAAGGTCTGAGTGCTACAGAGAAAGAACGAGGTGGAGAGCCGTAGCAACTGTGCCCTCTGCTGTTGAAGGAAGTGGTTTAGAGAAATCTCGATGGAGTCTGTGCTTGCCAGAGGAGATTCGGAGCTGCTGGGGCTCCGGCCTGGCCTGGCTTCTTCACGCCAATCTTTGCTGCCTGCTTTTCAGAAGCACTTCCCGTATCTGCCGTGTACAGGTGTCAACTAGGACTTGGAAAGCTTCCAGATAGCCAAGGGCTTCTTAAGCTGCGAACGGGGACGTGAGGCATCCAATACTGAAACCTTTTCAGAACAAAAATCAAGGAAGTGTCTTAGTGTTCCTGTTGCTGTGATGAAAACACCGTGACCAAGAGCAATGTGGGGAGGAAAGGGTTTATTGCATTCACAGTTCCATAGTCATTATCAAAAGCTTCAAGGGCAGGAACTGACACAGGGCAGAACCTGGCGGCGAAGGGAGCTGACGCAGAGGCCACGGAGGGGGCGCAGCTCACTGGCTGCCTCAGCCTGCCTTCTTATACCACCCAAGACCACCCGCCCAGGGATGGCTCCGCCCACAATGAGATGGGCCCTCCCCCCATCAATCACAAGTTAAGAAAATGCCCTACAGGCTTGCCCACAGCCTGGTCTTATGGAGGATTTTCTCACCAGAGGTTCCCTCCTCTCCGGTGGCTCTAGCTTGGGTCAAGGTGGCGAGTATCTTAGGTTCTGTTACGGCATTTTTGTCGGTGGTAGGGACTGTCTGAGGGCACAGCCCCCCCCCCTCTATGGCACTTTTTAAAAATTCCCGTGGATTTGTCCAAATACGAACTTGAAGATCTAGTCGATGTCTAAAAGATCTGTGCAATTATTGATGTTATGATGTGGGATGTATTTACACTCGATTATTTGACCATATCACAGTTTTATACTTTTCCAGCACCCTGCCAGGTCAACAGGAATTAGAAATGAATCACGTGTGGCTAACACACGGGTCCTGGAGATTTCTAGGGCTTTCCCTCCCACTATTTGTCTGTCTACATGTGTCATTGCATGCAAAGTAAACATACAACCAGCTCCAGATGGCATGCATGTGCTCCAGTCCCCCCACAGCAACCTGTTAACGGGATATAAACTCTCCCATTTCACAGATGAGGAAACTAAGGCTTGGAAAGTCAACTTCTGCAGGTCACACACGAACTGAACTGGGATTCAGACCCGGGCCTGCCTTACCTCAAATCCCGTTGTCTTCCACCTGCTGCTTGGCCTACTAAGTGGCCTGACATCTCCCTAAGGGTCCACTCTCCTTGGGAAGTAGGAACTGAGCCTCACTCTCTAAAACAGAGAGAGGAGAATCTGTGAGGAAGCGGGACCCACACCAGCCGAAGGAAAACAAGCAAAGAGGTCTGAGGTGGACAGAGCCGTGCTGTGGAGGGGGATCTACGAGGCACCGACGCTCACGGCCATCTTCTCTCCCTGGCAGCTGCCTCTCCGCAAGGGTACTTTCCAGAAACTGTTTCGATTCTTGTCTTGATGAGCTGGAAGTGGAGCGGTTACGAGGGTAGTGGGAGCCCCCTTTCTCACTTCGCCTTCCCTCCCCTTAACTTGAGCTCAGAAGAAAAAAAAAAAACCCAAAAAACCAAACCAAAACAACAACAACAAAAACCCCCTATAAACAGCCGCCGAGTGAAGCCGGCCTGGGGAATACCTGGGCTCGAGCTGCAGGGTAGGTGTAACCACAAGAGGCCCCAGCTTTGTGACAAAGAGGGTTTGAGGGCTCGAAGACAAGGAAGGCAGACAGCTGCCATCTGCCGTCCCTCCGTGTGGCACTCTGGCAAAGGATGAGGATGTGCCCATTTTACAGATGAGGAGCAAGGTCACATGGAGTATTTCCCCGGTGTGGACCATTAGGTTGGATCTGTTATAAGATGGTCTGATCTCTCTCTCTCTCTCTCTCTCTCTCTCTCTCTCTCTCTCTCTCATTCACACACACACACACACACACACACACACACACACACACGTTGACATGATGAAACCCAGGACTTTGCCTAATATGAATCACTAATTTATCATGGTTGGATGGGGTAGCTCAGATGTGCTAAGGCAAGTGGGTAACAAGAGATCTGGACCAGGCTGTGGGGCCCTCAGAGCCAGAATGAGAGACATCCAAATGCCAGCCGTTCACTCCCATGTGCCACAAAAACGAGAGCACAGCCAGATGAGCATGCCCGTGACCAACAGAGACCCTCTGTGACTTTAGAAAGAAACCCAGAATGAATCCAGGCATGAAGATCAGAAGCAAAAACAAACCAAAAAAACCAAAACCAAACCAAACCCAAAACCAAAATGGTTCCCACATTTCTGCAGGGGCTTCAGATCCTCCCACAGGGCCAGAGAGGCCCAGCAGCACCTCCGAGGACGATCACAACTCTGTCTGTTGTTGCGAAGCTAAAGGTGTATAAACAGGGGTCACAAAATAGCCCCGATTGCCTCTTCCATCATAAGGGGTATTCCCCTCCCTTCAAAGGTAGGGTGGATAACGCCTTCGCTGTTTTCCTAGCACAGGTATTAATAGTACTCCCTTTCCCTCTCCTGCATGCCCTGGATTCGTCTATAGGAATGATTATAAAATAAATACCACGTGGCTTGTGCCAGCCAGCTACTCAAGAAGTTGGGGGTCAAGGGAGGGGTGCCCCTGTAACCTAAGAGTTGGGGCTGCGTGTCTCAAAAATAAATAAACACGAAATAAGATACTATGGCATAACACGCACACTGATTCTGAGAAGTAATTAGAAAACTGCTTGCGTTGAAGGTTGCTTTGTGTCTGTGTCTGCAGAGAACACGCCCGGGAGGATTTTGCTAGCAGAGGTTCGCTGGGCCTGCACTGGGACATGGGAAGACGGTGGCTATTTATACATGTGGGTTTCGGCTGCCTTAGCATGCCTGTGCGCACGCTTGTCGGGTGGGGGTGGAGAGTTGTGGCATGTGCGGAGAGGTCAGAGAACAACTTGTGGGAGTCAGTTCTCTCCTTCCATTATGTAGGCCCAAGGGATTGAGCTGAGGTCGCCAGGCTTGGCAGGAATCACCTAAGTCATCTCATCCGTCCTGTCATTCAAAACAACAACAACAACAAAAACAAAAAATGACAGCAACAACAAAAGATGTTCGTTGTAGTAGCTGAATTATAATGGTCACTCTATCTAGAATAATGGCATTGTCTTCACAAAAAGCCACGAGGACAATGAAATCTGAGAGCAGTCACCGCAACTGCTGTGGGGCCAGTGGGTACTATTTCAAAGTTTACCACTCCGTGCTAAACATAGTTCGGTTTGTTTTTTCCTGTAGCAGAGAGGGTGTAGGCTCGTGAGAAAACTCAGAACAGTGGCAGAGAGGTAAACATTCTTGGCTCCCATGTGGGTAAGGGGTGAGAGGTTTGTGCCCGGCTACAGTTGAATTCTGACCACTGATTTTGAAAGTGTGGTGACTCATTTCTTCCAGTCGACAGAACCGAGACTGTTCTACAGCCAGAGCGTGACCTGCTTTATTTATCACTCGAAGGTTTCGCTTTTGCTCTGCTCTGCACTCTGGTCTGGAACCAATGCGACGCTTCCCAACCAATCACTGTCCTGCAGAGGATTATGGGTAAATGATTCTTCCTTCCCCGGGTCCGGAGGGTTAGATAGGGCTGAGTAGCTGCAGCCACTGCTGGCAGCAGATAGTTTAATTTTAAAGCAAGAAAAATAGCTTTTGTTTATTTCTTTGGGTTGGGGGAGGCTTTTGAGAGCGCACACTCCATCTCCCAAGAATGCGGACAAGCAGATGTCCCAGTCAAGAGACATCTCAGGCGTTCTTCTCCCAGCATCTGCAAACTGCCCCAGGCTTAAGCTGAGTCTCAGTGTCAACTCCAAGCAGCCCTGGGCTTGGGATTTCAAGGCACAAAACAGTATGCTGTCTGGATCCTGCGCTACAGGAGTTGCCTTGACACTGAGAATAGCCTGGCCCCCGCCCTCAATAGAAGGGCAGCAACACCTGTCTTATTTACTGTTCTATTGGTGTGAAGGGACACCATGACTAAGGCAACTCTTACAAAAGAAAGCATTTCATTGGGGACTTGTTTACGGTTTCCGAGGGAGGGTAGCGGAGATGACGGTTATCTCATTATCGTCATAGGACGGAGCAAGCGTGGCCGCACACGGGGTCCTAGAGCAGTCGCTGAGAGCTACATCCTGATCCACGAGCCAAGAGAGAGGGAGGGAGAGGGAGGGGAGAAGAAGAGGAAAAGGGGAAGGGGAGGGGGAGGGGAGGGGGAGGGGAGGGAGAGGGAGAGAGACCGAGTCTGCTGTAGGCTTTTGAAGTCTCTAAGCCCACCCACAGTGCCAGCACCTCCTCTAACAAGCTCCCCCACCACAGCTACTTCGATGAGGCCTCATCCTTCTAATCCTTTCAAACAGTTCCATATCCGGGTGACTAAGCAACCAAGTAGATGAACCCATGGGAACCATTTTTATTCAAACACCACACCCCTCCACTGTCCAGATACTTAACCGGCCTTGGAACTGATCCTTTCCTTTGTCATCTCCTGCAGGCCAAAGACCACAGACCACGGATCTGTCACGGTAATGCGTGGTGACACCGCCCACAGACAAGCTCAGTGGGGTGAGGTTCTTGGGGCAGGAAATAAGACGAGATGCTTTCAAACCAAAATATCCACACGCTTCCCAGGGGATACTTTGCCGCTGCCACCCAAAGGCAACTAAGATATTTTCCCTTTGCTGATAAAGTGGATGGAGGCCAGGTGTCTCTTGTCAAGAGTCTCAGTGTTCACCCCAGTGCTTGGCCAGATCATTCTATCTGGGGGTCAGATTACCCCTATCTTAGCTTCTAATGACAGATGCCCTTCTGTTGGTCTGGTGATTCTTTGTTGTTGTTGTTTTTTTTTGTTTTTGTTTTGTTTTGTTTTGTTTTTTTGAGACAGGGTTTCTCTGTGTAGCCCTGGTTGTCCTGGGCTTTGTAGACCAGGCTGGCCTCGAACTCAGAAATCCACCTGTCTCTGCCTCCCAAGTGCTGGGATTAAAGGCGTGCGGCCACCACCGCCCGGCCGGTCTGGTAATTCTTACTGCTTCACAGACCACCAACGGTCCCTGGTCAGCTCTGAGAGGGCAGGGGGTATGGCTCCCAGATCATTCTCATTACTTCCTAGGAAGGAGAATTTGGGCAGGCAACCTTGATGAGCCTCTCCACCCTATAGTGTGTGTGCCCGCACAGGGTCTTAGTTAGGATTTCCATTGATGTGAAGCGACACCATGACCAAGGAAACTCTTTAATTGGGGCTGGCTTACAGTTTCAGAGGTTCAGTCCATTATCACCATGGTGGGAAGCATGGCGGCGTCCAGGCTTGATCCAAAGGTGGCAGCCAGAGACTGTCTCCACAGGCTCCTCCACAGGCTCCTCCACAGGCTCCTCCACAGGAGGGGACTCTCTTTCCGCCCTGAGCTTAGCTTAAGCAAGAGGAGCCCTTGACGCCACCCCCACAGTGACACAGTCCCTCCAACTAGCACACACCTACTGTAACAAGAACACATGTCCTAATAGTGTACTCCCCGTGGGCCAAGCACTCAAACACATGAGTGGGGGCCAAACCTATTCAAATCACTACACACCGTGAAGAGAGAAGAGTGCATGTGAGTTCTGTCTCCTGTGAGTTTTAGTTGCTATGTTACTGCATCCACATCCAAGAGGGTTTGGATTCCTGTGTTCACACCACAGCACCATTGGGATCTCAGATAATGGTCCATAAAGCTGAGAATGGGGATTATCAGGGTTTATCGAAGTTGGCCACTGAGGAACCCCAACAGCAACTGAGTCTTTTCCGGTGCTCTGCCTTTCTCTTTGCAGGGGAGAATGTTTGCATCTTAGCGTTGAGCTAAGGGAAGGGAAATTAACCTTTATGGAGAATCAGGTTTATTTTATATTATATATGGGCACCATGCTGGGCTAGACTTACAATCTAATCTCGCACCAACATCACGATGTGCTGTGCTTTGTCAAGTCCGTATCACACATCATTGGACATGTCCCAGACTGAGGACACCTCAAAGTCAGCAGCCTCTTAATATTTAATCCTGATGTTCATGGTTCCCAAGGAGCAATCGAGCCACCGTTGTCATGGCTCCCAAATGCTAAACTATAACGATCTCAGCAGCACCGCTGGCAACTTGGAAGAGAGTCCTGAAGAGCCCTAGCACAGCCTCTTTAGAGCCATGGGGAGCACGCTGCTGTGAGGAGGTGGGGGTGGGGTGGGCCGACCAGATGTGCTCTTCAACACTCTGGAGCAGAGAGCAGAGCTGACTTGTTTGGTGTGTTTGTAAAGTCCACCTCAGAAAGAAGAACCAGTGGGCCTTGTTTTTCAGTGAGTTGTCTTAACACAGTCCATCATCATTTTTTTTTTTTTTACAATGAAGATCAAAGAGGGCGGGTATCCTCACGTGACCCAGAAGCCATTTATCTAACTGGGCGGATGCTCATCCGATTTGCACCCCTGCATGGGGGTTTTCATCTTGTGGGAGTTGGATCTCACCTAGGAGATTTTTCTCCACCAATTTTAATTGTTTTTGTTCAACAGAAAAGATAACTTTACATGTGGGAAGCATTGCCCTGTAAGATGCTAGCCAGTTTCATCCCTGACCTAGATCTTGTCCCAGGAGAGCCTTTAATGCCATCTATCCCTGTCCCCCCACCCCCGTTGTCCTCTGCACCAGCCTTACCCTCCTACTGGTGGCTCCTACCCTTGACATACGATCCATCCATTGTCAACACGCTGAACCACACATAGGTACACAAAGAACAAAGCCGACATGGTTTAAAGGGGCGCGGCTCTGGATGTGAGGGGTTTTTGGAAAGGTTCCCTTTGCCAATGTATTTTACACTGATTTTCTTTCCAGGTTTGCAACAGGTCCATTAGGTAGTTAAAAATATAAGTCCAAGAGGAAAAAAAAAACATTTAAAAGAAAAATTCTAAGTGATTAGCAAGCATTATATTATAATTTAGTTGGGTAGTACTCAAGCAAATCTAACCAAAGCAGAAAAATAGTTAAAGCAATCTTTATGGTAAGAAAACAGGAAGAAGGAGGAAGAGGAGGAGGGGGAGGGAGGAGGAAGAGGAGGAGGGGTAAGAGGGGGAGGAGGGGGAAGAGGAAGGGAGGGGGAGGGGGAGAAGGAGGAAGGGAGGGGGAAGAGGAAGGGCGGAGGGGGAGGAGGAGGAAGGGAGGAGGAGGAAGGGAGGGGGAGGGGGAGGAGGGAGAGAGGGGGAGGAGGAGGAAGGGAGGGGGAAGAAGAGGAGGAGGAGGAGGAAGAAGGAAAAGAAGCAGCAGCTGCAGCATTGGGAGAAACTGAAAAATAAAAACTCAAGACCTCAAGATCAGAGAGGTCAGGACTACCAGGCCAGCTCATTTGGAGGGCACAGACTTGGAGGGCACAGACTTGGAGGGCACAGACTTGGAGGGCACAGACTTGGAGGGCACAGACTTGGAGGGCACAGACTTGGAGGGCACAGACTTGGACGGACAGTGGGTAGTAAAGCCTTGTGTGTATTCCTGGCAAAAGCTATAAGCGAGGAACAGTAAGAAGTTTAGCAGCCTTCAGCCAGGCTAGGTAACAGTTTCTTTACAAGGTAACCTTTTTAAAAATTCCAGTAAGCAACTTTTTAATTCTAATAGTAATAGTATTGCTACTGTTGTGTACTATTTCACAGTAATCGATATTTGTTAAATATACTATTAGAGATAACTTACTCCACTGAAGACCCTACCCACGAAATTTACAATTTTAGTGTAAAATGTTTTTTTTAATTATTTACATTTAAACAATGTTAAGCTGGAAACACAATAGGTTTATCTTAACATCTTTATCTAAAGTCATTAAATATTTGCGAAGGTATATTCTGATATGCTAAAAAACGAAATCTGATTATGAGAAATTTCCAAATGAAACATCAATATTTGAGACTATCTCATAATTAATTTGAAGAATAAGACTCTTCAAATATTTAAGTATATCTCACATCTTTAATTTCTTTTCTAAATATTTAAGTTTTGATTAATGGACTTCCCAAGTAATAAAAAAAAAGATTGAGAATGTTCTTTATTAAAAAATAATAGTGTTTGGAAACTAAACTCAGAAACCTGAAGGATCTGGTCCTGATGGCTTGGACCTGTATCCCAGTTACTCAGGAAGCTGAGGCAGAGTGGAGAGTTCAAATCCATCCTGGGGAACTTAGTAACATCCTGCTCTGGAAGTCAAATAGTAGCCGGGTGTTGGCTCAGTTGGTACGAACACTGGCTGTTCTCCCAGAGGACCCAGGTCCAATTCTCAGCACCCACAGGGCAGCTCAAAACCATGTGTCACTCCAGTTCCAGGGGATCTAGCACCGTCTTCCACCTCTCAGGCACACATGTGATACACAGGTACGCATCTGAGCAAAACACTCACATACATAAAACAAAACTAATAATAATAAAAAAAAACCAGTCAAACGAGGGCCAGGGCTGTAGGTCTGTGGTGGAGTGTGTGCCTCGTATGCAGAGGGCTACAGGTTCAATACCCAGCACAGAGAACAAACAAATCCTTCAAAAAGAACTAGCTTGTTTTGTTTTGTTTTTTAAATTGAAGCAAAAGCCAAATAGGCTTTGAATAATTATTTTTTTCTAATAATTTAATTTTTAATCATTTTTTCTAATAATCCGTTTCTCCAGTGGGAGGAGCCCACACTGTGCGCACAGCAGGGAGCAGGGCCCAGCTCACTGGCCTGTGAACATTCCTGCTCACTTAGGAATTCGGTCCCTTTCCGGTCTCACTTTCCTTTCAACCCTGGGAGATTCCCACACTTGGTGTCAGTATTGCCCCAAAGTCAAAGCACCTTGTCAGGATCGGGCTGGAGATCAAGCGAACCTGCGAACAGATCACCCAGAAAAGCTCTGAAGTGTGTTTTCAGATTCGGGGGCGGAGCAGGGACCAGGAAAGGTGAGCGAATGCCATCGCTACGCTGGTGGCTGGTCCTGCTGCTTCTTCCACCGAGTCAGCTGCTGGGGTGCAGATGGGGCGGCCCCCTGGGCACTGTCCGGGGACAGGGCGTTGGCACTCTGGGCAAACAGGTTGTCTCGCAGCTACCTGCCCCTCCAGGAGCTTTTTTCCGGTCCATGCTAGGACCTGCTTGTCGGGTACTTACTGTGGTCCATCCTTGTCGCAGTAAGTGCTTGGTGCCCAGGGGTAGGAGGGGAACGGCGTGTGAACACGCACAAAGGCCAAAGGCAGGCAGGCTAGAGGACGGGTTGTGGGTTCTCGAATCGCTCAGACACCTGATGTTTTCTTCTAGCCACTGGAATGTCTCATCTTTGTATTTCTTCCCATTTCCTCCTCCTTCCCTTCCTCCTCCTCCTCCTCCTCCTCCTCCTCCTCCTCCTCCTCTTCCTCCTCTTCCTCCTCCTCCTCTCCCCATCTTCTCCCTCTCCCCCCTCCTCTAAGTCCTACTGGGGATCCAGGTGTATTTATGTTTGCTGCTTTATTGCTTTTTTCCAAAGCCACAACTTGCTCAGCGCTTGGGACGTTCGACACTTCTCACCTGGCTCTACACCAAGCCCGGTCTCCCTCTCCCTGGCATAGGAAGGGTCCACGTCACCGTCACCCAAGCACCCGTGCCTGCCAAGGGGGAAAGCAACTGCTCTCCCGCCTAGCCGTGGACCCCTTCCTCACGTATAAACTCAGACCGCAGCGCCCCTTTCTTTCTCTCTCTCTGTCTCTGTCTCTGTCTCTCAATGTTAAATCCATCCACTTTATAGCCCCCCCCACACACACACACACTGATTGCACGTCTGCTTAGTTTTCTAATATTCGTTCGTCGGTGGCTTTCAAGGGGTCACTTGCTTCTCTCTAGTCTTTCATGGGATTCAATACACGTGGCCGGTTCCCTGATGAGCGCAAGAGAAAGGTGTGGACAAACCTTACTTTGGGGCTTTGCCATGCACAGAGGAACCGAAGAGCTGCCTCTGGGAGGCAGCCTGAGGCTCTCCACCCCCGAGTTCCGGGTGCAGATGTGAACTCTGCCCTCTAGTGGGGAAAGAGGCGAGAAGCCACTGTCCTGGACCTCACCAGGTCTCTCTGCTCAGGAGGTTGGCAAGACCAGTCCAACCAGTCCCCAACTGTGGGGACACCAGTGGGGACCATCGCTAAGCTGGTGGCTGGTACATCCTGCGGACCCTTGAGCCAATCTTAATTTGGACTTGGATTTATCATTCCCTTATGGTCCATAGGAAGAAGTAAAGACGGGATTGTCTCTTCGGGGTGCCACCGACCCTCTGCCTCAGTGGGGAGGTGCCTCATGTCCCATTACTGTGACAATCTGGGCTCTGCCCCGGCTTATTTGGACCAGGTCAACACTCAGCATGCCTTAGAAATCTTGTAAAATGGGTTTCTGTTTGCCGTGAAAGCCGGTCGCTTCCTTATATGCCCCCCCAGTCTCCAGAAAGTGCACCGGGTTCTCTATTAACTTCAACAGGTCCCCAGGGGCTCAGAGCCCCATGCTAGTTCCCGGGCTGCTCCAGCGAAGCCACCCTCTGCCCGCTGCACCCGTTCTAAGGAAGGACTCTCCCAATGTCCATGCTGTTTTCTCTGAAGCCTTGGCGGTTGAATCAACTGTTTTCCTTTACCCACAGAGCTGTCTAATTCTGGTGGTTTCACTTCGCCTTTGCTTACAAGTTGATGACACACGTTGGTTCCGGGATGACGGAGGATATGGAGGGTTGGAGTGGGATTCACCTCACAGGCGCTGAGGAGCAAGGAGTCAGAAGAGAGGACACAGCAGCCTGACTTCTTTCCACAAGCCCCCATCCCCTAAGGATTCCACTATCTCTCCAAAGTATCAGAGGCTGATGACCAAGACAGCCATTTGGGAATACCGAATTTCCAAGCCATGAAAACAAATAGTCAGGAAGTTGACAGTGCTGGTAATGCAGGGCTAGCGGAGAGGAAAATCATGACAAAGATCCGTAAGCACAAGAGCCATTGACAACAAAATAAAACCCAAAGGAGGAGCCCAACAGGTCAGGCTTAAGAAGCTTCCTCATAGGTGAGAGGTAAATGGGGAAAGGGGGGGACCGTTTCAGAGGTTCTCTGAGTTTTTAGGGAGCACAAGCTTGGAGAACAGCACGTGGAAAACCTTCCTCAGAATAGTAGCCGTATGCCGGAAGTGTGCCTTTGCCTCACGATGAGTTGATTCTTCTTTGGCTGATGAAATCTGAGTAAGTCTCAAGGTGACTTTGCTCCTCCTGGGTGACTCTGAGTTTTAAGCAAACAGTGGTTTCCATAGAAACCTTCCCTCATGGCCCCACCCCAACCCGTTCTGTTTACTCAGGGGGTCTCAAGGTCACCTGTCCAAGGATTTTTTTTTTCTGAGCCCCAACACTTCTGTCCTTGAACAAGGGTCCTTGTCTGCAGTTCTTCTGAATCTCAGGTATTCTGATATCTCATGGGATGATTATTTCCGTCAATGATATAGCAGACAGTGATACTGGACCTCTCAGAAGATGCTTGACTCAAATACCTGCCTGGACTTCGGACCCTGACACCTGCTCAGAAGTTGAGTGTGTAAACAATGTGGCCATTGTTTAGCAACCTGCTCATCTCCTTGTGCAGCTGCTGTGAGCATTCTCTCTGCGTTGTTTAGAATGTTGCTATTAATCATGAGATCCCCTTAATATATTTAACTAATTTCTTGATATTGGAAAAGTGTGGATTTTTTTTAAAAAAATTTTCACAGTACCAATTAACACATTGATAAACACTAGTATAGCAAATCTTTGTAATCATTTTTTTTAAAATTCTTTCAACTTGTGTACATTATAAATTATTCATTGCAAATATGCAGTAGATCATACTAGCATCTCTGATAGCCATTGTCTTAGTTAAGATTTTTATTGTTGTGATGTAACATCGTGACCGAAAGTAACAGGGCAAAAAAGGGTCTATTTTAGCTTACAGGGCCAAATCAGAGTTCATCACTGACAGAAGTCAGGGCAGGAACGGAAACAGCAGGAATCTAGGGGCCGGAGCTGGTGGAGAGACGCTGCTTACTAGCTTGCTCTCCATGCTCAGCCTGCTTTCTTGTAGAACCCAGGATCTCCGCCAGGGGGCAGCACTGCTCGCCATGATCTGGACCATCCCACGTCAATACCAAGTCAAGACAAGGAACCACAGGCTTGCTCTGGTGGGGGCATATTCTCAGTTGAACTTCCCTGTTCCAAAATAATTCTAATTTCTGTCAAGTTGACAGAAAACTATCCAGCATAGCCATCTGATGCTGTCATAGATGTAAACGTAGATTCGTGTTTCTTCTTTTAAAAGATGCATCCTGGGGTAGTTGAATAAAATGTATACACTGGTGGTTCTATTTGTAAGGCTAGGAGAGGTGCGCATATGCTCATTAGAGACACTTCCACGAGTCAGGATGTTTGGGAGAACTTGGTGAGGTTGCAATAGAGCACTGCACGGTTTTCTGTAGCCGCTGCATGGGACTCCACAAGGACAAACCAGTCTGTTGGGCTATTTCCCGATTTCTGAGTAATTGGGCTGCTTTTTCGTTCTGCTAACATACACAGTGCTGTGCTGGTTCATTTCTTCCAGCACTTGTGTAAATAAATGTTTCTCTGGGAAGAATCGAAGAAGTGGAATCAGGTCGTAGAGGAGAGATATATTTCAATTCATACTTTCAAATTGCTCGCCAAAACCCACATCTACCAGAAATCAGTGGATATATGAGTGTGTATGCTTGTGTGTGTGTGTGTGTGTGTGTGTGTGTGTGTGTGTGTGTGTATTTTGTAACCTCACTCACAGTTTGTATGACTGGCCTTTTTTTTGGCATCCTGATTTTTAAAAGTATCTTGTGTTTAAAAATAGTATCTTGTGCTTGTTTTTATTTCCCACATCCAAGGATTTCATGAGCTCTGGAGAGCTCACTGCATAATTCCTCACAGTGGAATCCGCTCTGGGGAATCAGAGTCCCTCAAACAAGTACAACTCTATCCAAAGGCTTTTCAGTCTCTCTGTTAGTCCACTTTCCACTACCAACAGAAAATGCCCGAGGGAGTCAACTTAAAGAAGGACGTTTTGGCTCCAACATTTAGTCCATAGTAAGTTGACTCCATTGCTTTCGGAGGCTGTGAAAAGACCGAATGTAAAGACAGAAAGCACATAGTGTAGCTCACACAGCTGAGAGTGAGCAGGAAGCGAGAGAGAGAGAGAGAGAGAGAGAGAGAGAGAGAGAGAGGTTAAAGTAACAATTCTAAGGACATAACTCCATCACTAACTCCCCCTAAAGGGACTCCACCAGCTCCCAGTAGCACCATCAGCAGGGGAAGAAACTTTTAGCACAAATGCCGATAAGATCAAAACCATACTGATGTTACTTTATACAACTGTCTGGTGCAGCATCATGGTGAATCTTCAGATTCTGAGTGTGTTCACTGTGACGGATCATCATTGCACATCCCTGGAGGCCCTGGATGCCTGGCT
The DNA here is from genome assembly GCA_964023405.1 of Apodemus agrarius. Taxonomy (NCBI): domain Eukaryota; kingdom Metazoa; phylum Chordata; class Mammalia; order Rodentia; family Muridae; genus Apodemus; species Apodemus agrarius. Next base: position 39,576,174 of record OZ030023.1, on the reverse strand, counting down.
TCTCCCCTTTGGAAGCAGGCCTACACCTCATTTATAAGACACAACAAGACTTAGAGACCCAGGAAAGGACACAGTGTGGTGGGAGTTTTAAAGCGAAGTCCCCACTCCAGCTTGGGGGTGGGGAGCCTGTGGGACTAGGTGCAGCTACCTTCCCTCCCCTCCCCTTCCATCCTCCTTCCCCTCCCATTCCATCCCCCCTCCTCTCTCTTCCCCTCCCCCTTCCATCCCCCTCCCCCTCCATCCTCCTCCCCTCCCCTCCCATCCTAATATCCTGACTGAAAAGAGGAGCCATGATGAAAGGCAGAGAAAGAAGACAGAATAACTATGGCGCATTGAGGAGACAGACAGAGGATTCTAGGGACCCATCCCTCTCAGGCCCTTCTTCTTCAGCACAGCATGCTGGCATACATGTTTTAGGCTTAAATAGAGGAAGACTTGTGACAAAGTGCAAGAAGTATGCACAACTGAGGCAAAACCCAGGAAAAATGGACCTTTGGCTCTGAGCGGCGTTATCATCAGAACTGGTTCTCTTCCTGAAGGTGGGATGCAACTCCCCTGTCCCCAGAGCCCCAGGCTGTCCCCATTCTCAGCGCAGGCATCCCTGGGGAAATTCCAACTCCCTGTGGCCCACTGCCCCAGCTTCTTGTCACAGTCTCGCACCTGCACAGCTCTGTCGTCCCTCTAGCTGGAAGCAGAGTGGCCAGCATGGCCCAGGAGCAGTGGCTGCGTCCCTTTTCCATCTGCGGCCTCGGGTCCTCCCTTTTTCCCATTAGAGAAAATTGGTCTTGGCTTTGCCAATTTCTTGAGAGTCTGAATTTTCCAGGAATATGCTCACTTGTTGAGAAAGAAAACAATTTATTCTTGGCTTAGCTCTAGGACTAAAACTCTGGCAGGCAATTGAATAAAGCACCCACACTAGGGAGATTCCAGGGGGACTAGCTTTACCTAAGAGTATAACCTGCCGTCAGTCTCGGTGTGTCCAGGTGCCAACCCCACCCTTACTGATGCCCAGCTTTGAAATGAGGCTCAGTCAACTCAGTAAGCTTCCGCCTTTCCATCTGCAAATGGCTGTGTTGTTGTTATTACTGTTGTGACAAGGGCAGCTTAGGGAATGGTCTATTTTGGTTCCTGGTTTGCAGGGATCTAATCCACCATGATCTGGAGAGAGAGTCAGCTGGACACATCACCCAGAGTCAGGAGGCATGGAGAGCAGGGAGAGATGAAGTCTACTCACTTGTTCCTGTTTCTCCATCCAGGACCCCAGTGCAGGGGAAGATGCTGCCTACAGAGTCAGGCCTTCCACCTCCCCAGAAACTAACTAACTAACTCTCTCTCTCTCTCTCTCTCTCTCTCTCTCTCTCTCTCTCTCACACACACACACACACACACACACACACACACACACCCAGAGGCAAGTCTCCTAAGTGACTCTAATCCAGTCAGGTTGACAACAAAGATTATGTTATTTCCTACCTATAAGGCAGTTATGAGAACGAATTCAGCCTGTCCCCGGACAGTTACTGGCACAACCAGTGTTTTGTCTATAATGTCTCTAATCAGTATTTCTCCATCTATTTTTAGGATAGTGACAGTTTTCTCTATGTGGTTTAACCTTTCCAAAGTAGTCAGACAGGGCATATTTTATATATATATATATATATATATATATATATATATATATATATATTTTTTTTTTTTTTTTCTGGAACATTTGACTTCCAAACATGTCCAGTAGAGTTCAAAGGGCTGTTTTTTCCCCTAGCTATGACAATCTTTTTTTTTTTTTTGGATTGTTTTATGTGGTGTGTGTGTGTGTGTGTGTGTGTGTGTGTGTGTTTAAATCTCACTCTCACTGAGGAGTCTTTCAAGCATGGATTAGCCAACAATGGTTCCTATGGCTGCAGAGAGGAAGTGGAAACAAGCCTCCCAGCAGTGTTTATCACTGGAGAAACAGCCAGTGTCTCTAAGGTTAACTGTGGCTGTGATTAGGTGTCTGTAGGCTCTTAGACAAGAATGCCAGAAAATGGGTCAAAAGCCACAGCCACGTCCTTTCCAAAGAAATCCCAGTGGACTTCACCACACCAGAAGAAGCCCTCCAACCTTCAATGTTGCCCCCCACAGACAGATACAACACAGGCGTTCGGCACACGAGTGACATTCTGCTGTGGGCTTCCCTTGAGTCATTCCTAAGCTCCACATTGCGTGGAGATTTTGAGTGGGTTGAGGACAGATGAGGACACCCTGGCTCTGCTTTCTGGATTATCTGCAAGAGTCACGCCTACTTCCTGGTTCACTGACACCTCCCTTACAAGGTCCTTCCAAGACAAAGTTTCCGAACCGTTCTCCCTCTCTTTTTATAATAGCACCAATCCCATTAAACGAGAGCTCCAACCTCAGGACTAAATTACCTTGAAGAAAACCCCCTTCCTAGCTACATCATACAAAGGATGAGGATTCCAGCTCAGAGCAGAGGGAAGCAGTCCATGATAGATACCTACACTTAAACACATATAATCTCTGAGGTCTCTGAGAGCCATTAGTAACTTTCCAGATACCAGGAAGTCACAAATGTTGGAAGGAGACAAGGCTGTGTTGCCTTGATTACAACCACAAGGGTCTTTTGTCAGAAGGAGGCAGAGGGTTTGCATGAGAAGCGGAAGAGCACAATGTGCAAAGGGAACCCGGGGTGAATCAGCCCCAAACCAAGAAATGCCCACAGCCCCTAGATGCTTAAAGAAGCAAGGAATGAAAGTATTGTCCTCCGGGACCTCCAGAAGCAATCACGCCTGCCAGGACGTTTTGGCCCGTGTGTAACACATGACATAATAAATCCCGGTTGTTTAGATCCACTAAGATTATGGTAATTTATTACAGAAGCAGTAGAAAAATATGGATTATAAGCATTTGGGCTGAATGTACGTGTGTGCACCACATGAACTCGGTGCCTGTGGAGGTCAGAAGAAGGTACTGGATTCTCTGGAACTGGAGTTGCAGACAGCTGTGAGCCACTATGTGGGTGCTGGGAATTGAACCTAAATGCTCTGTGAGAAGAAGTTCTCTCAACTGCTGAACCATGTCTCCAGCCCCAAATCACGGCTAGTTTAAGCACCAACCGTAGCAACATTCAGAAGGAGGAAATGTTTCTAAAAATTCCATGGTGATCAGAACCGAGATGGTCTTTGTTAGCGGGAAGTAAGGGAGGCCATGAAAACTTGAAGGAACAATAATTCCGAGACAGAGTTATGCCAAGGAAAACACCAGCCTGGAGGATACCTTTGGGAAACCGACACATGATACAGACCTCTACTCCCATACCCGAGACCAGGGAATCAATGAGAGTTTTTACAGTTGAGATTTTTTTTTTCAACTTTTAGACTGGTGCTGTATGCGCTCTGAATTGCATACGATGTCTGTCATAGTGCATTACCATGTAAAGGAAACACTCTAACTCCCTACACCTGAGTCTCTCAAGCATGTGGCTATTGACAATATTTTAATGGCAAAAGGTTCCATAGCAGCTCGGCTGTTTTTCTTTAGCTCTTGTGTGGTTTTAGCGAGGAGACAAGTCTACGGGCACACCATGAGTGAGTTAGATTGAATCAGCTCTGAGCATGCCTGTAGGGGACTGGTCTGATTGAGGTGGGAAAACCCGCCTGAAGTGGGGGTTCCCAGCCCCCAGGCTGAGGTCCTAGACCACAGAAAAGCAGGCAGCTGGCCGAGCAAGGGCATCGGTTACTCTCTTCTTCCTGACTGAATGTGCTTTGACCGTCCGCTCCATCTCCATCTGCTCTGACTCCACCTGACGAATTTTCCCCTCAACCCTGAGCCAAAATGGTCCCTATCTTCCTAAGTTGCTTTTTTAGGAGGCTTTATTGCAGTGGTAGAAAATGTAAAGTGCCATTCTGGAGTGACTCTGTGTATATGTGTGTGAATATGTGTATGTGTGAATATGTGTATGTGTGAATATGTGTGTATATGTGTATATGCACGAATATATGTGTTCATGTTTGTATATGTGTGTATGTGTGAATATGTGTATATTTGTATATATGTGTTTATGTATGTATATGTTTATATATGTGTGTATGTGTGAATGTGTGTGCATGTATGTGTATATGTGTGTATACTTGTATGTGTGTATATGTGCATATGTATGCATGTGTAAATATGTATGTTTGTATATACATGTGTATATGTGTTTATGTTTGTATATGCGTGTGTGTGTGAATATGTGTATGTACGTATAATGTGTGTGTATACTTGTATATGTGTGTATGTGTATATATGTCTGGGTGTGTGTGAATATATGTATATTTGTATATATGTATGTATATGTGAATATGTGTGTATGTGTACATATGCATGCTTATGTGTGTATATGTATGCATGAGTACATGTATATGTGTGTGCAATGATCGCACTTGTTCACACAGGTGTGTACATGCAGGTATTCCCGCATGAATAATGCAAACACACAGGAAGGCCAGTGTTGACTTAGGGTATCTTCCCAGATTTTCCTACACTGCACTTCTAAAGACAGGTTCTCTCATTGAAGCTAGGGCTCACCCATTACACTAAATTGGCTGACCAATGAGCGACAGAGATCCACCTATATCCACCTTCACCCCACAGCCAGCTCAGGGTTCTAGACACGTATCATCATGTCCAGCTTTTGTGGGGGTGATGGGTCTCCAGATTCAGGTCCATATGCTTGTTTCAGGGACTTTGCTAACTGAGCCATTTCCTTAGGGCACAGACTAGTTTTTAATTCCAAAGGGTGTGTGTGTGTGTGTGTGTGTGTGTGTGTGTTTACAGTATCTTAATATTTAGAACACACTATATACAAGGGAAAAATGGCTAACATTTGACTTCCTTTTCACAGCACTAAATCACAAAGAAACTAGGAAACATTCTAGAACACTACAAGGGAAGGATTGTAACCCAAGAGTTATCTGTACAGCCAAGACATCCTTTGTAACAGTGAGAGGTATTTGCAGAGGTGCAAGGACTCGGAGGTCTGAGCAGGTACAGATGAGTCTGGGGATATAACTGGGACACAAATTGATGTCCCCTTATGAACATGACGGAGTGACAGGAACCAGACCTCGAGGGTCCCTCCGTCTGATGGCCGTGTAAGAATCAGGACAAAATCTGTGCGAGACGTTTCTGATGCTTATCAGGCTGCAGCTGTCTGAGAAGGTGAGTCACATGGCTGACCCGGTGGACAGCCAGGGGACTGTGTGTCCACCGAGCAACTGGAAGGTGTGGCTGCCTGAGCCCAGCAGACTCCCCAAGACAGCAGCAATGGGGATCTGAGGAGTTGGTGGTAGCGAGAGCTTCAAGGACAGAAGACAGGACAGGATGAGAGGAGAGCACCACACAGAGAGAGCAACAAAGGTCTGGAGGTCACCCTGGAGGCTGCAGCTGAATACTGAGCAGGTCGTGTCTCCAGGGAAACCAGAACAGCTGGAGAAAGATGTGCCTTGGGGCCGAGGAACAATGAGCTCTGAGGAGCACACTGGGTTGGAACTAGGATTCCACCAAGCCAGTCCTGGAAAATGTAATTCAAACATCTCAGAGGAATTTGGCCTTAGACTTATCCCTGGTCCTACACTGTTCTTTCCCCGAGGAAGCATAAAATGAAGCTTCAGAAAAACCAACCAACCCATCCAACTGCTCCAAGTAACGTCCCTGCTAGAACCAGTCTCAAGAATAACTAGGCAAATATGAATACTCCCGGCACTCACAGCTGCTGGCCAGAGTGCAGGGGTAAGTGCCTGGGAGTGCTCAGCCTGAAGTGAGTCATCTGAGTCTCTCCATCTTTCCCTCTACGACTCTGAAACATTGTGGAACACGGGACAGAAAGCTTGTGAGAGCCAGAGGACGGAGGGTACTGATGTAAAGTGATGCCTTGTGGTGCTCACAGGGCCCTGCATTCGTGCGCTCACAGAAGCTGCAGAGGCCTCCACAGACCTGCATCAAACCAAGCTCATCATCGTCCAGCACTGCGCAGAGAGGGAGGAGGGTCAGGAGGCCCCACCCCCAGCCGAGCAGCCATTGGCTGTTAGTGACTGTTGGGGATAGGAGAGCTGTTTTCCTGAGAGGTGTGGCCCCAGGTGGGTTGGCACCTTATACCCCTGCACGTCTGGACAACACTAGCGGGGCTCATCAGATTATAGAAAATAAAATAAGAAAACGAGAAGTTCTGGATATAATGGAGGGATGGCCAGGGGGGAGTTGTGTGGATATGATTGAAATACACTGTATTCATATATAAAATCACCACACAAATACTTAAAACTTTAAAAAGAAGTAATGAGGAGAGCCGGGTGTGGTGGCGCACGCCTGTAATCCCAGCACTTGGGAGGCAGAGGCAGGCGGATTTTTGAGTTCGAAGCCAGCCTGGTCTACAGAGTGAGTTCCAGGACAGCCAGGACTACACAGAGAAACCCTGTCTCAAAAAACCAAAAAAAAAAAAAAAAAAAAAAAAAAAAAAAAAAAAAAAAAAAACCAAAAAAAAAAAAGAAGTAATGAGGGGGAAAAAGCAATTGTAAAATATAATAAAGACCATGGATGATAGCATATGCAGCTACTATAACCACATGACATCTACGAAGGTACTATTAATCTGTCTAATTATGCACGTTATTTGTGCTGAACTTTTAAAACCAATGTACTTTAACACCTGCACTTTGCTGGCTCCTTTGTACCTTTGCATACAGCCTAGTGGAGAGAACGGCCACATGGGGTTGTCCAGGAAGAACACACAATGTCCCAAGCTGCTTTCCTCTCCCTTTCTCTCTCTTTTTCCCTCTGTCTGTCTCTGTCGTTTCTGCCTCTCTGTCTCTCTCTGTTTCTGTCTCTCTGTTTCTCTCTCTGTCTCTGTCTCTCTCTCTACACACACACACACACACACACACACACACTGCTTCTCAGACACAGTGTTCTGCTTCACAAAGGGCTCAGAGACTGAGTACCAGGCGGTCATGGACAGCACTCTCTGAAACCGTAACCTCAAATAAATCATCCATCTTTATCAAGTGTTCTCTCGGGTGTATGTAACAGCAATAAAGAATTCTTACTGCGGCTACCCTTCACCACCATCTCCATTCATTTAGTAAATACTAAGTTCGAGTGATGGATTATAATGGCAAATTGATAGAACCTAAAGCCATATTAAGAGCCAAGCCTCCTAGCACACCTGTGAAAACAGCCCAACTGTGTTAGGCTCTGGGCATGCCTACGAGGGAGTTTCTTAATTAGGTTTATTGAAGATGGATCCTAACTGTGGGGGCACCATTCCCGTGAGTGTGGGATCTAGCCTGTGCAAAAGGGAAATGCTAGCTCTTTCTGCTTCCTGAGAGGGATGTGATGTGACCAGCTGCTTCAAGCTCCTGTTGCCCTGACTTGCCATAATGGACAGTGTGAGCCTTCCTTAAGCTCCTGTTGCCCTGACTTGCCATAATGGACAGTGTGAGCCTTCCTTAAGCTGCCTTGGATGGGCATTTTATCACAGAGTGATACAAGTGGACGATAATGACTGGTGTCCGGGAACAAGTCCCCCTTCCCATTTCCTGTCCTTAGGGACACTCTATAAGACACCCACAGCTGGCTTGTATGATTAGGATATGATGCGGTATTGCTCAGTCCTTTGCTAGAATGGTGACCATGACAATAAAAACACGAGTTCCCTGTTCAAACCAGGAAGCACCAAAGAGCAGCTGAGGCAGCATCGTGCTGACCCCCTCTACTCCGGGCAGAACTTGAACCAACACAGTAGCCATCCCGGACTGAACACCTCATGGCCTTCCTGTTATCTCTTTCCCCAAGGACAAGAGGACCTTGGGCACTTGTGGTCCCCTGTACTTAGTGCGTTTGTTGAGTGCGGCCAACATTATTCGGGATCAGTGACTTCTTCATAGATCTGTTTCCACACAATGCTGGATTTCTTGAAGGCTGTGCACTAATGGTGCCATTCCACAGTCTGAACCCCTTTGGTGATTCTTCCCTGACACTAGGATGAAGTCCTGTGCTGCACACAAGGCAACCATCAAGGCCCTGCCTTCCTTTCCTTTTGCCTGACTTCTTCCCCCCTCCCCGCCCCCAACACTTGTTCTGTGTTCTCTTCACACCAAATTCTGCAAGGAGGAGCCCCGCTTTCTCTTACCTCAGGATGCCCCCTCAGGCTGTTCACTTGAGTCTGAACATCCCTTCGTTTCTCACGCCGTGCACAGTTCTGACTTGCCCCTCTGCCCTCAGAAGTCTGTCACCATTCACAGGAAGACTTGATCGTGACATTAAGATCAAGCATGTCCCTGAGTCTGAAGATGTGTGACTATCTATACCCCCCCCATCCTGCACTGTCTCCACCCTCAGCTGAACTGGAACCTTCACCCTGACTAGGCTATGCATTGAGTTATATATACCTCACAGAGTTTATAGTTTGAAGTCCTGTCCTCCACACTGGAGCCTCATTTGGAGATAAGTCTTTAGAGATAAATGGTGGTCACCAGAGTGGGCTGTGATCCAATCTTACTGATGTCCTTCTAAAAGGACACCTGCTCCCACATGGGGACAAGGCTGTGTCAAAATGAAGGTGGGGATGCTTTGATGCGCCAAGAAACACTAAACATGAGCGGAAAGAACATACTAGAAACAAGGGGTGGGCATGGGGCAGACCTGCCTTCACAATCTTCAGGAGGAGCGAAGCCACTCACATACTGACCTCGAACTTCCAACCTCCAGAACTAAGAGCCAATCTGCTGCTGAAGCCACTGAGTGGTGGTTTAGAATCCTTGGAAACGAATACAGGCAACATTCCTTCGTTATTTTTGGCCATTTGTCCCTACAGATTAGCGTAGCAACCGGGATAAAAGTTACATTCAAAGTTATAAGAAAAACAACAACAATAACGACAACAAACTTTATACTATGGCCATGAAGAGAAACTGAGGTTCCTGCCCGACTGAGGATCCCACCTCATGGAGAGAACAAGGTGAAGACAATACAGTGTGTGGTTAACACCAGGCCAGAGACACAGAGGCTTACACCACTGTGGGTGCTAACCTGCTAAGTCAGATGGGGCGGGAAGAGCTGGGCAGCCATCCCAGAACTTTGAGGCCTTGGATCTTGCAATGCAAGTTAGGTCAAGCAGAAAAGGGAGCTGGGGCAGAGGGACTACGGGCCGGAGTGATTTACTGTAGAGAAGCGTGGGAACCTATCAGGAAAGGTCTTTTATGGGATGAACCTATCAGCGGAGGTCTTTTATGGGCTGAGCGGGAACCAATCAGCAGAGGTCTTATAGGAGCATGCTGAGCCTGGAAGCCAATGATGGATTCACAGTAGAGGGACCGGTATGGTTAGCGCTCTGTGTCAGATGTTCTCCCAGAGAAAGTGAACATATGTCACCACTAGTATGTTTACTGCTCTTTGCGGACATTATAAATTGGAGGGAATCTTAACCTAAAATCCCAAGATGTGTCCAAAATCCCAGAAGCTGGTCTTGCATCGGAAAGCCGTAAGAGAAAAGGGGGAACTGCCCACAGCCCAGCTCCTGCCTTGCCCTTCCCATGGGCGGTCCTACCTTTTCAACAGATGTGCTGTGCTGCTATATTTAAATCCTAGCTACCTCATGCCCTCCTAGAACCAGGCCTTAATTCTTGGAAGTTGGCACAAACCACACATCTATCACCATTCCTCCAAGCCACAAGCTTGAAACGTACAGCTCCGCAACACTGGAGAGAAAAGCCCAGCGCATCCGTCCGTTTCTGTTCCTGTTTACAGTCCTCTGCTATGTGAACGCAGAGCAGTAGGGCGGAGCTCTGAGATCAACTTGGAGACTCCAAGGTCAGGCAGGATCCCAGAGGACATAAGCCACTGCAGGGCAACCTGCACAAGAAACAGGAGATCGATTTGAGTAGGACCGTAATGGTCCAGGGTTATGGAGGAAGGGTTGGTTGGGGAAGCTTCAACCCCCGTTACTTAAAAAAAATAAAAATAAAAATAACAAAGCAGGAGCTGGCTATCTCCTTGCTCCCAACATGGCTCCATAAAGCCAGCTCCCCCCCACCCCCACCCCCCCCCCTGCCATCAACCCTAGTGAGAATTGATCACACTGACAGTTATCAGACTTTCCTCCTTGATCGATCTTAGAAGGCTTCCCACTTCCCTACAGACCCCCAAAGTACGTAGCAACTTCCAACACCTCTGACCTGGCCAATAGTACCCAGTCACAGAAACCTTGCCCCAGAGAACCCGGCCACCACCCCCAGGGGCGTAAATCCCCCCTCCCTGCCCCCATACGCTGAACCAGCTCTCTGGAGCTGTTCCTAAGTATGTTTGCCCCCTGCGCACTCATTGTTGAGATCTTGGCATTGCATTCACCTGCACCCCTAGGAAGAAGTGGGCACAGGGTGGCAGGATTTCGGCTCCTCCAACCCAGAAGCTCTCTCCCATAGCAGGGTAGTGCCTATGAGTAACATTATCTATTTGGGTTGAGACCTCTTGGTTGTATTATTTTTTTAATCACCTCTTAGAGAATGTATGGCTGTTTTGAATGCTGTTCTCAAGACAGAAAAAACAAAAACAAAAACAAAACAGGAGATATAACTTTTCATGCAGGGCAAGCAAGCATCCGTGGGTCTGCCCACTGTGTACAAGAGTGTACCCACCAGACCAGTTGAAACCCCAGGTCACCCCTGAATCCACCAGTGGAGCTTCTGCATCTGGAAACATCTGGCCTTGCGACCAATTAGATGGGTGTGTCTCAGCACCACAGGCATTTGCTGAACTCAGTCGCCTCTGCGGGACCCCAAATGTCAGAGGGCTCACTTGCTGACCTTCAGCTGAAGGCAGAGGCTGGTGGTGACATTTGCACAAGGCTGGCACCGTGTCCTACTGGGACACCCTTCAGAGGCACAGCAGGACAGCTGCTGAGCTGGTGGCTTACCACAGAGAAAGCCCTTTACCAACCAGTGTGGAAAGCACCAGAAATTGACCGAGTGAAATTTCCCTGCTGTTCTAGGAGGGCTTTGATGGGCTTATCTTCGACTTCCTCTCCCAAACCTTTGGGTGATAGCGCCCCTGATGCAATAGAAATCAGACATCCTGGTCCACACCGGTAGATGCTGAACTTCAGCAGTGGGAGGTGGAGTTCGCCTGTTCCCAGAAGGATTAAGAGCACAGTCAGGCAGTGTGTGGGCAGTGCCAGCATCTTCCTTCCGCTGGCCCTGGGAAGCTGCTCTGGGTGGAGAATATTGAAGCATCGCTTCCGTTCCCTTAACAAGACATGTTACAAAGCCCCAGGAGAATTAGACAAGGGAGAGGAGTTCAGAAAAGTGGGGTTCTGGGACTGCCTACATACATGTTCCTTTGTCAGTCAGAGCATTAGAAGGGACGTTCAAAGCTAAAGCTGGATCCTCCTCACAGCTTTCTGTAAACATGTCCCCTGATTTTGCATTTGTGTTAGCGGGTATAAGTGTCTTGTGGCTGCTATAACCAAGAGCCACAACCACAGTCTTGCAACAAAAGACAGGAATTGTGTCCCAGTCTCGGGGGGCATAAATTCAAAACCAAGAGTGTGGGTTGCTGTGCCCCCTCCAGATCCTCCAGGGAATGATGCTTTGTAACTCTACCTTCTGACAGCTTCAGGGTGAGCTTTGGCTTGGCTCTGAGTACAGTGAGCTGATGGGGCCCCATTTCCCCCCACTGTATAATCTCATAAACTCGAATGGCTTGGAGCCACTCAGATAATACAACTAATCCAATGGAACACGGGCTCCATTTAGAGGAGCTACCTGTGACCTTAGATGAACTGAAGATTGAAAGCAGAGATGGGCTGGATGTCCTGTTGGTATGTCTTTCTAGTTTTCAAGAGAAGACAGAACTCATTTTTGTCTGGATGTGTGTGTGTGTGTGTGTGTGTGTGTGTGTGAATGTGTGTGTTGGGGGAATGTGTGTGTTGGGGGTCGGGGGGCAGTCAAGCACATAGATGCACATATAGAGACCAGAGGACACATCAGGAATTATTTCTCAGATGCCATCTACCTTTTTCCGAGTAACCTCAGGCCTAGGACAGTGTACCTGTGTGTTCATGCAGCAGCTGGGGTGTGGCATTGGCTATAGCCGCCAATGGCAAGAGACTCATTCTCACCACTTTAGACGCAGTGGCTCACGGGCCTGGAGCTTGCCAAGTAGGTTAAGCAGGTCCGTGGGTTTCGGGCTTCTCACCCGACTCCACCCCTCAGAGCTTAGAGTACAAGTGCACACCGCTATGCTTGGCTTTTCTATGTGAGTCCTGGGGACCCACCTCAGATCCCACCTGGAGTTTGCAAGGTCTTAACCTACTGAGCGGCTTCTCCAGCTCAATAATTCTTGTTTTCGAAAAACGCGTGGCCCAAATGAAACGCGTTTGTGCACCCGGTCTTTAGCCCTCGGACTATTATGTTCAGATAGAATCAGGCGGCGAGGTCAGAGGCTTGCCGTTGAATCACCGGCACTTCTCTGAATGTGCTAGCTATTTCTATTGTTAACACTTCCAAGAAATGGACAGTTCTGGGGACAGGAGCTTAGGAAGAAACAGGCAGAGCCTCGAGAGTCAGCCTGAAGTATGTTCTGTGTTCTGCTCAACGCCTTCTTCACCCTACTCAGTCCATCTTCCCTCACGGGGTAAGCCTGGCTGCTGGCCTCCAGGAAAGCAAGGGGAAGGGGGAGCTTGAACCTTCGCTCTGTACAGAGGAACCTATCTTCTGCCGGAGGAAGAAGTCTGACTCGCTCTACAGCTCCCTTTCCCACATTTAGTGGACTCTAAGTGGTGGGAAGGAATGAAGTAGAGCGAAAGGGAAGAGGACCGCACATGCCCCTCCCTCAAGGTGTGAGTGGGTGGGGCAGCCTTACGTTGCTAGAGCCATGACCCATCTCTGCAATACCAGAGGCTCAGAGCATTGTCGTGAACTCGGGAACATCGAAGAGCCAAGACTCAGAGTCCATGGGGAGTCACCTCCTGAACGCATGTGACACAACACGGCCTCCAGGGAGCTCCAGGAAATATCTGAAAGATGCTTTGGGTCCTGAACACATGTGACCCAGCCTCCGGGGAACGCCGCAAACTATCTGGAAGTTACTTTGAGTGCGTCAACTCCCTGCATGGTGGACGGGGGTATAAAATTGTTTGCGACTGAGGTACTGATGGATATGGTCCCTGGGCTGTGGCCAGAGGTGGTAGAGGCAGATCCTTTGACTGAAAGTTAAAAAAGGATGACAAATATCTGTCTGGTGCCTTACTATAGAAAATAATCCACTGACGTTATCAGGAAACCTTCGAGCTAACCTCGAGTCGAAGGCGTTAGGAGCCCTGTGGTCCCATGACGTAGACAAAGACTCTGACTCAACAAGTCTCCATAACTAGCCCGAGGGACCCAAATGCTGTACACAAAGCAGGGAAGCAAACCAGAAGCGAAGTTAAAGAATAAAAGAAATTTCAGTGAAGGGCAGCTTGCAGTTTTTTTTAGGGAGTCAAATTTCTAGAAGTTTTCCTAGAAAGTTAGGAGCGGCGGGGACATTCCCTAAGACTAGAACTTCTGACGCATGAACAAGACTATGAAAGAAGAAATGGACATTGGAGTTCTCTTTGGATTATGTACCGCACTCGCTTTGGGGAATCATAAAAAAGGATTAGTACCAGCTGGGGTGTCCTGTATTCCCTCTAGTACCGAGAAGGAAGGTGGACTTCATCTCAGGGTCTTAGCCCTGAGGGCTGGTTTTTTTTTTTTTTTTTTTCCTTTTGGCTTGGCTCATGGGGAAAAGGCATTCCTCTCTCACTTAACATTCTAGGCCAAAGGTGAGCACGCGCCTCTATTACCCGCCTCTCCCATCCGCCTTGTCTGTCCATCCTCTCACCCTACACAGCAGACATAGCACTTGGTTAAAATGCTCCTGTTGTGACAGGAAAGCAAAAGCCGAACACAGAATCCTGAAACGTTCTATCTTAGATATGATAGTTACCAGATTCAAAATGGCCTTGCCTTTGTACCTCGTGGTACAAGGAACCAAGGCAGCCTTGAAAGGAAGGTTCTCAAGCATGGACTCTCCATAGGACGCACCATCACAAGGAGCGCTAAGAAGGTCAAAGAAGGCTAACTACTCACACAAGAACGATTGCCTGGCACGCTGTCTCGCAAGCCCGGGCAACTCAACAGCCTGCTTTGATTCTCTGGTTTGACCTAGCCCTCAGCTCAAGAGTTCCCCCACAATAGCCCAGGTGCTGGTGAGCTTTCAGAAACATCAAGGAGATTCTCTCCTCCCCACTAAGAGAGCAACCATTGGCTTGCTCTTCCTACACGGCGAAGGCCACTCCTTTGTGCACCTGCGTCCCATACTGCAGCTTCGCTCTCCACTGGCCTTTTTAGCATGGGCATTCGTCTTTACAGTTTTATCTTACTTTGACTCAGAAACTATAGCTTTGTGATCTTCGGGGTAGAATTCTTCTATTGTCTCCCAGCCCCTGGAGTCTTACTTAAGTCCGATCTTGTAGACTTCTTCCAAGTTGGTCCAACGCCATATGCATTTGATGCAGGAAGATTGGAAGAAATTTCAGGATCCCGTCTCCAGCCTTCCTGAAGCCCTTTTTAACTCTGTGCTCCTACCTCTTGGATGGGTGAACAAGCACCCACTGCTTATTCAAGTCAAGAAAGTCCATTCATATCAAAGAACACTAGGTCTGACCCTTGGGATCACGAGCTTAATTCGACCTGGAGGATAATCACCTCTAGTACCAAAGCTCTGCCCTTTGTCCCAGGGGTTCATGGGTATGAAGGAGGGTCTGCCAGTTCAATTAGTAGTACAGTTCCCACCCTCACCAATCAGCTTTCCTGTGAATGGAGGTCTATGGCTACCAGGTTCTTGTTTTTTGTTTTGTTATATTGGATTTGGTTTTTCAAGACAGGGTTTCTCTGTGTAGCCCTGGCTGTCCTGGAACTCACTCTGTAGATCAGGCTGGCCTCGAACTCAGAAATCTGCCTGCCTCTGCCTCCAGGTTCTTAACCACCCAAAGAACTTTCCTCAGCCAAGTCAGCTGAACATTGTGAAGGCCTGACCAAGCCAGCTCAGTCAGTCGACAGGTGTTCCAGGGCAGGAGTGAGGATTGAAAAAAAAAGAGAGAGAGACAATTAGACAACACTGCAGTATGATCCCAGTCAATTCTGAGACTGAAGGGCGGGTTTCATAATTTTTCAATTCCTTTTTTATACCAGTTTAATTACATGCAAGAATTAAGGTCAATAGTAGTACAATAAGGGATAAGCAAGACAGTAAACACAAAATTGTCAAGGCAATAAGCAGAGTCCCACATCACTTCAGGGACAGTTGTTTCCAAGGGTGTGTAAGGATGACAAAAATACCTGAGCCTACTTCCTCGTCCAAGCCCAGAATCTTGCCTGAAGCTTGTTTCTCTCCTTCCACCCTAGGATACGAGGATAAGAATTCCCGCCTTAACCTACTTCCCTATTATGCCTCAATGTCAGATTCCTGCTTGAAGCCCTTGTCCTTGGTCAATGTCAAGTTCCTGTCAGGCAGCACGGCACCCCAGTAAGGCTCTCCACAAAGGCCCACATGCTTCTCCCTGGATCCATCTTCTAAGCTTCCGTTCCTTTGAGAAGGAAAGAGGCAGGATGAATGGGTGAGCCTGGGGTTCAGTTTCCTCTGTACAACTGGGATTGTCTACAGCTCTTGCCTTGTTTGTTGAAGCTACCTGAACCACAGAAAGAGCTTGTGCCCAGCAGTGGGTGTGCAGGCTGGTTCTGTGTGTCACTTGACACAAGCCAGAGTTAGCATGGAGAAAGGAGCTTCAGTGGGGGAAGTGCCTCCATGAGATCCAGCTGTGGGGCATTTTCTCAATGAGTGATCAAGGCGGGAAGGGCCCCTTGTGGGTGGTGCCATCCCTGGGCTGGTGGTCTTGGGTTCTGTAAGAGAGCAGGCTGAGTAAGCCAGGGGAAGCAAGCCAGTAAGCAGCACCCTCCATGGCCTCTGTGTCAGCTCCTGCCTCCAAGTTCCTGTCCTCTGTGAGTTTCTGTCCTGACTTCCTTTGGTGATGAACAGCAGTGTGGAAGTATAAGCTGAATAAACCCTTTCCTCCCCAACTTGCTTCTTGGTCATGATGTTTTTTTCAGGAATAGAAACCCTGACTAAGACAGTGGGGAAAGAACATGTTCCAAATTCTCCCGTGAAGTTAGTTGTTCACCAGTGCCCAAGATGCAGGGAACTGCTGTGAGATAATTTAACACTAATTATGCACATGCAAATTAAGAATAAATATTTCCCACTACAGTCAATCTCTCTCTCCCCCCCCTCTCTCCCTCCCTCCCCCATCTCTCTCTCCCCCTCTCTCTCTGTGTCTCTGTGTGTCCTTTCTCTCTCTCTCTCTCTCTCTCTCTCTCTCTCTCTCTCTCTCTCTCTCTCTCTCTCTCTCTCTCTCACACTTCTGTGGCTCTAAAGTTTCCAGAACCAAATGGCTAAGTTCTCAGGATGCTAAGGGAATCAGGCCAGGGCCACGAGCCACTAAGAGCAGGTGGGAGCCAGTTTACAGAACTGTGACTATGACTCAAATATAGTCCAATTAACCACCTATGACAAGGGGTTGAATTATTATTAATAATATTTGGTTTGTAACTAATTATTTGAAATATAATTTTTAATCTACTAGTGGTAGTTATTAGTTATTTGACATTATTGAATAGATGAATTCATACACGACAAAGGACTGAGAGAAGAAATAGGAAAAGAAAAAATAGGATTGTATGAGAAAAAAAGAATACTTGTGTCATTGAGTCCAGAGAACCATGTCATATGTTCTGGAACTAGAAGAGAACCCCCCCTTTTTTTTTGCACTTTCTTATCACTTCCTTATCACCTGTGTTAAAGCTTCAAATCCTTCTACCCAATTTTCAAACAATAAATTTTGTCAAGATTTTTGATTAAAAAAAAAAAAGTTCAGTGTTCCTCAAAAGCAATCCGATGCAAACATTTTGCCAGGTAAAAATATTCTCACCATGAGAAATTTAGGACAGAGAGTCAAGCTTTCTTCAGCGTCCAGGGAACAGCTCAAACCCTGGCCCCAAGGGAAATTAACTTTTCCTGTGAATTCAGGGCGGAGAACGGTGGCGCTTGGGCTTTTGCGGCAGCCACAGGGTCGGTGCCTGCGCTCTGAATCAACCGTCCCGTGCTGATGTCTACCTACCGCATCCGGCTCAGCACAAACAAAAGCTATCTAATCACTAGTTGGAACTTTTTCTCTGTTTTGATTTCAGGAGCGGGTTTTCTCAAGTTACAGTCAAGAAATGAATGCGAAACCCGTGTATCTTATTTCCATACTGTGGACCGTTGCTAATCCACGGTAAGGAGGAGTCAAATCGAGACAGATGAACCTTGCTGAGTGAAAGAACTCAGGCACCAGAAACGGCCAAGTGTTGTTGGTATCTGAAGATACCTAGAAATTGAAAACGGATAAAGATGGGAATGAGCAGGGAGTTACCCAGAGACTGGGGGTTGGGGGAACAATGGGGATAAAGGGTGGGAGGGGACAGAAGGGGTTAGGGGGCTGGGGTTAGGGATTCGTGCTTAGTGGAGGGGGTTCTATCTGAATGATGAAATACTTGGAAATACCCAGTGATCACACAGGATGACCCACACATCATTGTGAATATAATTAAAGACACTGTCTTGGATACCCAAAAAAATTTAAGTGGTAAATTTGATGCCTCTTTACTGCAATAAAAACATATACAAATTATTACATTACATGTTCAGGGCTACAGTGTTCCACCTAGGAAGGACTAGGCAGGCCACGCTTCTGGTGCTTTTCAGTCGCAGGTAACTGGAAGATTCCGTCTGTAGAGGACCAACTTCCCATTCCTCTCTCCTCCCCTGCTTCTGATTTCAGCTCACCAAAATCACAAAAACCAGCCCACCACTCAAAAGCACATTCTGAGAAGTAAGTTTTCCTTTCTTTTTTTTTCCTTTTTCTTTTTGGGTTTTCGAGACAGGGTTTCTCTGTATAGCTCTGGCTGTCCTGGAACTCACTCTGTAGACCAGGTTGGCCTCAATCCTCCTGCCTCTGCCTCAGGACTAAAGGTATGCACCACCAACTCCCTGGCTTTCTTAAAACCTTAACATTTCCTTTCATCTGGAATGCTGAAGAAGCATCTTGGGGGCTGGGGGGATGACTCAGCAGCTAAGAGTGCCGGTTCTTGCTGAGGACCTGAGTTCAGTTCCCAGAACCCACATCGCACCGGGACAACTGCCTGTGACTCCAGCCCGAGACCCTGAACCCCTCTTTTATTCTCCGTGTGCGCCTGCGCTCACAGGTGTCGACTTCCCTCCTCCAGCTATAAGGTAATTAAAAATGAAAACACATTTCAAAATACTTTCACACCTTAAAGGTAAAAACCGCCATTTAAAACAGCCTTGAATACCAATTTTAGGTGAACTTTTACTTACAGTGTTGGTTATTTCTCATGTGATCAATCTGATTTATTTTGTTTTTCTATCATTGCAAAAAGGAAAGAATAAAGTGGGTTTACTTAAGTAAGAGACCTTAATGTCTCTTTGCCTTTCACCTACTTTCATGATTTACATTATCTTCTAAAGCTGCCCCGGGGCCAGGAGAAAAGCCGATTTTGCTCTCTCAGAGGACCCTGGTTTGTCTCCCAGCACCCATGTTAGGTTTTTTGATCTATCAATAAAGATGGCAGTGGCCAATGGTTGGGCAGAAAGAGGCGGGACTTCCAGGTTCCTTCAGGTTGGGGAAAGGAGACTAGGGGACAGAAGCAGAGGACACAGCAGAGGCGATAAAGCCAACCAGCGATGTAAGGTTTCAGGGGAAGTGGTCACTGAACCTGCGGAAGCAGGAAAAGATTTAGGAGTGCCCAGGCTTTGAGTCAGCCAAGGCTTTTCAAGATTAACTGGTGTGTGTTTGTGTGTGTGCATGTGTGCGTGCTTGTACGCGTGTGTGCATGTGCGTTTTCTATCCATGGATCTCTGGATGGGTGCGACTCACAGAGAGAAACTGCATGCCACAGTGCATCTTCTTTATTCTGTAACCAGATCGTTTTTAGCTGTCGTTCTTTTTCTCCACCTCTTCTTTATATTTTCCACCTTTCTTCCTTTTCTTGTCTTTTACTTAACCCTACTGTCTCTTCCGTTTTCCCTGTTCCATGAGATTTTCTTGATTTAACTCACTATTATCACCTTTTCCTTAAGTGGATTAATAGCATATTCTCCACTATCATTTGTCCTTTTCTTTTCTGTGGTCATTGGTGGAACAGTTGTCAGTTTCCATTTACTTTAATTGTAACTCGATTTCAAATCCTCAAGATAAAGTTGCTAATTACCAAGCTCCCTCCCCCCCACACACATTAAAAACAGAAGACATAGCCATACTAACAGATGTGCAAAGCGCAGGAAACATAAAAAGGCGTGACAGATTGCTTAACCCTGATGACTAATGCCAAAGATGCTGACAGCCCCAACCAAAAATTCTCAAGTTTACTTTTAAAAGACATCGATCTCAGAAGTAGTCAAGCAAACATAAAAGAGAAGTACAGAAGTCAGTTCACCACCCAGGTGAGAAAGGTGTGATTTGGGGTTGGGGACTGGCCTAGCTGGTAAAGTATTGGCCATTCGAGTGTGAGGACCTAAGTTTGCACCCGAGCTGCAGGTGGAGGCACACTTCTGTAATCCAGCCCACTTGGCCAGATCAGTGAGTTTACTGACAGGGTTGGTCTCAAAAAATACGGTGGAGGGTGACTCGATGTCACCCTCTAGCCTTCACATGCTGACACACACACACACATACACACACACACACACACTCATGCTGACACACACAGGAGCATGCACATACACACACACAAACCTCAGGAAATGGAAAAATATTTCATGCTCTTGGATTGGCAGGATCAATATAGTAAAAATGGCCATCTTGCCAAAAGCAATCTACAGATTCAATACAATCCCCATCAAAATCCCAAATCAATTCTTCATAGATCTAGAAAGAGCAATTCTGAAATTTATCTGGAATAACAAAAAACCCAGGATAGCTAAAACTATTCTCAAGAATAAAAGGACTTCTGGGGGAATCAATATCCCTGACCTCAAGCAGTACTACAGAGCAATTGTGTTAAAAACTGCATGGTATTGGTACAGCAACAGGCAAGTAGATCAGTGGAATAGAATTGAAGACCCAGAAATGAACCCACAGACTTATGGTCACTTGATCTTTGATAAAGGAGCCACAACCATCCAGTGGAAAAAAGATAGGCTTTTCAACAAATGGTGCTGGTTCAACTGGAGGTCAACATGCAGAAGAATGCGAATCGACCCACTCTTATCTCCTTGTACTAAGATCAACTCCAAGTGGATCAAGGACCTCCACATAAAACCTGACACACCGAAACTAATAGAAAAGAAACTGGGGAAGACCCTGGAGGACATGGGCATAGGGGGAAAGTTCCTGAACAGAACACCAATAGCTTATGCGCTAAGATCAAGAATTGACAAATGGGACCTCATTAAATTACAAAGTTTCTGTAAGGCAAAGGATACAGTCAGAAGGACAAAACAGCCATCAACAAATTGGGAAAAGATCTTCACCAACCCTACATCCGACAGGGGGCTAATATCCAATATATACAAAGAAGTCAAGAAGTTAGACCCCAAAGAACCAAATAACCCTATCAAAAATGGGGTACAGAGCTAAACAAAGAATTTTCACCAGAAGAAATTCGGATGGCCGAGAAACACCTTAAGAGATGTTCAACATCATTAGTCATCAGGGAAATGCAAATCAAAACAACCCTGAGACTCCACCTCACACCAGTCAGAATGGCTAAGTGCTGCGGACTGCATTCTCTCATGGTTGGGGCTAGGATTCTTCCTCGAAGCAAGAATGTACGGGTTTCAGGCGAAATGGCAAACAGAACACCAGGACACAGAAAAAGTGTAGAATCTCCGTGTATTTGGTGTCTGAGTGCGACCCGTTGCACTCAGCCAGGGTATTTTAAACATGAGATCTTTACATATCAAAGGATGTATCCAGTACAGCAGGCACAAAAGACAATTAGCAATAACCATTTGCCATGAGGAAATGTAAAATCAGCCAGGTAGAAAACATTTCTGTGTGACATCCGTAAACAGGGACTGCAAACCGTAAACAGGGACTGCAAACCGGACCCCTTAGGTCTTAATGAGATTCAGTGAGTAACCTAATTATCACCTGGCTCTCTCTGAGGGAACCTGGGATCTTAGTGTTAAGTCAAAGTCTCCCAATGTCAGTGCTACTCTCATTAGCATAGCCATAAAAGATCAATGTAAGTATGTAAACTACTGAGCAAAGAGATAGCGCCTAGAACCGAGGTGTTTTGGCCAGTACTGTAGTTCAAAGAATGAACTTTTAATAAACATTCTTGCCTGGTTGCATATAGCTCCGGATACCAGAAATTCCTGTGAAATAGATCAAAGAAAAGGCAAAGGTAAGGCTGCCCAGAGATTATAGCTCAGAATCCTCTCCAGCCATGGAATTCCACAACAATGCTCCCTCGGGGACGGTGCTTACTCAAAGGTGTCCACTGAAACTTGCGCTTTGGACGGCGCTTATTCAAAGTGTCCACTGAGACTCGCGCTTTACCTGTGGAAATTCACAGTGTCCACAGAGGATGTGTGACATTTCCCTCTCTTTTATTTAATAATTTGAGCTCGTAAATATCTCTTTTGGCAGCAGAAATGGAAGAGAAGGCTAGTTTGAAAATTAGTGGGAAAATAAGTTAGTCTAGAAAGCAAAGCTCCCAGGGACAGGCAATATGCCTGGCTCTGAAGAGAGCTTGTTAGTTGGGGAACATGAGTTACTTAGTGAGAGAATGATTTAGTCTAGAGAGCAAGATTCCCAGGGCCAGGCAAGATGCCTGGCTCTGAGGAAAGCTTGCTAATGGGAGAATGGGTTAGTCTAGAGAGAAAAGATTCCCGGAGCCAGGCAAGATGCCTGGCTCTGAGGAAAGCTTGCTAGTTCAGAGAAGAATCTTGCTAACTTAGGCAAGATCTCTAGCTTAGACAGAAATGGCTTAAAATGTTTTAGCTTATAACCTAAGGGCGCTACCTATGTAAGCTAGCGTGCCTCATTTTTACTATGTAATTGTCAGAACCTGATGCTCTGAGTAGGGAGCCATAAAACAGGGCTCCTCACTAGAGAAAATATAGATTTTTCTATAATATGAAGTATCCTGCGTCTGTGTCGTCATTCTCGCCGATTCGTGCCTTCCTGACCCCAGGATCTTGGTCTCCCCTGCAACTGAACTCCCATGAGGAGCTATGGCTTGCAGAAGGCTGCAACCAAAGCTGCCACGAGCAGCCGTGGTCCGTAGCAGCTAAGATTAAAAACTCAAGAGACTACATGTGCTGGTGAGGATGTGGAGAAAGAGGTACACTCCTACACTGTTGGTGGGACTGCAAGATGTTACAACCACTCTGGAAATCAGTCTGGCGGTTCCTCAGAAAATTGGGCATGACACTTCCAGAGGACCCTGTCATACCACTCCTGGGCATATACCCAGAGGATTCCCCCGCATACAATAAAGATACATGCTCTACTATGTTCATAGCAACCTTATTTATAATAGCCAGAAGTTGGAAGGAGCCCAGATGTCCCTCAAAGGAAGAATGGATACAGTATATTTATACAATAGAATACTACTCAGCAATTAAAAATAATGAATTCATGCAATTTGTAGGCAAATGGTTGGATCTGGAAAATATCATCCTAAGTGAGTTAACCCAATCACAAAAGAATACACATGAAATGCAATCACTGATAAGTGGATATGAATGAGCCCAGAAGCTCTGAATATTCAAGGCACAATTAGCAAGTCAAAAGATTCCCAAGAAGAAGAAAGAGAAGGAGAGGACCCTGGTCCAGTTTTGTAGGAGAGTACCACAATAGAGCAGAGAAACAGTGGGGTGGTGATTGGGGAATAGGCGGGGGTGGGGGGGTGGGGGGTGTGGAAGAGGACATATGGGACATATGGAGAGGGGGGAACGAGGGAAGGGGAAAGCCTTCGGAATGTAAACAAAGAATATAGAAAATAAAAAAATGTAATAAAAAGAGAAAGAAAAATGGAGAATAGCACACAATGTAGAGAAGAAAAAAAAAAAAAGAAACACGAGTATTAAAAACTACAAGGCAAAAATGCCAACTCCCAAAGGCAGAGTTATCAGAATAACATCAGAGCCCCGCAGCAAAAGCATTAACTGCCAGGAAAGTATGGAACAATTTACCTCAGATCCAGAGAACCACTGCCAACCAGGATTACTATGTTCAGCATAGTTATCTTAAAAGTCAGGAGAAATAAAGACCTTCCAAAATAACATAAGCTAAAGAAAGCTCTGCTCACTAAGCCAGTAATTGTGGAAGATTCTCAAACTCCACACATAGAGGAAGAAGAGAGACACTGACAACCAGGAAAGCTTAGGAAGGAACAAGTTTCAAAGTGGAAAAGATGAACAAATATGAACAAGAAAAGAATCAAATACATACAACTCAGCAAACTAGAAAACTCTTAAAAGTCAAGGAGAGAGAAAGAAAAAGAGGCGTGTGTCATTCAACCAGAGAGACAACCAATGCAAGTTATAGAAATTAGCAAATTCCTCTCAGTAATAATCACCACATGGATGCTCTGAAGCTTTTATTCAAAAGATGCAGCACAGGACTAGTAAGATGGTTCAGAGAATAAAGGCACTCCCTGTCAGGCTTGACTGATGCCTTGAGTTCAATTCCCCAGAATGGAAGAAGAGAACCGACTCTTGCAAGCTGTCCTCTGACCTCCACATGTAAAAATTGCAGAAGGATGCCCTCATCAACTGATTCGTACAAACACACTCACCCTAAATATATAAGCAAATAAATCATAACTAAATGAGTCTTTGAAATTTCTTTTTTTTTTTTAACTACAGAATAGCTGACTAGGTTATGAAACAGAAACAACTGTTTGTTGTCTGCAATAAACATACCTCACTGACAAAGGCACTTGGAGATTCAGAGTGAAATCATGGTGATATAACAAGAAATTAGAAACCCCAAATAAGCAAAAGTGTCTATATTGATATTTGATTATTATAGGTGACTTCATCTGTGAGCCCGAAGTTACCAGGGACAATGGAGCCACAACTGAAGAACTCCCTCAATCTGATTGGCCTGTGGACAATTCTATGAACTATTTTCTTAATTATTAATTGATGTGAAGGATACAGCCCACTTCCAACAAGGCCATATTTCCGAATAGTGTTCCTATGGGCAAGCTTTCACACACACGAGTCTGTAGGGGCCATTCCTATTTAAACCAGCACACCACTGTAGGCAGTGCCCCACCTAGGCAGGCACTCTTAGGTTATACAAAAGAGCAAGCTGAGAAAGTTAGAGGGAGTAAACCCGCAAGCATCATCCCTTCACCGTGTCTACTTCAAGCTTCTCTTTGCTTCCACGGTTTGCCATTTGGTTGGAGGGATTACCGAAGCAACAGAGAGCAAGCCAGCGCTTTGATGAAGTTGCACTTTAAGCTAAAATTAGTTATATGAGATAAGAAAGTCAATATAGAAAGGCACTATTCCACCAAGAAGATACAAAAATATAAATATATGCACTGAATGTTGCATTACCCAGTTTCATATTAAAAATAAACTCATTGGACACAAAGAGACAGCTTTTCAATAATGGAGTAATGGATATGCTGGGAAAGAAATCAGGAAAATATCACAGTAGCCTAAAAACTGTATCTAGTAATAAATCTTATTAAGGAGGTGAGGACCCTGTATAATAAAAACAACTGAAGAAACCGAAGACATTAGAAAATCAAAAGACCTCTCGTGTTCATGTATTAGTATTGTGGAAATGGCCACAATGCCAGAAGTGATCTGCAGAGTCAATGGAATCCTAAACAAAATTCTATTGACAATATCCACAAAAGACCAGATCCTGAACAGCCTGAGTAAACTTGAGCAAAAAAAAAGAGGAAAATTGGAATTATCGCAGTAACTGGCTTCACGTTACATTGTAGAGGCACAGTAAGACAACAGCATGGCAGCAGCTTAGTAACAACATAGACACACAGCCAGTAGGCAGAAGGCCCCAAAATAAACCCATACAAGCTGTTTTGATGAAGTTTGTTCTTTCTGGGGTTCTTTCTTTTGTTTGTAATGAAACAGTCTGACCAAATGCAAATAGGGAAGAAAAGGGTTATTTGATGTACACTTCCAAGTTATAGCCTGACATAAAAGAAGTCGGCATAGCAACTCAAGAAACAACCTAAAGTAGAAATCAAGGAAGTCTGCTTGCTGATTTGCTCATTCTCATACTCAGCTAACTTCCTTCCGTAGCCCAGGACCACCAGCCCAGGGAATGCTACTGCCCACGGTGGGCCAGTCCCTCCCACATCAATTAACACCAAGACAACCCCCCACAGACATGCCCACAGGCCAACTGAGATTCCTTTCTCAAATGACTCTAGGCTGTGCCAAGCTGTCAATTATAGTTAACTAGGACAATTGTCAAAAACATATTTTGGGGGACAGGGAAGCCTTTTCAACAAATGCTCCTGAGAACGGAATAGCCACAGGTAGAAGAATGAAAAAAAAAATCCCATCTCTCAACCTGTATGGAAACCAACTCAAACAAGATCAAAACACTTAAATGAAATATTAGGAAAGTCTTCAGGATAAAGGCACACACACAAGTTTTCTGGGAAGGTCTCCAATAGCTCAGGAAATCATACCGAGAACTGTTAAATTGGGTTGCATGAAATCACAAATTGTCTTCGTAGCTTGCTGTGAAGTGAGCAGTTTCATCCAAGTTACACTACCCCACACAGACCCAAGGATAGCACGGCCACGTGACTACAGCCTGAAGCCAAGCATTCAAATAAATGCTTCCTCTTTAAGCTGTTATTGCAGACATTTTGTGCCAGCAATAAAAATTTACATAGTTCCTTTATAGATCTCTTAAGAAAACACACACACACACACACACACACACACACACATACACACACACACATACACACACACACACACACACACACACACACACCTTCTAATTAATGCTTGACTCACCTCACACCAATATTGCATTCTTCTGTACCTGAGTTGATTAGCATAATAGTTTTCCTTTAAAGGCAATAAGAAAATAGTTTACTCCAAACTAAATTATGAATGACTATAGGCCAGGAATTCAGGTTCAAGTCCTTTCTGAAGAGGTTATGTGAACTTTATGGTCAAAGAAGAAAGAGTACAAAACACAAATCTCCTAATTTTATGAAATATGTTAGTACGTCATCAGGCTATGAGAAGGTGAGAGAATCTACAGGATTCATCTAGCATGAACTTTCCATGTTCTTTGATTTAGGGTCTGTGGAGTTTGGACTAGGGATAGGTGTGAAACGTTTTAGTCCTGGGGTTATTAGGTCAGGTACAGGATTTAGCAGCGAATAGCAATTAACCAAGGCTAAGATCGCCTATGTTAACCTGGCGGCTCCATCCACAGCATTTGACCTCTCCACAAGGTTCTAGTTAGTTCAACAGTCTGAAAGCTCTGAAATGACCACTGTGGCTTCTTCGGAGAATTTCAGTTCACTGTGTACTGACTTTTTAAAGGTAAAAACGAACCTATTCAGAAAGGGGACACTGGCATCCAGTAGAACACAACGGGAAAAGTCCCTCAAAGGGTGAGATGAATCATGATTATGTTTGCTCTGTTGCCAGGGGCTAACGGTGGATGTTTGACAGAAGGATGGGGTGAACTAGAAGGAACTTAGTTAACCAGGCTCGGCTCCGCCCCTGCACGGCGGCTCTTAGCCGTCCAGCGCTGCCACCCTTTGAAACAGCTCCTCACGCTGTAGTGACGCCAACCATACAATTATTCCGTTGCTACTTCATAACTGTGATTTTGCCACCGTCGTGAATGTAAATATCTGCATTTTCTGGTGATCTTAGAAAACCCCAGTGAGAGGGTGTTCAACCCACTCCCAGAGGGCTCAGGACACACAAGTTAAGAACCACTGTTAGCAGATAGCGGCGCCGAAGAAGTTATTTATCCGTTGAGCCTCAGCGTGTTTTATCAAGAACATTCTGTGATTGGCACATAATAGCAACACAGCAGATGTTGGAGGCACTAAATCAGGGGGCAAGGGAACGACTGACAGCCACAGAACTCAAACTTGTTGGCCAAATCCAGGTTTGGCAGATTCAAAACAAAGGCAGTGAGGTGGACAGACAGTCGTACTTTAGCACAGTGACAGGTAAAGGCAGGAGGGCGTTGGTTTTGCAAGTAAGGGAAGTGTTTCCATACACTGAAGCATCTTCATGTTGAGGGCTTGGTGCTTTGGGAGTATTTATGTTTCTATACTTTCCCATTCTCATGTGTTCAAAGGAAAGGGAGTTAAATAAATAAACAAAAGATTAAGAGAGGGAAAACATTCTCCTATCATCTAGAATAAATTTAATCAAGACAAAGTAGAACAGACACGCCTTATGTCAAGGCCTCGCTTGCACTGGCCTTCAGACAGTACAGGCAGCATATAAACACGGCCTTCCGGCAACACTGGAAGTGTTGTTTGTTGTCTCATAAGCACGCCTTTGCATGGAGGGCCACGGGAATTTTCCAGACTTGAGCCCCAGTTTACTCTAATGGTCACATAAAAGACGAGAGCCCCAGTAATGTGCCCCCTTTTCGTTCCCTGCACAGGTACTCTGAGTAGAGGCAAAGCTGGGGGAGCCTGTGGACTGGTCAGCTGGTAAAGGGCATCCCAGTCACGGAGAAGTGGACGCTACAAACGCTCCAGTGTCAAGGGAGCTTTCTCGGGCACTTTCTAAACGCCTCCCTTCAGCCCGCTTTTCTTATCCTCAGTACCCAGGGAGGCCTTCTTAATTGGGTCAGAAGGGCAATCTGCATAATGTCTCCAGAGGTAAAAATTATGTAATATTAGAACTCTTCTTTTTTTCTAAAGTGCTTTTAGAAAGCAGCAGAAATCACTTTACAAAAAAAAAAAAAAAAAAAAAAAAAAAAAAAAAAAAACAACCACAACAACAAAAACAAAACTTTATATTTGGGTTTTCAACCCCCCCCCCAAAAAAAAGTACAAAAAGATAGTATAAAGTTCTTACTTGGCAGGAATGTCTGGAAAAATGAGGCTCTCCTAATTTGACATGTGTGCTGCATTCTGCTTATCTGGGCCATTAAAACAAGGTGCCGGGGTGGGGGGTGGGGAAAGGATTGGAATTTCCCTTAGGAATCTCATTCTAGAAGACAGAGAAGGCTAAGGCTTGGCTTTAGCTACAGAGGAACCTGTCTGCCTAGATTCCACACAACCCTAACAATGTATCTGGCCACCTTGCAGGAGTGGCTAAGGCCAACATAATGGTTGGTCACTGATGGGTGGAGCCAAGCCACACCTTAACCAAGACTGCTTAACTCTTTCTATTTAACCCTTACCTCCCTGGTGGGACACAGAGGGTGGGCTTGGGTGCAGCCTGCGTGAGGGGTCATGAGCCACCCGATCGCCTTATTTCTCTTCTTAGTGGCCACACTGAGGAAATCCCTCATTTTTCCTTTTTATTATTGCTTTTCTATTTAATTGGGTTACTAAAGATGGATAGCCAGATCCTGATTATTAGACTGTCAGAAGACAGGCTCAGGCTCTTACGAACTCCTATAACAATCTCTCTCGTTTATCGCCTGCTTGAGGAACTGAATATGAAAGTTGAATAAGAGATAAACGTGGAGTATACCTGTATATATATATTTTTTAATTTTAAAATAAGATTGCGAGAAGTGCCCAGGAGTGTTGGCATAGCCTTCAATCGCAGCACTTGGGAGGCACAGGTAAGCAGAGCTTTGTGTCTCTGAGGCCAACCTGGTCTACATGGCAAGTGCCAGGACGGCCAGGGCTACATAGAAAGACCCTGTCTCGAAACAAAACAAAAATGACTGAGAGAAGCAACATTTGTTGAGCACAGTCTAGGGACAAGTCAGGGACTAGTTAAATAAAGGTTGGGCCATGCTGTCCTAAGCTAGATACCCTTGACCTAATAACTGTTTTACGGGGGAGGCATTTGAGAGAGCGTTTTCCAGAAGATCTCGCTGGCCTGTCCCTTGCCCTTTTGTCCTGAAATGTGTCACAAAGCCCAGGGAAACACTTAAAACTTTTCTTCAGAGACGGTCATAGGGTCATAGGGTCTTTGTATAAGAAATATTGTATCTATACTCAAATGAAGAAATATTACCTGTGAAGAAGAGGGATCATGGGAAAGAATTGAAACCATCGGTCCTTGCAAGTCCCTCCAAGTTTATAACCTTCAGAACATAGGCTTCATGTCAGTCATGTCTTTCCACAGCTGTGCCCTCCAACAAATCGCCCCAAAACAGCTTAGGCCTGACTGTTTTAGGGGTTTTCGTTTCCTTTGGATGAGCTCATGTGATATAAAAACTGTATTTGCATGTCTTCCTCTTGTCAAGCTGCTTTTGGTTGCTGTGGCTCTGCTAGCAGTCATGGGGAGATGCAGCCCAATACTGTCAACGGTCTCTCTTAGGGACCCCCACTCAGTGAAAATTACACACACACACACACACACACACACACACACACACACTCATGCATGCGTGCACACACACAGAGATAGAGACAGAGACAGAGAGAGTCAGATAGACAGAGACAGACAGACAGACAGATAGACAGAGATAGAGGCAGACAGAGAGGAAAAGCAGAAAAGCACAATATAGTACGCACCCAAGATATGAGTGTGTCTCAAAAGAGAGTCACACCTAAGTGCTGGCTATATGTGCAATTCTGTGGCTTTCTTTCTTTCTTTCTTTCTTTCTTTCTTTCTTTCTTTCTTTCTTTCTTCCTTCCTTCTACTGATCTCATCTTATGTGTATGAGTGTTTTGCCTGTGTGCATGCATTTGCCCCACATGCAGTGCCCTCTGAGATCAGAGAGGGTGCTGGATCCCTTGGAACTTGGATTACAGAGAGTTATGAGCTATCATTCTCATTCTAGGAATTAAATCAGGAACTTCTGCAAAAGTGTCAAGAGTTCCTAACCTCCGAGCCAACTTTGCAGCCCAAGAAGAACTTCCAGAATTTTCTTTGGCTCTCAGGAATGCAGAAGACTGGCTTATATATTTTTATGTGTATGGGTTTTGCTTACATGTATGTCAATATACCATGTGGATAAGTGCAGAACCTGCAGAGGCCAGAAGAAGACATCAGATCCTTTGCAAATAGTTTTTAGCTACCTTGTGGGTGCTGGGAATTGAATCCAGGCCCTTTATAAGAGCAGCTAGTACTATTAACCAGTGAAGTCTCTCTCCAGCTTCTCCAGATGTATGGCTTTCTAAGGTACACTGCTCAAAAATGGTCACTGGCAACAAGGTATTTTTTTTGTTTGTTTTGTTTTTGTTTTGTTTTTTTGTTTTTCGAGACAGGGTTTCTCTGTGTAGCCCTGACTGTCCTGGAACTCACTCTGTAGACCAGGCTGGCCTCGAACTCAGAAATCTGCCTGCCTCTGCCTCCCAAGTGCTGGGATTAAAGGCGTGCGCCACCACTGCCCAGCTAACAAGGTAGTTTTTAAGAATATTCTTTTTGTTTGTTTGTTTGTTTTTGTTTTTTCAAGACAGGGTTTCTCTGTGTGGCCCTGGCTGTCCTGGAACTCACTCTGTAGACTGGGCTGGCCTCGAACTCATGAGATCCACCTGCCTCTGCCTCCCAAGTGCTGGGATTACAGGTGTGCGCCAAAGAGTATTCTTTTGCAAAGGGATCTGATAGCTCATATTGTTTATATTTAGGGATGGGAGATGAGTGTTAATGTGTTCAACTCAAGGCTACACAGTCTGACTCGAAGGAGGCACAGCCTACTTGCTACTTTTTATCTCCATGTCTAGGGCCACTGGGGATGCAATCCAGTGGTATATAACCTAGATCAATATATAGGTCCTGAGTTCAGCCTTTGGTGGCAGCAAAATAAATAAATAAATAAATAAATAAATAAATAATAGAAGCTGGGCGGTGGTGGCGCATGCCTGAATTCCCAGTACTCTGGGAGGTAGAGGAAAGTGTATTTCTGAGTTCGAGGCCAGCCTGGTCTACAGAGTGAGTTCCAGGACAGCCAGGACTATACAGAGACTATTCATTGGGGCCAAAGGTAGATTCCATTTCTTTTGATCAGGGGGAAGTAGCTTTCCCTTAGTGGGCATCCAAAAAGCCCTAAACCCTCCCTCTTCTCATATGGCAATTTAACTTCTAAGAAGGGTGTGTGTATATGTGAAGCTTCCCTTCCTGGTATTATCAAAGAAGCAGGAGGTGGGGTCTCGAAAAATCCAAAATCCAAAAACCATAAATAAATAAGCAAACAAACAAACAAATAAATAATAATAGAATTAAATAAAATAAAATGTTTTTAGGAAAACTGGTACTGTTTCTGAAGGTAGCTCTGACCTTACGAATTGTGTTAAAGGCCTGACTCCGAAGCAGAATGTAGCATAAAGGCTTCTTTGCCCGTATTACCTGAGATTTTCAGTCCTGCCTCAGCCTCAGCCACATGCCTAGGATGAATAGGGAAATGATTTTCTCCTCTGTAGTCACTGTATTCAGGATTTCTCGCCTATAGTTTCTGGTTCAGGAATCTTTTAACCTCATCAAACCTAACAATAAAAATTATACCTTTGAATGAAAGAACTGGGAACTAAACCTAGCCTGAAGAACAGCTGCAGTGTGTTGATAATTCCACCGGAAGAAATGACCATAGAGGAGCTAAAATGTTCTAGATCCAAAGTCAACCTCTCTGATGTTAATCTTTATCCCTTGAAACCATTCACTACTCAGGTCTGTGTGTCACTTAACATCTTGTGACTACTGAAACTTCAAAAATCTATTCTTAGCAGTGTGCTGGCTCCCAGCAATGCTAACATTAAGAAGGCCATTAGGCTATGGTTACAGGAGTTAGCAGGCTTGGAGGCCTTTGAGGACAGACCTCTGTCTTGTGATCAGCCTCAGACCCCACCTCCTGCTTCTTTGATAATACCAGGAAGGGAAGCTTCACACACACACCCCTTCTTAGAAGTTAAATTGCCATATGAGAAGAGGGAGGGTTTAGGGCTTTTTGGATGCCCACTAAGGGAAAGCTACTTCCCCCTGATCAAAAGAAATGGAATCTACCTTTGGCCCCGAATGAATGAAGACATGGTTTAATCTGAAGATTAAAATGTTGCAGATTTTCTCTCCTTCCTCAAGAGTTACTCTACTTAAGTTTATCAGCCACCTGGCCAAGAGTCCACCCTTCAGGAAAAATATGCACCTGAAAACATGCTGGGGTGAAGGGAGTACTAACTACCCCTTAACGGGATGGTGTATTTGTACATCCCAGAAGCCCTTGCCCCTATACAGCTGCTTACAGATCTTCTGCTGCGCAGCTCTGTGGAGCCTGCCTGTTTTTCTGAGTTCTAATCAAAAAAGCAAAACTTTCCATTTTTCCTTTCTTCTGTCTCTCTTTCTTTCTGATAGCGTCCCAACCCCTAATCACACTTTGCCTGACATTCTGGGTTTCTCTTTCTCTGAAGCCTCTCTTACTTGGTTCATTCAGTCCTGTTTTAAGTACCATTCAGATGGTAAGATGTACTCCAACACACATATATTAGCATATAAACACAAGCCCGCTTTAAAGACAGCTTTTAATGTGGCTGGGTATTTCTTCTAACCCTCTCCTTCCGACTGGATTAGAGTTAATTTTCTTCTAATTAAATTACCACAATTACCTTCTAATAAAAAGAATGGATGTCGTATATTATTAACATGAAAAAAAATGTAAGAGGTTCAATAAATATCCTGTTGAATAGCTTTGCTTCAACAAGGTCCCTTGACAGTTAACTGGAGGGTCATTGAAATCCCGGGACTCTTGAAACACTCTCCAAGTTAATAACATCTACATCACTGTAACAAAATAGCAATTACTGGGAGAGAAGAGTCATTTGGGCTCACAGTTTCAGAGAGCCCACTGTGATGAGAGAGAGTCAGGGAGGCCATGTCACGGAAGCTTCTCAAAGCACATCAGACTCACAAGCAGAAAGAGAAGGATGAACACCAGGAGCTGAGCTATAACCATCAAAGGCACGCCCCAAGCAATTACATGTCTGTCAGCTCAGCCCAACCTCCAGAAGGTTCTACAGCCTCTCAGAATAGCACCACCAGCTACAGCTCAAGCATTTCAAGTAAGACCTATGGGGGACATTCGAGTTTGAGCCAAAGCACCCCCTAAGAGTTTGCACCTAAGAGGTGCAAACATTCACGCATGATCTAGGTCCCCGCAGTGGAAGCAGCAAGGGCCATGGGTCTCTTGTCCTTGGCTTTAGGACCTGGTGGCATGTTACAGTGAAAGCCACCTCAGACTGAACTTGGCCCACAGACAAACATCTAGAAGCCACCAGGCACACACAGAAAAGCTGTTTAACCGGTTCTGTAAACTCCATTTTACTGGCACTTTAACAAGTGCCTTGCACGAAAGATTCAGTCAAGGCAGATAGTCAGTCAGCAACGGTCAGCTGAACATTAGTCACAGACAGGTGTAAAACTCTCCCAAACCGGGTCCTGCTTCAAATCCTAAACCGGGGACAGTCTCTTCAATGGCCAGTCAGGCTTCCTAGATAAGAACACCAGTTCATAAAAGGGCGCTGAATCTCTGATTTTAGGGAGTCTCTTTTCCACCAGAGCTTCTGCAATCTATTCTGATAAATAGCAATGCTGTTGGTGTTTGCCAGGAGTAAAGACATAGGATCCGCACCGGCCTCCCGGGCCAGCGGTCAGATGCCAGAGCAGTGCTTTCAATCTCAAAAAAAAAAAAAAAAAGCTTTATTCCAAATTATGATTTTATTCCTAAGTTGTGTTATTTTTTTTAAAAAAATATTATCTACTCATGGATGTTAGTTTAGTTATAGACATACACATCATACCCCCATGCCAAGGGAAAATTAATATTTATTTTTATTTCTTTATGTGTTTGTGCGTGTATGTGTGTGTATGTGTGCCACATGTGTGTGTGTTTGTGTGTGCGTGTATATACCACATGTGTGTACATAGCTGCAGAAACATCAGCAGAAGCCAAAAGAGGGCATCAGATCCCAGGAGCTGGGGTTACAGGTGGCTGTGAGCCACCGAGTATGGTTATTCTCTGGGCTCTTCTGGCCTCTAGAAGCACCAGGCACGCACGCGGGTGCACATATATACATGTAGCTAAACATTTAAATACTTAAAAAAACTTTGACAATTTATCTATTAATATTTTTAATATTAACTACTAACACATTCACATTTATGTTGTACTTTTAAAACTAAGCACACATTTGACTATGTATTTTATTTTCTTATTTGCATATGATGTAGGGAGGTTAAATACATTTGAATCTTTAACTAAATACATTCCTTTGCCACACTGTCCTGTAATGGATCCTATATATGTACATTATGAGGCTCTTACATAGTTGTGACCAAAATACTTGACAGGACTTGTAAGGGAGAGAAACTTTAATTTTGCTCATGGTTTTAGAAAGTTGGGCCCAGAGTTTCTCGGTCCCATGAGCTTGGGCAGAGCATGGGCAAGGGCATATGTGTCTCATGGTGGACAGAAGCAGGATGACGGAGTGCAGGAAGTGTCCCAGACAGGATATTGTCACCAAGGACACATCACTAGTGACCGACTTCCTCCATTAGGACCCGCTTCCTTGTAGCTGATCCAACACAAACACCTTTCATCACCCCCCAATAAAGCTCCGTCGAGGTGCAGCTGTTTCCTCTCGTCTAGATATGACCATAAACCATCATCACGAGACAGAGGTTGCCATGGCGACCCCCAGACTGCTTGGTTCCATGTCCAGGAAATGAGCAAGACCATCACAGCGATGGATATGTTGTTCATGGTGATCACAATGGAGCTGTGAGTAGCTTACTCACTAGAACATGAAAGGGTGAGTGCCACAGGACCCTCCTCTGAGCTCTCAGGCATCGCCCCCTCCTGCCACACAACTTCACACAGTAGCAGGGACGGCGTTAAAATTTATAGACGGTCGAAGGAGGTGAACGGTTAACTGAAGGTGACTCCAGCGGCCACCCTTCATTACACTGTCCTCGATGCGGGAATGAGACCTTTTCATGCCCCAGGGGTGTTCTTATGTCACCCCTGGACCTGTAAGTAGCCCTTCCCGCATGTGCCTCCTGCAAATAAGCTCTCATTGGCTCCCCGAGTTAGACGTAGGTCAAGTCATGTCTTTGGTTTGTCACTGATGCCCTGTCTGGAGTGACTAGACACTGGTGCACGTGTCACCAGGAAGCATAAGGCAGCAAGTTGTATCCTAAATGTGTGGCACGGCCATAGCAACCCACGAGCTTGGGAGGAGCAGCTGCAGGGCCCCTACGTGAGTCAGTATGACAGGCAGCTGAGTCTGGGCCATCGGCAGGCGGACTGTGTGAAGTGAGGAAAGCTAGGGCCGCCATCTTTTTAAAGGTGGTGTAGACTGATGGACCTTTTGGGCGAATGGGGTCTGCCACATTCAGGGATGCCCTAAAATGGTCACAAGAAGCTATGCAAATGCCTCCACAGGTCACCATGTCATCAGCATAGCACTAACTATAGATGATAACGACAGGTAACTGAGGCTTCCTATCTGTCCAGTGGGAACCGGCTCATGTAAGGGGTTATACAATATGCATGGAATGTACAGGTGGCAAACTCCATGGTAGCCTCTAATTTCGTGCATAAATTGGATAAGAAACAGTGAAATGGAGGTGCTGGATTCTGTTTCTTATGGCTAGAAACCCCAAAGAAAATAGAACAAAATAGGATTGTACTGGGGTCCTGTCTGGGATCCAAAATGGAAACAATGGGGAAAAAAATGTAAGTGAGGAGAGGAAAAAAATGAGATAGCAGAAGGAGAAGACACCCCTCAGGTCTAGCCTTACAGAGGAAGGAAAAGTCCATGACTGGAACTATAGATAAGGGGCCCGAGAGCGGAAACTACAGAGCCAGGTGTCTTCTGCGCATGAACTGCTTGATCATCATGGGAAAAACATTGTGACAGTGAAAGAACCTCTTCCAGCCAGGTTTCTTAGCCTGACGGACATGGGGTTGAATAGAATCAATTCCACTACCATGGACACAGAGAAACTAGCATTGCTACTTTTATCTCTTTGAGACAAAGACTTCATAATCTGAGACAGTATAAGGGAACTCGGTCCCTGCTGGATTGCTGCATATGATCCCTTAGGGATACTATACTGTTGCCAGCTGAGGTCTCTGTGAACATCAGGGGCTCGTGACAATAGAGGAGAGGTTGGTGTGACTGAGGAACCTGGGTCTGAGACAGATGGAATTTACTGCTTGGTTCACTGGGCTAGATAAGATGGTACCCACTGAAGACAAGAAAGAAGTGAACTCTGCAGCCCCTTTTATATGAGGTTTTAGCGCTGAACTCCATGGTGGGTACAATCGTTTCGAGACAGGGGAGGCACTGGCTCGTCTGAGTGACTGAGGCTGGCAGGTGTTTTGTGTTTATGGGATGTTAAAGCAATTGTGAAGTGATGAAGACTGGGAGAAGCAAGCCAGGGGTCTCTTAGGCGACTCATCAGCAAATGTGGCAAGAGTTGCGGTGTGCTAGAGTTCTTAGGGAAGACAGAGGGAAAGCCCGATGCTGTACCCGTGAGCCTTTGGGAAGTCTAAGTTGTTCGCTAAAGGGATGGACACAGGCGAGAAGAATGATGTATAGGGGAATCCCCATCACACCTCCAGCTCCGGAGGAAGGACTTCACCTTGGTTATCAACCATCCTGGCTGCAACTCTGATGGTACCAACCAATGTTGCCTGACAAGTGGGGGTCAAACGTGACAACCCTCACTGAACTGTTAAAGAAGTCTTACCTCTTTGTAATGTGAAGAATGCATAAGTGGTTAACCGGCACTGAATGTACCAGTCTTTCGTAGTAACTCCCAGAAGCCCCAAGGACAAAGAGCAGCAGGGTATGTATATGGAAATCAAGCTGGACAGGTGGAAATCATTAAGCCTGCCCCACTGGGGTCAGGAATGGTCCCCCACCCTGCCCAGAGTATGCTATGTACTCTTCTCTCTCCTGCAAGGAAGTGTTCCTGGAGGATCACCTGACATGGAGTTCTATCGGCAGCCAAGTGTGGCTGAGGAAGAAGTTAGAGCCTTGGTACTACCTGGAGTCTGTCAGACCCAGGGAGCCAGCCTCGGCCCATCAGTGCATCGTGGTGCCATGGTAACACCCTTGGGTAAGGAAGTCAGACACAGGTCACCACTCAGCCATTCTCAAGAGCATAGTGATTTTACCCCGGGGCTGTTTGGCTGTTCTCTTTCCTCTCAAATATAGGGTTAGGGATGCCAGCTCATCCCCAGACCTCGAAAGACACTTCTAAATGAACATGCTTGGGTCTAAAACAGGGAGACAGGGAACATGACTTCTACAGTGAGCTTCTCAGGGAGCTCAAACAAACAGCACATGACATGTTACCAACATAAATTACATTTCCAAAGTAAGTTGTGGGATGGCGGATATACCCATTGCCCTACTTAGTGAGGACTTTGGCATGACCGGTTAAATTGTGTCCCTGAGGCACGTTCACTTAAATACATTATATGATGTGCTGTTTATGTTAACTAACCTTCGGAATCACTACTGTTACCCACCGTATTATTTCTGTAATTTGAGATTTTTGTCTCAAGCTGGGGATATGCCTTAGTGGACAGAGCGATGGTTCTACATGCATGAAGACTTCAGTTCAACTTCCCCTCCCTGCAAGAAAAAGAGAAAACCAGAGTTGGCTGTACATACTTATAACCCCAGCACCTCAGGCAGAGAGAGGTGGATCCTGGGAGCTCAATGTTCAACCAACCCAGCCAACCTAGGTCAGTGAAAGACCCTGTCTTGAGGTATTAAGGCCCAGAGCAGTAGAAAAAGGCAGTAATATTTTCCTCTGGTCTCCACATATGTATGCGCCTATACACTCACATGCATGTAACACACACACATGCAGCGCACACACAACACACAATGCAGCACACACACACAGCACATACACATGCAGCACATACACACACACACACATACACACAGCACACACATGCACACACATAGTACACCCTTCTCTTTGTGGGCCTGGTCACTGGATAAAAGATCCATCCAGTTCTGATCCTACATTAGAGCTCATAGCTTGATTATAGCTCTTCTGAGTATCCATTGAGGTCAGACATCTTCACGATCATAAAAATTGGTGCAGAAACCAGATTGCGCGCCGAGATGGGTGAAAGGTGACAGGGTAATGCTGCTGCCCAAGGCTGTGAGGTGTGTGCGGTGTGATGGAGAGGCTTTGTCTCTCGGTGTGTGTTATGTAAGGGCATTTGGATGCAAGCATCAGACACTAATTAGACCTAGCTTGAGGCAAAGGCACCTTGCAGAAAGAAATGCAAGGGCTCACCTCACAAGACCAAAAAGAGTGCCACCGGGTTCATTATCAGGAACAGGTGAGAACGAGACTCTACCAGCATGTACTGAGACAAGATCTAAAACGGAACATTCTAATTTGAAAATCCAAAATATGGCTCCATCGCGGAGTCTTGTACAGCAGCATTGCAGCGTGACCCGTCCATCCCTACCTCTTTTCAACCAACCAAGTTGCTTCCTGGCTCCTTGAAACACATGAAGCTTCTTTGACATGTGTCCTAAGTAGAAAGTGCTATGTCCTCAAACTTCACTTCATGCACAAACATATTAAAAATAAATACTCGCCGGGAGGTGGTGGCGCACGCCTGTAATCCCAGCACTTGGGAGGCAGAGGAAGGCGGATTTCTGAGTTCGAGGCCAGCCTGGTCTACCGAGTGAGTTCCAGGACAGCCAGAGCTACACAGAGAAACCCTGCATCGAAAAACCAAAAAAAAAAAAATAATAATAATAATAAATAAATAAATAAATAAATACTCTATGAAATTACTTGGAGCCAGTGAAGATATGGTAAAGATGATACATAAATAAATGTCACACTCAAAAACTGGTTTTTAACTACAAATTATATACATACACACACACACACACACACACACACACACATATGGAAACATACCAGAATCTTAAATGATCCAACATCTAAAATACTGGTCTCAAGTATTTTGGGTAAGGAAACAGTTAACTTCTCACCTCCAAATCTGCATTTCTTTCTTCTTAAGTCACTTTTTCCTCTATTCAAATCACAGAGCGTCCAATTGAGCCAGTTTGATTCACATGCCTGTCCTTGACTCAAGAAGAACATCTTAGCAGTGGGTGTAACAGAAGGGGTTGAAAAGCTATGGACAAAGACGGAATGGATACTAATGCCCCAAACAAACCCAAACGAGCTCTCCCTTCATCGGCTGTACTTCCCTAAGCTTGGTTGGTGAGCTCGAGAACATCTCATAATTTTGTAGGTTAGGTTTGCTAGTCTGAGTTCTTTTCAAGGTTTTCCCTGTCAGCTGACATAGTTGTCTTTAGCGTAAGACAACTGTGTTAAACATTTAAAGACAGTCGCACTCATATCTCTGGAAGTTGCTAATTGCCCACTGCCTGAGCCACCAGTACCCACATGATCTCCAATAGACTGGAGAGTCATAGACATTATAGGACAGTGTCTCCCATGGGTCAATCTGGGCACAATATACTAGACCTCTTACACCTGATCTGTAACAACCACATTCTGGAATATTCTCACAACCTGTGGGTCACAACCACTTTTACAAACCTCTACTGCCAAAAATATTTTCATTGGAGATTCATAACAGCAAAATTAAAGTTATAAGGTAGCAAGAAAAATAATTTTGTGTTTGAGGGGGTCCCCACAACATGAGGCAGTGTACTAAAGGGGTTGCAGCACTGGGAAGGTTGAGACCTACTGGGCTAGAGTAACTTCTAAATCACCTTAAATTTTAGGGAGTGAAGAAACAGATTGAACCACTGGATTGAAGGGATGGCCAAGTCAAAAATTATACATACTAAGGCCAGGCGTAGGGGTGGATACTTTTAATCTCAGTGCTCTGGAAAACAAAGGTGGGGATAATCTCTTTGAGTTAAAGACCAGTCTGGCATACATAGGGAGTTCCAGACCAGCCAGGCCTACACAGTGAGTCCATACTTAAATAGAAAATATACATATGAAAAGAGAGATTTCCCCCTTTTAATATGGGCTCTGCTAAATAAAACTTGAGAGTACAAGAGACCTATTTTGGACTGTGTTCCCGAATGAGCCTATGGTGAAGCAAATTAACCCGTGGTTACTCACCCTCAGCACCGTGTAATGTAACTGAAATTTAAAAACAAAACAAGTAGCAAAACCCCTCAGACAGGCCAGTTGTCCAAAGTGATCAGAGGTTTGCAACAGCCAATCCAAAGGGATGCGTTTGAGCTGGTGAGATTAGAACTTTCCCTCTGTATTAGCCCAAGGCAGACAGAGATGACCAGAAGTAACCTGATGTTCACTCCTGTGTGCAAAGATGCTTCCCTGCTCCTGCTCAAACTACCTTACAAAATCCACTCCCGACAGATGCTCACTAGTGGCCTGGATTGCCAGGTTAACAAAACACAAAGTCCAGCTAAACCATTAAAACTCACTTTATTGAAATTTTCTCTTTGATACAACTGAACAATGTACAGTGCTAGTAAAAATATTTTGTTTTCCTAATAGAGGAAATGGAAAAGATAAAACCTTAGTTCTAGGGCTGTTGTGGTAATTAAATGCAACTATGTAAGTTTAAGTATCCAACAGACAAAAGATACTTGGTAAAAAGTTACTTATTGCTGGTGTCATTATAAACTAAGGATTGGACCTTGGTACCTCAAAAGAAAAGTCTGCTGATAAGAATATTGTATCAATTTTTTTTTGAGAAAGAGAGAAAGAGAGAGAGAGAGAGAGAGAGAGAGACTGAGACTACAAGGTACATGCCAACTAGATTCTGTGATCAAATGTTTGGGTTAAAACCCTTATCCCCACCCCATCCCCTTTCAAGGCCCTAAACAAAAGTCAAGAAAGGGGTTAAACACTTGAAATTTTCACTTGATTTCCTTTCGCTTTGTACATCCAATTTATGTGTGTGTACACTGGCCAGCGTCCAGTCAGCAACACAGAAACTCCAGGAGTTTCAGAAGAGGGAAGTTAGCACAGAGAACTGACTAAAACCGTGTTGGAGGGCTGGGGAAGCCAAATGGGGAAGCTGAGATCACAGAGACCCGTAACTGCTACAAGCTACAACCATCCTAAGGGCGCACGATGAAAGGAAAGTGATGTTATCCAGGATCCATGACTCTCTGTGAACCTCTCAGGAAGCTGAAGGGCTAAATTCCTATTGATGGGGCCTGTCGTAGATTCAACATCAGTGCTACCAGCTCTAGAGCGAGGGCAGGCACTGCCTTGGAGGCTGTAGGAGTATCCTGTGTCCAGAGCAATGGACTTCTGTTGTCTGAGCAGAAACTCCATCTGGTCTACCTAGACTGCCACTACCGCTGTCTCTGCCAAGGACCTCAACCAATGAAGACATAAAATAGGCCTCTGCTTTTTAGCGTCCTCCCAAGCTTCGAGCAGTTTCTCCTATTGGTAGAGGCTGATTGGAAGCCCGCCAGCTGGCAAGCTTGGGGAATATAAATTTGCAGCCTTCTAGACCCCCATGGAGAAGACAAGAAGAGTGAGAGTGGAGCTGAAAGCCAACAGACAAATAGCCAGTACACCGTGTGACTTAAACACAGATGCTCCCCCAAAGCGCTGCTCCGCGGCTCCAGATGTTTTCTATTTGGCTTGTTTGAAGTAAACTGCACATCTGCTGAATGTTTCAAAACCTCTAATAGAACACTATCACATCCCATTCAGCCATCTATCGATCAAACCTCTCTTCCTTCTGGCCATCTACTCTCTTCCTCACTGGGTTTTGGGGGGGGGAGAGGTTATGTAAATTCTGGCAAAACAAACAAAAAGCCACTTGCATTTCACACTCTGCTTTCCAGAATACTAGAAAGGTCATCTCACCCTCCTGACATTGTCCAATGGAAAGTGCTTTATAAAATGCCTGGCACATTATATATATATATATATATATGGGACAACTTTTTGCTTTGTCTTTCATTAAAAAGTCCCCAAAAAGATGCTCCTTATGTTCTCTTCAAAGTTATCCATCCTTTCTTCTCAAAACTTGCTCAAGAGCCTGTGGGAAGGGAGTGTGGTGGTTTGAATGGGATCAGTCTCATATATTTGACTATATGATATATTTGATAGGCTTATGTATTTGAATGCTTGGTCCCTAGTTGGTGGGGATGTTTTGGGAAGGATTAGGAGGTGTGGCCTTGTTGTAGAAGGTGTGTCACTGAGGGTGGGCTTTGAAGTTTCAAAAGTCCACAATAGGTCTAAAATCTTTCTCTCTCTCTCTCTCTCTCTCTCTCTCTCTCTCTCTCTCTGCTTCCAACTTTCAGATAAGATGCCAGCTCTCAGCTATTGCTCCAGCACCATGCCTGCCTGCCTGCCTGCTGCCATGATGGCCACGACGGGCATGGATTTACCCTCAGAAGCTATAAGCGAGTCCTCCGTTAAATGCTTTCTTATATAAATTGCCCTGGTTGTAGTGTCTCTTCACAGCAATTGAAAAATAACCATATAAAAGTGACAGGGATGTTGTGTCCCTGGGTGTCCTAGCATGGTTGTGTTGATGGATAGTCATATGGTCAAGCTGTCTTCTAAATGTTTGTGTTTATATCCACGGGTTAGTGCTGCGCCAAAGGCTTCTTTCAACAGAGGGCGGCGGTTCATGCAGACATCCATAATGATTGGTAAGGGTGGTGGGATGCTCAGCCCTAACTCAAACAGCTGTGACATCCCTCCAAGGTCCAGGTCCAAGGTCCAAGGTCCACAGAAGACTGGGCAGAAGGAATACAAGAGTCAGAGGATGGGGGCGGGGTGGTATGTCACAAAAAAGAAGTCTTCTAGACATCTCACAGCTTTTATACTCACGGGCTCACTGCGGTTGTGGCTGTCTGCACAAGACCTGTCCGGGGCTGAGCCCAGCCATGTCTCATCATGGTAGAGGAGGGGCTCACAGGGCTCCATCATCCCTGAGGGATTGCTGACGGTTAATAGGTGTTGGGGAAGGAAGCATCACTTTCTTCAGAAGTGTAGACACTGGTGAGTTGCCCTTGCTCTGGTCACCAACCCCCTACCGCCTATATTCATGCAGAAAACTCTAAACCCAGTGGCCCTCACACAGGGAAGGCATGAAAGGAGGAGGAGGTGTGGGAAAAAAGGTTTAGCTGACAGAGGGAAGAGGATGAGAAAGGGAAATGGAGGGTCCAAATGACTAAACTTCAAAAAAGAAAATATCTGGTTTTTTCTTTTTTTCTTTTTTCTCTTCTCTCTCTCTCTCTCTCTCTCTCTCTCTCTCTCTCTCTCTCTTTTCCTTTTTTGCCAATGATTATATATGAAACAGATCCACAATCATGCAAAATGGTATTCTATTCAACTAGTTTCTTTTGAAACCGTAGATGTGGGTTTGAAGGTATGAGCTCTAAGATCAATGTGTTTTTCTTAGACTTTCTGTTAGGTTTTTCACAGTCTGAACCATGCTGTGTCCTGGAAGGAAAGTGGTCACTCACGAGGTGGCAAACAAGAGAATGTGAAAGGCAAGAGCCACCTTAACAAATGAGTCAGACCTCGGGGAACGCTATCCCTGCCCTACAGCAGGCTCCATGGGTAAAACCAGATTATACTGAGCAGCACAAGTAGCCGCAAAGGTGACGTGCAGGGAGGTCTCTGTCAGGCGTAGCAGCCCCACACGCTTGCTTCTTTGCGCCCTTGTTTGAATGACAGGAGTGTACAGAATCTGACTAGAGCAGCCAGTCCTCCATTTTGAAACGTGTGTTCTAAAGAAGACATCCCTCCTGATGATTTGTAGGAGATGCCAAAGGCAAACTGCCTTGTGATCCTCTGTGAACGCCAGAGATATTTTGAAATGTCCATTTCCTGCCTTACATTTGAGTTCCTCTTTCAAGTGTGGAACAGCAAGTGGCACCACCCAAACAACCTTTCCCACAGTTCTGGACTCTTCAGCTCCAAGAGGGCTGAATGGGGTGATGGTGTCTGACCCTCCACCCCTCCCTCTGAGCCCTAGAGTCAGTGTTCTTGATGGTAGAACATTCTAGATAACTTGGGAATTGACCCAGAAACCTGGAAAATTGGCTCTGTCCTCCATTTTTTTTGGTATATTTTATGTGATATACAGATGGAAGTCATAATTTAAAAATAAAAGTTACTCGTAGGCATCAGACCAACATGTATACGTTGGTAATAAGAAACTTCACACAATTAAGACTCCTCAAGTCACATACCTAGGATTGTTGACCCAGCAAGACCAAGAAAGTTTTCCTTTGGGTTTGAGTTCTATACCCACACTATTCTATATTGCGACTGTGTCCATCAAATGACAGATTCTTCAAGGGGAACGAGAATCCAGATGAATGGGGTAGCTCTGGTTTAGGGATGGGGACTGTTGATGTCATAGGGACACGCCCACTAAGACAGCAATGCCTTGTGGGTAAAGGCGCAATGATAAATCACTCTGGAGGCAGTTTCAGGGAACA
Organism: Apodemus agrarius; assembly: GCA_964023405.1. Lineage (NCBI taxonomy): Eukaryota > Metazoa > Chordata > Mammalia > Rodentia > Muridae > Apodemus > Apodemus agrarius. The sequence goes on along the minus strand of OZ030023.1, from coordinate 39,531,457 downwards.
ACATCCACTTTATTGCACATGAGCAACCACTTACATAGTAGACGCTTATCGACTCTGACGGGTTAGCACACTTCCTCAGGTGAGCACACACCACTGAGGTCCTTATGTGGAAAAAAGCAGATTAAAGGAGACGTAGAGAGCACACACTCCAACTGCAGGGGCCTTAGTTCTAATCCCGTAAGCTAAACTTAAAAAAACTGGCTGTAGCAACACACACTTGTAATCCCAGCACTGACAAAGGGAAGACAAATGGATCCCAAGAGCTTGACAGCCTCGCCTGGCCTGTTAGAGACTGACTTTGCCTCAGAGAGGAAGGAGGGAGAGGAGGCGGGGGAGGGGGAGAGGATGGTGCCTGACCTGAAAGAATAATACCCAAGATGGTCCTCAAACACACACACACACACACACACACACACACACACACACACACAACCTCTGCTTTCATCAAATTTCATGCAAACTCCCCTTGAGCAAGGGCTTTGTTTACAGTTTCTGATGAGCTTACTTGTTTACAGCTATAGGACACCTTCTGAAATATCAGGAATCTCTAACCCAAGTCCTTTATAATTTCCAGCTGCCCTTAATGCTTCCCAAAGCCTTATCCCTAAAGACAAGGCTCTGTTGACCCAGGGATCACTGTCAGGCCAACAGTAGAGCTATGTGGTACCCAACCCAGGAGGAGGTTGTTACCTATCCTCTATTTGCAGACCTGCCTGTCACTGGATTGACACTTTTCCCGAAAACAGACTGCAAATAATCACACCACTCAAGAAAAAAATGAAATCAGACATTGACCTCAAGACGCAAGCTTCGCACACTACTACTTCATATGCATCTGTGTGCTGTGTCACCCTGAGCTACAGTGAACTGTGTCCCTCCTGAGCTGCTTCCCTGAGCTACAGTGAACTGTGTCCCTCTCGTGCTGGCTCCCTGAGCTACAGTGAACTGTGTTCCTCCCGTGCTGGCTCCCAGACCTGCCAACTACAGTGAACTGTGTTTATTTGCTGTAATTCTTTTCATTCTGATTCCATAGTTCTCCCTCGCTTGGTGTTAGAAGCTGTATAAACAACCTTATCTTTTTTGGCTGGAGTTTTATAAAAAGCAAACACGTAAGCCCCTTTCCTTTCTCTTCAACCGTGGCTCACTCTCTATATTGTGCTACACTGTGTCAGTTTCCCAGGCTAGTCTGCAGGGCACTCACTGTATGGCTCATGGAAAAATACAATGGTGTAGGCCTGTTAACCTGTTGGCAGATTTAGGGTTAGATGGCTTATGAACACTGTGGTGTTAACTAAGGTCAAGACCAATTACACTTCATACTGCGCAAGGGCAGATGTCATTTTCACACAGCGGCTTCAAGTGGGACACCTGGGAGTCAAGTTGGGTGTAGCCTACAGTGATCTGCTGAACTAACACCTAAGCAACTCTTCACACCTGCAATCAGTGCTTCACACAGCAGGAGTCGAAACCACAAAGAAAAAAAAAATCCCCTCACGACTCCTCTTGCATTTAACAAATTTCCCCTCATTTAAACCAAGTTTAATTGATTCTCTCTTTCAAGGACCTGACAAAGGTCCTTCAAGGTCAGCTTAAATCCAGTTCACTGACATCTTCAATCTGATCGGCACTAATCCCCAACATGTAGCTCCTTTTCCAAGATAATTTCTTAGATGGGTGAGGGATGAGATCACACGAGCATTCCCAACTCCCAGATCTCCTTCCAAATTCTTTGGTTATGATGGCAGAGTGAACTCCAGGTCTTACTTCCTTTATACACTCTCCTTCCCATAGTCCTTTTCTCTCTCTCTTTCCCATAGTCCTTTTCTCTCCCTCCTTCCCATGGTGCTTTTCTCTCCCTCCTTCCCATAGTGCTTTTCTCTCCCTCCTTCTCACAGTCCTTTTCTCTGAGGGCGATCTCTATGAAGGCTGACAGTATCATTCTTGTTACACAGATGCGAAGGGGCTTCCCATTCTGCACTGGGAAACAAGTCCCCCAGCACTACAACAGCTTTTCCCAGGTTGTATGGCCTCAGTTTCCCCATCACTCATCCAGCTCTCTCCTTTGCACTCTTGAAAATTTGTTTCCCCACCCACACAGCTGGCTGTGCCAGATGTGATCTAACCTAACCAAGCAAGCCTTGATCGGACAGTAGAAGGAAGTCTGGAAACATGGTAATGGGGGTGCAACACAGTGTGGGGGAGCTTCGAAGCCTTGGCAGGAGCACAGGCATTGTCCCTCTCGGCCAGGAATGTCACCCTCAAGGTAGAGAGTGGACTGGAGATGAGATGTGGAACCGAGATGCCGAAATAGAGAAGGGAGAGGAGAAAAGGGGGGTAGGGGAGAGAAAAGAACTAACTACACTGGAGAATGTGATCAAACTACACTATATGCTTATGTAAAAATGCACACGGAAACCTGCTGTTTTGTACAATTAATACGCACTGACAGAAAGTACATCACAGGCTTAGAAAGATGGCTTGGGTGTTATGGGCGCTTGCTGCTGCTCTTGAAAAGGATGTGAGTTCAGATCCCACTATCCACACTGGGCAGACCACAACGGCTTGTCACTCCAGCTCCAGGGCATCCGTCACCCTCTTCCTGCCCCTCCACCCCCCCCCTGCCCACACCACAGTTGTGGCATACACTAACAGAGAAACATACACATAATAAAAGTAAAATCTCAGGAAATATGTAAAACTGTGTAAGAGTCTTGACATGGGAGTTCACACTTGTAACTAGCTCTTGGGAGACTACACCAGTCAGATCTAGGCCAGGCTGTGCTATTACATAGTAAAATCCTGTCCAAAAAAAAAAAAAAAAAAACAAAAAAACAAAAAAACAAAAAACAAAAAAACAAACAAACAAAAAAAAAGCTACACATAAGACAGAAAGAAATTAGCCGGGCGTGGTGGCGCACGCCTGTAATCCCAGCACTTGGGATGCAGAGGCAAGAGGATTTCTGAGTTTGAGGCCAGCCTGGTCTACAGAGTGAGTTCCAGGACAGCCAGGGCTACACAGAGAAACCCTGTCTCGAAAAACCAAAAAAAAAAAAAAAAAAAAAAAAAAAAAAAAAAAAAAAGGACAGAAAGAAATTTGTGCAATCTATCAATATATGGGATGCTAGGTCCTAGGTTTGTAATTACAGAATTTAAAGGAAAGGTCTTTTCCAGCTCACAGTTTAAGGGGATACAGATGGTCACTGTGGGGAAGGCACAGCCACAGGGCAGAAGGTGCTAGGCATGTGTGCTCTTCCTGGCTTTTACATGGGCACTGGGGATCCAAACTCAAACCCCCATGCACAGAGAGCGTTTTACCAACTGCCATCTCCCTAGCCCCTGGGGTTGGATTCTTAATCTGAATGAGGCACGTCTCTCTCAGAAGCCATTGCCTTTGACAGCTCTTTAGTCTCTTGGGAAAAAAAATAAGCCTGGGTTGTAAGAGGGGAAAGAGTGGACCACTGCTGGAGTTGGAAAGCCAGCGGGAGTCAACTAAACCATCTCCCCCATTCCGGTAGTGTTCCAGTTATAAATTCCCTGTTTGAGAAGTCCACACCCACCCTAATTTTCTCATAAGTCCAATTATTCCTCCATGCTTGATTTTGCAGAAGTGAAACCAGGAGACGAGGTGGGGTGGCTGAATACATGCTGTGATAGTAGAAAATGTTTGGCAACGTGTGCCTTACTGACCTCTGTGCTTCCTCTCCCCCCCTCCCCCACTTCTTGTTTCATTTAGCCTGGCTATTTGTGTTGGTTTCCTAATACGGCCATAACAAAATACGAGGAGCCTAGAGGCTTGAAGCAATGTAAGATTTGTTGGCTTACTGTCCGAAGGCAGACGTCAACAGTGGGTCGATCTGTAAGCAAGACTGCTTTCATTCCTCCTCTTCCAACTCCTAGAAAATCCACTTACGTCTTCACCAGTGTGCAAGCGTTATCATTGCTGTGTGAGCTAATATCTAATGAGATTGACTCAAGGGAGGAAGGATTTATTTTGGCTCGTGTTTATAGATGGTTCTGTCTGTGGACTCTTGGCCCCATGTCCTTGGATGGAACCTCATGGTGGCAGAAGCATGTGGAGGACACTATTCACCTCGTGGAAGGCAAAAGGCTGAGAGCAAGGAATGGAAGTGGGACTGGGTATATCCTTCAAAGGCATGCCATGCTGACCTTCCTCCAACTACAGCCACCCCTTAAAGTCTCCTAAACATCTCAACACAGCACCACCATCTGGAAACTAAGCATTCAATACATAAAAATAGGGCAACACTTCATATTGAAACAGACAGTCCTCTTCCCTCTTCAGAATCCAACAAGGACCAGTCCAGGCTTCTTCACACTGGGAACTCTGATTCCCTCCCACTCCCCTTTCACTTATTGAAACTCTCAGGATGCACCAAGACCACCTCCATAATCTAAAAGTGTCACCTCCTGGATTTTAAATGAAGTTCACAGGTTTTCAGGATTGAGATGTGGACATTTTAAGGGTCCTGTAGGGAGTGGTTCTGATGCTAAGGTCCTGTTCTCCAATTGGTTCTTGACCCATCAATAAAGATGCTAGCGGCCAATGAGCTGGGCGGAATGGGTGGGACTTATGGGTCACTGCAGGCAAGCTAGAAGCTAGCAGTTGCAGGGAAGAGAGGAGAATTTTCACTGTGCTTCAGAGGGAGAAAAGGTGACCAGTCCCATGAAATCTTGTGGGGAGCAGTCCTAGGCTGTTTCTCCAGGTGGGAGATTAGAAACAGGGAAAGTTTAGGAATGCCAAGTCATTGAGTTAGCAAAGGCATTTTAAGATTAACCAGTGTGTGTGTGTGTGTGTGTGTGTGCTGTGTCCACACACGTTTTTTCATCTGTGGATCCCAGGGAATCTGCGTGGGGGCTGGTGAGAGCTTAAAGCAGGGTAGCAAAAACTACACGCTACAGGGTCCCACTATTTTTTTTTTTTGCCAGTTTGCTGTTATTCACTCCTCTGTGTATTGTACTTTGGTGTCCTAAACAAACTAGTCCACCCGTCTTTCTTTCTATGCTGATTGTAAAGACTCAGAGGAAATTTCAACTAACTGTTTCTCCTGTGTTGATTTGAATCACACAAAATGTAGTTTAAGATACCTGCTTAGCTATGTTGTGCCAACCATAATATTTTTTACATTTTTTTGCCAGACATACGGATACAGAGATGATCCACTGCTGACCTCAATTTCCTATAAATGCCTTGCAAAATGTTCCAAATGATTGACTAGAATTCTGAATGTAGGCCTTTTATACATGCATAATACACATGACTAAATACTTAAAAAAAATGTGCTGTTGGATACTATGCATTTCTGTAGGTGGAAGAGACAAAAGTGAGCAGAAAAGAGTACCAGGGAGAAAGAGGGTCAAAGGACATGGTTTCCTTAAGCGAGTAATAATGCCGTGGGGGTGGGGGAAGTGAATTAGTAGAGAGAGGCAAAGCGTATGAAGATAATGAGCATACTACTGAGGAGTCTAAAGACAGCAAAGGGGTCTGGAGAGAGGGCTCCATGCTTAGAGAACTGGCTTCTCTTCTAGAGGACCCAGGTTCCTTTCCCAGCACCCACATGGTGGCTCACAAGGGTCACTACTTTAGTCCCAGGCTATCTGATGCCCTCTTCAGCTCCCTGTGGGTACTGCTGTGTACCCCAGGCTGGCATGGAATTCAAGTGAGTCCTCCTATCTCTGCGTTCTGAGTTCTGGAATTTTAGGTATATGTCCTCATACCCATGGTAGGATATCGCTACCCATGGTAGGATTAAACTACTACATTCGGGGGTTATTTCACAGATGGGACCAGTAACTGGGACATGAGATATGAGCAGGGTCAAAGGACAAAATAACAACTTTATTTAACCTTTTCTTTATTTTTTTTTTTACTCTATAATCCGTAACATCCATTCCATAAACTGGTGAGGTGGGAGTTAATTCATAGTAGGCAGCAAGAGAAAAGGGCCTCCATGAAAGACACAAGTTGTCTACTTATGCCAAGCAGTCAAGAGAATGCAATTTGAGGTGAAAAGGAAAGGCAAGAGTTAAAACAGTATAACCAGGAGTGCTGCAGATGAGAGAGACAAAGATGCTTGCAGCCAGATACGAGCTAGGCAAATGGATCTGATAAGAGACAAACAGGCTCTGAGAAGCGAGGCCAGTTATAGAAGAATGGCTGGCTAGCTTCCACGCAACCTTGGGAAACACAAGCTAGGCACCATTGCTAAGTCCATATGCTTGAGGTTTTGCTTCTATGCAGCTAGATATAATAGACTGTAATAGTTGTATGTAAGAGTGATGTCTAGCAAGGGCTGCTCCCTTTCAGAACAGTGACCCCACTCCACCCTGTTGTAGGTCAAAACAGAACCCAAAACATTACTTCCTGGTTGTCAAGAGAACAGAGAGATATCTGTATAATTTGCAGCATTGGAAACACCTGCAAGGTCAGAGGGTTGTAACCATGGCCAAGTGACTAACAGTTCAGGTCAACGGCTGACAAAGTACAAGTCAGAAATGGGCAGAGCAAGGCTTTGATTACCCTTGACGGGGTGATTAGAGCATAAACAGCACATGCCAATCTTCCTGTTTGGGCCAGGGAGCTAGGGAGCCAGGCACAGGTATATGGACCCTCCACTGGCTCAGTCCATGATCACCCAGAGAATTAACGAATCTCAACAGAGATTATCTCTGCTTTGTCCAGTTTCTGTTAATACCCTCTAAAAACCACTAAGCAAAGAAACTCAACAGCCTTCGCTTTCCCTCGCTTTTGAAGCCTCTCTCGGCTCTTGGGAATTTCCTTTACTTTTCTCCAGACTGCCTAGAACCTCTAGCAGCTTCTATTTATTTATGAAGCTTAGGCCTTAGAGCGTAGGCTCATTCTTAACTAGTTCATATAACTTAATTAACCTGTTTTGTCTAATCTACTTTCTGCCACATGACCTGTTACCTCTCCTTCGGTACCAGCGCGCATTATTTCTTCCTTCCGTGCCTGGCTGGCGACTCTCCCATGCCTGATTCTTTCCCAGAGTTCCTTTCTCCACCCGGAAGTCCCGCCTTTCTCTCCTCCCTGCCATGCTACAGGCCGTCAGATCTTCATTAAACCGATCAGCAGGTGATGAAGAAGAATGTTTGCAAAATATTCAGGCGGGTGATGCGTCATAAAAAGAACAATGCCAATCTCCAGACAGTACCGAGCAATCTGCTGGCACAGAAACCAGGCATTTGAAATAATACAAAACAACCTTTACACAGTGCACAAAAAGATTATTCAAGACCTTAGTTTCTTACTTAGTTTTTTATCTTTCTATAATAACGCGTAGTAAAGCTTACTCCCAGTCCACACACTCCGGTGAAAATCCACACCGTTAATTTTCATTGGCATGAAGACAGCCAACTTTGGAGCCATGATCTCTGGTTGGTCTTTGATGATGGTAAGTATTTGACCTCTTAGGTTCCTGGGTCATGCTTAATTGGGACGAGAAAGGCACCTCCATCTCAAAAACCGGCGTGGTAGAAAAAGTATTCCAACCAGTAAGGCAAAGAATGCTGGCTTTATTGAGGAGGGAAGGTAATTTTTTTTTTTTTGCAATAATTTTAAAAGTGGCTCATAATAATTGCCCAATTTGGGGGCTAGGATTGGTAACTTCAAAGTTACCTTCCCCCTAACATGAGGACAGGGGAATAGAACAATAAGAAATAATCGATTGGCTAAGAAGAGGTTACTTTAGGTTATCTTTGGTGGTAAGGACTAAAGGTAGTGGGAACTCCGTGACCATGCCAAATGAAACAGATCTTTTGGGGAAGTTTGCCTGTTATCTCTGTAACCTCCATCTCTTGGAAGGTCAAATAAACAGCCTTGTTTAACTTGGTGAGGAGGCAGTTGAGTGTGAGTACCTCCATTTTGATTTTATCCTGGTCTGCTGGGCTCATCTGCAAAAGCTTAGGGCAAACAATGGACTTCTGTACTTTCTACTGAAAAGCAGCACACACATGTTCACTGTGTTTCTTGTTTAGTAAAGTCCTCTGAATCAGAGCTATGATCATAACCACAATAGTGCCAGATAAATTAACCCAAGGACAGCTAGAGAGATGAGTAGCTTCTCTCGTGGTGAGGAAAAAGACAATTTCTGAGAGCAGTGGTTCAGTCTATCCAAGGAAATGGATTGGGTCCTAAAAGAGCAGAGTTTTAATTCCCAGAGTTCACTGCGACTAGGCTTCCGTCCCTAGCTGCGTTCCTCACAGCGAACCTGCCTGTGGTGTGGGAAGACCGCTGCCCAACCAGAGCCGGAACACACCTCCCAGGAGAAAAACCACAAAGAGGCTTATGGGAGAAGTGTAGTAAGATTTCCAGGCAATGGGGCAAACAGCCATCTCTGCTGCTTCATGCACGTGACTTTCTCATGTCACAGTGGCCACGCACAGACACGCATGCACACACTTGGGCTCTGTGCAGCTGGCAGTGGGCGGGACTTCCTGGTGACTGAATAAAGTAATAGTTGCTGGAAGAAAGGGGAAAGGACATGCTTCTGGTGAATTTTTGACTTCTGTGGCAAAAATGTGAGGAACTTAGCAAACTTCCCAAGAAGTCCACGGTACATACTGCAATCAAAGGAAAGAGCAATCCCCACCAGATTAATGATGTGAAAGTTCTCACTCAGGGACCCTCCCTTACATAGGAAAGGGTTACCATGAAAGTGAAAACAGCCAATTCTGTGTCACAGTACCAGGAGAGTAAAGTTGTGCATAGACAGTATTTGAAATAGGTAGGTACCCAAATGATAATTTTGGCTTTTTCCCTTTGTTTAAGAGTTCTAACCAATTCAATCTTAGTTTATCCACAAATAATTACTGAGCACTTAACTCCAGATGTTCATTTGGACATGGACATTTCAAGGGACGACATTCTAAATCTGTAATGAGTGTAATCTCTCCCAGGCAGCACTCAGGATCCACTTAGCAGTCAGTGGTCCATATTTAAAATGTAAGTATCAGGCTTCCTCTCTCTTGCCCTGAAACATAGAAATGGGCACTGAAAGTTGCTGTAAGGCGTCCTGGTCTCATCAGTATTTTTACTTCTCAGACATCCTCAATTACCTATAAAGATAAAGTTCTGACATGCTTCGGTTGACATGCTATGAAAAGTTCATTAAAATCCTCCTGGTTGTATTTGCTGTTAAATAATTCACTTTTTGAAGACATGGGTATGAACATATTTTTGAAATTATAGTTCAGTCCTAGCATCTCTCCCTTCTATTTCTCCTCACCATAAATCACTTACAATAATAGTTCCATTTATTCTTGTCTACAGTGTATATTTACTATGTTAATCCGCCATTACTTCCCTCTAGCAGCTTCTCCACCCAGGCTTCCCAGTGTCGTGTCCTCTGGGTTTGCTGTTGTTTTGGTTGGTTTGGTTTGGTCTTTGTTGTGGCTTTTTGTTTGTTTGTTTGTTTGTTTGTTTAGTTATTAATAACTCCCATAGTCTAAGTAGTGTTGCTCACATGCACATAAGTGTGGGCTTATCCACTGAGACCTGGCCAACCTACTAGTAGCCATGTTCTCAAAGGAGATGACTCTGCCTCCCTCGGCATCCACCGTCTATCAGTTCCTCCTCCACCACGGCTGGACCCCGCCCTTTGGATTGAGACAGGCTTGATAGTGTCTAAGTCTTATGCAGGCCTCGCAGCCACTGTGAGCTGACAGCCATTGTGTATATGGCAACCGGTCACTTCACAGGTCTTCATCTGCTGACTCTTAATCGGCACACTAACTCTTCTAGGTCAGCCCATGAGTTCCGTGTGGAGTGTGAATACGGACAGTTCTTCCAAAGCCGAGCTCTCGCGATGACTTCTACTTGTATTGGAGCGGCTATGACTCTGACTAACTGCTACACAGCGATTTGGCTACAGACAGTTGAAATCCGGGAAATAGTTCCCTTCAAAAACTAGCTGCAAATAAACAAACAAAATGCTCCGTAACGAATCTAACCAAAGATGAAAGGCCTCTATGGTAAAAAAAAAAAAACAAAAAAACCTTAGGACACTGAAGAAAAAAAAGTAAAGAAGATGTCACAAGACGGGAAGAATTGGTGGACTGGAAGAATTACCCTGTGATAATGGTTATCTAACAAAAGCACTCTGTAGGTTCATTGCAATCCTAACCAAAATCTACCACCCATTCTCCTTGGACATAGAAAAATGTTCTCGAAATTTATAAAGCAACACAAAAACCTCCAAGGATAACCAAAGAATTTTTAATAAAAATACTACTGTACAAGGTAACCCCTTACCTGATCTCAAATTGTACTACTGAACTGTAGCAATACAAACAGCAAGATATTCACGCATAGACTCACAGAGAAATGGATCAAAACGCAGAGTCTGGATATAAGTGATTATAACTATAGCTTCCCAATTTTGGACAAAGATACACACACACACACACACACTATATATATATATATATATATATTGGAGAAAAGACAACATCTTTAACAAATGGTGCCTGGAACCCTGGATCTCAGCATGCAGAAAAAGATAAAATGAGACTATTGGTTTTCGTCTTGCAAAAAAACTTCCATTCCAAATGGAGCAAGGGCCTCAGCTTATAACCTGGCTCTGAGCAAGTGTTGTGGGTCGTCTTGTGTTGAGGTGGCCTCAGTTTATGTCACATGCCACCTCCTAAATCCCTCCTCGGTTAATATTGCATGCCACTTCCCAAACCCCTCATGAAATCACTACTGGGAGTTATTTCCCGTCTGAGTTGCGGCCAATGGGATGAAGAAAATGAAATCTCTACTTCACACAGCCCTGTGGACATTGCACCGGAGAGCGGCAAGGCCGTCCTAGACATATGACTCTTGGGACATGGACCGGCATCTTTAGCCACAGCCAGACGGCTCCTTTGTTCTACAGATCTTGCTCTGGAGAATCCTCTGGGGAACTCTGCTCTGAATGGTGTTCCCACAACCATTCCTCTCATAGCATCAGTACTCTTTGTCTCTGTCTATCTATCTATCTATCTATCTATCTATCTATCTATCTATCTATCTATCTATCTATCTCATCACTCTCTTATCATTGCAATTACCATCACCACCACCACCATTATCATCATCATCATCATCATCATCATCATCATCATCACCACCACCATCATCACCCTTGGAGATCTGCCTCCCCAGCCTTTAAATGGAAGCCTCTCCTTTCCTTTGGGCTCCACATAGTGTATTGCTTCTGTCTATCAGCCTGTCTCACTTCAAGGAACTACCATGTCCTGGGGGTCCTTCTGTTCCAACATACCTTCCTGAAGGAATGATGTGTCAGCTTCCTCTCTGAACCAACGGCTGGTGTTCATTTTTGTAGAAATCATATTTAACAAAGACTCCCAATGTTGCCAAGCATTGTCATCCGGCCGACAGACAAGATCCCAAAAGCAAAAGAGTGTACATGGATTTTTTTAAAAAAAAAAAACAAGCGTAGACTAGCTGTCTACCACTTCTGCCTACCTTCCAATAGCGGATCTAAGTCACACCATCCAAATTTAATACAAATATCATCCAAATTTAATACAAATATCTCTGGACAGTGTCACCTCTGGCTGGATACCTGCTTCCCAGCAACACCGAAAGATGTGTTTGATAAATAAGCTTCGTTTTGGCCACACACATGCCATGTGGACATTACCCAAGCTCCAAGCCGGGTCTGGGATAGTGCCAGGAGTTATCAAGTCGAGCCCAGTCCCACCAGTCTACAAGGCTATGCCTTAGAGTATTGACTTGTAGATATTCAGTTTAGAGAGTTAGTGCCGTGGAGCCGAGAGAGAGAGAGCCTTTCCCCTGGGGATGTGGCGAAGTTGGATGAGGCTATGCCTGTCTAGCTCATACTCACAGCACAGCCATGCTCTGGTCCTTCCTGTTCCCATCGCCCATTCACCCGAGGGAGTGAATCCGCCAATCCGGGACGATTTTATGAAAGGAAAGTGTGTCCTGCTCTCAATGACAAATGAACACATTACTGTGTTTATTGCCCTCGGGGCAACTTTGGGAAGCCAAGTCTGAGCATCCACAAGATTGCCCGAGACTAGTTCTTAGCTATAATTTCATTTAGCAATAAATTGTAGATGCCTTTCCCCCCAGTGACTAGACACTAATGTTATAAAGGCTCTATCCAATATGAAGAAAAGGCAAGTTGGTTTAGAGGCCTGTTCATCTACATAATGAATCGGTGAGCTCTGTGGTGCCCTCAGTCCCCTTCACTTAGGTGATGGTGAGAGAAAGCTCCATTTAGTGTTACCTTGTTGTACTGGTTGAACAAGGACAACACTGACAAAAAAAAAGATAATCATAGCAATAGAGCTATAAGATATTATTTCCATTTTTAAAAAGAGGTCCTACAGCAAGATTAAGAAGATCACAGTAAATCATGGAAATGAACTGAGATTGTGAGCCCAGGCCTCTGTGACTTTAAGTCTGTTCTTCCTCTTGTCACATGATAGGCATGACCAGTCAGTAAAATACACAAGGCAAGCGCCAGCCCATACATCCCTTCCTGGAAGGACTCTCCCAAATGAGGCCTCTTCAGAATTCTCAGGGCCAGAATGTACTTTCACCTTGTAGGACAACCCCAACATGCAAAACCTCTCATTCATTCAAAGCTATGCATTCATCATACATAATTATGTATATATAATATGTAGACTGTGGCCACCCCTACCCTTCTTCACATAGGATAAAAGGCAAAAACATAACTGGTGTTTTGGATGCTTATGCGTGTTTCATGGTTTGAATATGAAGTTCCCCTGCAGGCCCATTTGTGGAAGCCTTGCTCCTCAGCTCACAGCACAAGTTTGGGAGGTCCTAGGAACTTTAAGAGGTGGGCAAATCACTGGAAGCATGTTCTGGAAGGCTGGACTTTTGTCCCAGTCCCTTCTGCCTCCTATTCTCCATAGGGTTAGCTGCTTTGCTCAACCACAAGTTCCCTATGATGATCGGCACTGTCCTTAACTGAGAAAACAACAGAGATAGATAGATAGGTAGGTAGATAGATAGATGATAGATAGATAGATACATACATACATACATACAGATACAGATACATACATACATAGATACATAGATACACACAGATAGATAGATAGATAGATAGATAGATAATAGATAGATGATAGATAGATAGATAGATAGATAGATAGATAATAGATAGATGATAGATAGATAGATAGATGATAGATACATGCATACATACATACAGATACATAGATACATACATACATACATAGATACATAGATAGATACATAGATACATAGATAGATACATAGATTCACAGATACATAGGTACATAGTACATAGATTCATAGATACATAGGAGAAAATGTATGAAACTGTGAGCCAACATTTAGCATTTCTCTTTCAAATTGACTCTTAGGCATTTGTAACAGCAATGGAGAGACTGACTATAAGGCAGAGTTCTCAAGTCACCATCAAAATGAGGTCCACGTCTCTTCATTTCACATAACTGCTTCTCCACCATCAACTAAGCAGCAAGGCGTCCCTTGTCGGTAGCCAGAAATGTCATAAAAGCGTAGCTGACTCAGACAGTGACCAATCACTATGACAATCACTATGGCAAAGAATCAAAGAATCCATACCACTTAGTATTATAGTTCCTAGTGGGAGTGTGTGTGTGTGTGTGTGTGTGTGTGTGTGTCTTTGAAGACTTAAGCAGGGGTAGAGCTTGGATTCAGAAATACCAAGCAAGCATGATCCATGTTCTCTTGTGACTCTTATAAGATTAATGGCTCCCCTTGTGGAAGGATTAATGTTACCAGGCTTTGTGCTGGCCGCGCGTTTAACTTTGCAGCAATCCCACAAAGACTATTATTATCATCATCTTGACTTTACAGAAGAGAACAAAAGTGAATTAAGAGTCCGATTAAACAAGCACAAAGCAAATAAACAGCAGGAAATCTCTAGTCCACGTTTGCCTGACTACTCCTTTTCTCTATCTCTGCCCTTCCTGCAGATCTCACAGCTGGCAGCCAAGGATGTCCGTCGGGAGGAAAGTCCAACACGGAGTGGGAAGTCTCTCCTTGGGCTAGCCGGCGGCTTTGCTGCTTCACAGTTATCGGGAAGGGAACACAGTGTCCTGAAATTGCACAAGAACTGTAAACAGAACAAATGGAATCCATCAGACACGGTGCTAACTAATCCCTGGCTGGACTGTAATCGCAGAAGACTTCTTTTGTGTACTGCTTGGCCAAGTGACACGGCCCTCAGAGTGCTACAAACGGTGGCAGCCACGCCTGTGCCATGACCGTGTGCATTTCAGATAGGCTATCTCTTCCTAAACAAATGGCGCCATTACTTAGAGAGGGTTTTAAATACTCCTTTAGCTATTTAAGAATTCCGGAGGAGCTGGGGGGTGAGCTTTTACAGGGACAATCCCACAGCTGGTGTTTGTTGATAGAAGGAATGCTGCAAGTTTAACGGAACTGCCTTTTTGCCCTTACCGTTGGCTCTAAGGCTGTCTGTTAGAAATTTTCAGCCATGTATAGGGACAGTGGGAGGAAATAACTAGATAAAGGGCCTCTACCAAAACGTGTCTTTAAATATAATAAAGAGATTGACAACAGATGGATAGATAGATAGATGATAGATAGATAGATAGATACACACACATACATGCATGCATGCATGCATACATACACATACATACACACATGCATATACACATACATACACACATACATACACACATGCATATACACATACATACACACATACATACACACATGCATATACACATACATACACACATACATAGACATACATGCATACATATACATACACACATACATACATACACACATACACACATGCATATACACATACATACACACATACATAGACATACATGCATGCATATACACACACATACATACACACATACACACATACACACATGCATATACACATACATACACACATACATATACATACATACACATACATATGCACATACATACATATACATACATACACATACATAGACACATACATGCATACACCCATACACATACATACATACATATACATATGTACACACATACATACACACATACATACACACACATACATAGATGATAGACAAATGGTCAGGAACCTGTTAGAAGTGATTCATGAACTTTAAGTAAAAATATTCAAAACATGCAAAACAAAAGCCACTTGGATGTTGCGTTTGTAACCATGGTTTTAACAACTTGTGGGCATAAGATCATGAAGTGTGTCATTGAGTGTTTGCCACCTGTCTAATTCTGCATATAATCTTGACAACAAGCTGTGAGTTTGTGACAAAAAAAATAATTATTATTAATCCCTGCCCCCCAGCAATGGGCAAAGGGACACCTTGTTGCGGTTGTTCTTAGGTCAGAGAACCGTGGGTAGCCATGCCAGCCACAGACCCGCCCTCCAGAGCACAGCACTGAGCCTGGGAACCTGACCCTGCTCCTTGTCTGCCTTGGGAAGGCACAAGTGCAGGGGTGATTTCCCCTCCCCTCACCATTTCAAGCAGACAGGAAAGCTGCCCACAGGATCATGAGCTCAGAAGGGCTAGCTTTGTCCCTTACCAGCTGCAGAACTCAGGAGAGCTGGCCCTGTCCCTCCCTCGCCTGGACTATACAGCAGAACTGACCCTGGTGGCGGAGGCACAGATGAGCCGGCCTTTCTCCCATTGCCCCTCAGCAACTGCAGCAGTTTGGAGAGCTGGCCCTGGAGGTCATGAGAGCAGGGGAGCGGGCCCTGTTCCCCTCCAGCCATAGAACTTGAGAGAGCGGGCCCTGCACCTCACTTGGGCAACACAATGGAGTGGATCCGATGGGGAACACACGAGTGAGCCAGCCCCAAGGGTGAGAGAGCGGGAGCGCTGGTCCAGCCCCTCACAGGCTGCAACACTTGGGAGAGTGAGCTGGCTTTAGAAGCACAGGCACTGGTGAGCCGACCCCAAGGGCAGGAGCGCAGGAGTGCTGACCCCACCTCCTGCTGCTGCTGGCAGTGGGTGGCCCAGGCTGAGCAGCGCTGAAGACCTTGCCCTGGGAGTGTGTGGATGGATAAGGAGAGCTGGCAGGCCGACTAGCTCAGCTACCACTCAGGCCCAAATCCAGTGCTCTGAGTCGGCCCGCCCCAAAATCTATAGCATTGTGTGAACACTTGAGATGTGTGAAAGGCCCAGTCCTCCATGACTTAGGGCAACAACACGATTAGCCAGGAAGAGTCCTGATAGGAATCCAATACTGATGGTGTCACAGAAGCCAATGATCTTGAACCAGATCAACGACTCATTGCAATGAACGTTTGCAGGCAAAGATGCGTGGACGGAGTGATGTACTGTGGGACACACTGTGACACACTGCAGCTTCTGTGATGGGATGGTTTCTATGCTTTGGTGGTGTTGGTGGTGGTGGAGGTGTGTGTGTGTGTGTGTGTGTGTGTGTGTGTGTGTGTGTGTGTGTGTTAGGGGTAGTTTGCAAGGACAAAGTGTGTATATAAAGGGAGAGGAAGATGACCAGAACTGGGGTGCATGGTGCACAACTCACAAAGAACGAATAAAAAGTGTTTTAAAATATTGTTATCTATGGCACAGATAAACAGAAATTCAGCAGAGCACCCACGTTCAGTTCCCAGCATCCACTTCGGGCGGCTCACAACCACTTGTAAGTTGAGCTTCAGGGGACCAGACACCCTCTTCCACACACTGCGGGCCTCTGATCATAAGTGCACATGGTCACGCAGAGACATACATACACATAATAAAACAAAACAAACAACATATGTTCAAAAGAACCTGAAGTTCAGAGAGGTTAGGTTCACAGGACTAATACTTAGCTGACCTCAAATTCAAACCCAGGGTGCTCTACTTCATTACATACATACATTTATTTATTTAGTTAGTTAGTTATTTAGTTATTTAGTTACTTACTTAGTGTATGTGTATATGTGTGTGTGTGCGCACATTTATATAGTTATATTTGTATAGTTACGTAGCATATGTTTGAATTTGCTCGGCCCCATGGGAAGGGCCACTATTAGGGCTTGTGGCCTTGTTTGAACAGGTGTGGCCTTGTTGTAGGAAGTGTGCTTCTGTGTAGGTGGGTTTTATGCTCAGGCCCCACTGAATGTGGAAGAGACCCACCCCACCGCCCACCTCCCGGCTGCCTGAAGAAGAGAGTCCCCTTCTGGCTGCCTTTGAATCACGATGTAGAACTCTCAGCTCCTTCTCTAGGCAGCACATATCTGCCCGGACGCTGCCATGCTCCCTGCCTTGATGATAATGGACTGAACCTCTGAACCTGTAAGCCAGCCCCAATTAAATGCTGTCCTTCTAAGAGTTGCCTTGGTCACGGTGTCTCTTCACAGCAACAAAATCCTAAGAGAGTATGTCTGTGTGGGTGTATGTATGTTTGTATGTGTGTGTGTGTGTGTTTGTGTGTGTGTATGTGTGTGGGGAATGTGTGAATGTGTTTGTGTGTATGTGTGTGGGGCATGTGTGAGAGTGTCTGTGTATATGTGTGTGTGAGTGTATGTATGTATGTATGTGTGAGTGTATGTGTGTATGTGTGTGCGGTATGTGTGAGTGTGTTTGTGTTGTTTATGTGCATATGTAAGTGTATGTATATGCAAATGTGTGTGTGTGCATGAGTGTGTGTTCTCACACGGGTACTTGCCTCTACACTGTACAGAGAGGTCAGAGGACAGCGTGTGGGCGTGGTTTTCTCCTTACCCAGCATGGGTCCTTCGGCTTGACCTCTGGCGCTCAGGCTTAGCAGCAAACGCCACTGGCTGTCTCATCTGCATGACGTCACTCTACTTCAAAACGAGGCTCACATTTATGTCTCTGAGTAGCAAACCTGACATCTTTTTTAAAACCACATTGTTTGGCTGCCCACCTGAGAAATAACAGGCCCCAGCGTCATTGAAGTTTTTATTTCTCTGAAGCACCTAGAAAATCCCTGGGAGTAGGGGAAAAAAAGGCTTCTGTGCACGCACGCGTTGCTAGGTTGCTAATTTACACTTACAGCCGCCCCCACCCCAGGCCCGCATTCCACACGTGTCAAACCCCGAGGGCCTACTCTGTGTTGTGGGAAGTGGTGCATCATGTCATAATATCACCGATTCCGAAGGCAACTTTTTTATTTCGAGCTTCGCATTAGCGTTTATTATTTAGGCTTTCATACCGCTAGTGATCAGGGGGAACATTTCAGGGGTAAGACACTGCTATAAAAATGTGAAAACATCTGCACTTAGCTTGGCGCTTGCCCCGTTCACCGGATCGCGCTAACTTCTTTCTCTTGGGGCTATCTGACAGTGTTTCTAGAGGAGAGACGCTATGTGCTGTTGAAAGTGTATAGCGCAATGCTGGTGTAGGTGACTGCTTTACGTCTTGACTAAACTTTTAGCAGAAACAAAAAGGGTCATTTGACTGTGTGTTAAAATGAGTTTCCCCTAGGACTGCTGAACACAGTGGCTAAGTCCATCCATTTTAGTTTTCGTTGCTTCTCGAAGACACCCATGGGCCTTCACTCTTTAGGGCACATCATGATTATACAACGGGAATCACAGGGAAAACTCTGCCAGATTGGACGTTCCTGGTCTCTACCTTGTTCACCTAATGTTATTACAGCATGGGCTGCACTGATCCAGCACCACGCCAGCTGTCCCCAGGACCTTTAAACCCCTTCGCATAGTTTTACATCATCCTTTAGTTCTATAAAGGCTTTGATCACATATCAGACCTGTGAGAATCCGACCAACAGCCCTGTCTCCTGGATAATTCTAAAAAATGTTAACTAAAACCAACCTTTTATGTTCTTGCTTCTCAAGAGATCTCAGTCTCGGCAGTCCTTTGCAGATGGATGCAAGGGCTTCATGCCTGGGAGAAACGTTCTCTTCCGGACTCCAAAGCTTGGGAGAACTTTGACAAGCTTCTTCATAGTCTAGGAACCATAAGGAGCCCCCACACCCCGCCCCCGCCCCCGCCCCGCCCCCACACCCCGCCCCCGCCCCCGCCCCCACACCCCGCCCCCGCCCCCGCCCCCACACCCCGCCCCCGCCGATTTAACCCGGCAGTGAGCTTTCTCCCCTTCACCACACTCAGTGACAGATGTGGCGACAATTCCTCCCCGAGTGGCACGGCCCTCCTGTATGCTAAGAGTCGTTCATACTTGACCATCAAGAGACTCCATCTCCAGAAAGCCTTGCACAAGCTCCTTTTCTGGTTTGGCCAATAGTTTGAAAATAAAAATCATAGATAGCAGACCATAACCCTATTCTTGGGGCAAATACTTAGTTTGGGATAATAAGGAAAAAAAAACTAATAAAAATTCCTGCCAGTGCTAAACAGGTTAAAAGAGACACATAATTAGATTCAGAATTTGTGGCACTCAAAACCCTATGTAATTGGGAAGAACACTTTTTAAGAAAAATATAAAACTATAGTAACAAACTAAGAATGAGATTTAATATTTAGAATTAAAGAGCATATACTAGGTATATATAAAATTTATATTATTTATATTTTAAAGGCTTGTCAATATAAATATCATGAAACTTGAAATCTTTATTAATTGGATGGATGCTTAAAGCACTTTTATATTTTCTCCATACAATTATATATATATATATATATATATATATATATATATATATTATATATATATTATATATATATATTATATATATATATATATATGGAGAGAGAGAGAGAGAGAGAGAGAGAGAGAGAGAGAGAACACATCACTATAGACTATATAGCTGGTCTCAAACTCATAATACTGCCTCAGCCTTCTAAGTGCCAGCATGCAGATGGGCATAACCACACCCAGCTATAATATTATATTAAATGAAAAGAACAAAAAATGTGCAGTCCTTTCGTTATATGCTTGATTAAAACACGCTTCACTGTTGAGAAATTTAGAAAAGATGGTATTTCACAAATTTATTATTGTAGTAAATAACATTGGACCTGTTCCCACATTTGTGGAAATCTGTACAGGACTCGTTATAGATACAGTTACTACCTGTAATACTGTTGGAGATTGTGCCCACTGCTAACACAGGGTCTCATAGATCCCAGGCCTCAAACTCACTCTGTGCTCAAGAATAGCCTTAAACTTCTAATCTCCCTGTTCTACTTCCTAAGTACTTGGATTATAGGCATGCGCTATCATAGGCATGCGCTATCATACCTGTTTTATACAGCGCTATGGCTCAAACCCAGAACAGCTGAGTTACATCACCACCCTACAGATTATATCTCATGCAAATGCTATGAAAACCAAAACACAGATATGGCGAACCCATCTTTGCTGCATTACCAGTTAGTCTGAACGGAGAAGAAATACACTTTTGACTAGCTCTCATTAGAAACCCAATCCTTTGCTCTGTTGCGTGGAAGGATTTCCCACAGACTAGCTTCTGGCTTTCTGTGCTTTTAGCTCTGCTTTCTCTCCACTCCCACAGATCCCGGTGCTGTTACAAAGTGCCATGCTTCCTCTGGCTAGGCACCTCCATGTCTTGACAGTGGGCAGATCAGCCCCGAGGGCTGGGCTGGGGAGTCACTCCCGGAAACCATTGCTCAGCCTGGTGGGCTATTCATAACTCAAGCATATGTGAAACTGGATGGCGGAAACCACATAAATATATCCCATTTAACCCAAACTAAATGCATTCCCAACACAAATGCCATTAAGGCAAGTACAAGGACACTCGGGGGCCACTCCCAATACCAACACGGGGAAAATAGAATCAGAAACAAAGCCAGGATGAACACTAGGACCTTTAAACTTGTCAAGTATGCTGCTGGTACAGAGTTCATGAACACATGACCATTTGAACACACACACACACACACACACACACACACACACACAACCCCCCTCCCCCCAGGATTTCAGAAGCAGCAGAAGCAAGTCTGAGCTCCTATACAGCAATTACCAATAGCCTCATGCTAAACCCCCTGTCTCAACACTAGTAAACACCAGCTCCAGATCTTCATTTACATAGCACTGGGAAAATGCTGGAAAGGGCTCAACTGTTAGGAGCACTGGCTGTTCTGCCAGAGGACCTGGGTTCCGTTGTCAGCACGCATGTGGTAGTTTACAGTCATAACTCCAGCTCTAGAGGGTCCAATGCCCTCTTCTGGCCTCCACAGGCACGCAGGCAAAATGCTGATAACAAATACAATGAATATTTACACAAAGAAAATAGATCTGAAATGCCCTGAAAAGCTAGCTTATTAAAAGCGTGATAGCCCATGTGGTTGTGGACTTGGAAAGCTTTGGTAGGTGGGATCTGATGGCTAAGGAAGGCCTTTAAAGGGGCTATTGCTGCCCAAGCCTGTTTCTCACTCACTCTGACTCTTGCCTGCTGTGGTGTTAATGTTTTGCCTTTACCGCGTTCTCTTTGACATGATTCTTCCTTACCATAGGTCCAAAGTACTGTGTCCAAGAAACTGTGGTCTGAAACCTCAGGAACCAAGGACCAAAATAAGCATGTCCTGTTTCGATGGAATATTGTCATTACCTTGTCGCAGTGGCAGACACCTGGCTGACAGAGAAAACTGGTACTGGGAAGTGGGGTTGGTTGGAATTAAGGAGACGACGGGTTGGGGAAGTTTTGAAGGAACTAGAGAAAGCCTCTAACCCTGTGAACCGAGTTTTAATGGGTAGGTTGGGCAGCCTCTCAAGCCCAGAATGCAGACCGGAATGTGGTCTGTCAGACACTGTGCCTGCCGATAAGGTTTCAGTCAGCAAAACAGGTCTCTTGTGGGACTGAGTAAGAAACCACTCGTGGTAACTTCTGGCAAACAACTTGGCTACGTTTGGCATGCTCTGCGCTTAAAGGTGATGATGGTCTTTCACCCAGCGGGAAAGCACTAAGGCAGAACATTCAGGCTGTGGCCCTGACACACCCCTCACTCAGATTTGCAGTGAGAATCAGTGGAGGACAGACTTGAAGAGAGGAAATGCTTGAAAAAAACTCATACTTGCTGTGGGAAAGTTGAGTGTTTGCATGGGGCAGGCTTTCGTGTCCCTGTGACCAAATGCCTGAGACAATAACTTAATCTCCCTAAGGCTGCAACCCTTTAAGACTGTTCCTCATGTTATGGTGACCCCCCCCCCCCCCGCAACCATAAACTTACTTTCGTTGCTACTTCATAACTGTAACTTTGCTACTGTTATGAGTTGTAATGTAAATGTTTGCTATGCGGGATATCAGATCCCTGTGAAAGAGTCATTCCACTCCCCTTACCCACGCAGGTTGAGAATCACTGACTTACAGGAAGAATTAATTAACAATTAATTCATGGTCTTAGAGTCCTGTGGGTGCTTGGCTCCCTAAAGCTGCACAGAACTCTCTGGTGGCAAACGTGTGTAGTGAGGGAATTTTTCACTTCATGGGGGACAGAAAGCATAACAAGGAACAAGAAGGGACCAGGGACAAAATCCCCAGGACCTACATAAGTGTTTATACCTTTCTCCAGTAGACTCGACCTTTTGGAGTTTCCAAAACTAGCTGGAGACTAAAAACAATTAAGGCAGGGACCCATGGGAAATATTTGAAAGTCAAATCATAAGTTTAAAAAGTTGTGGCCAAGGAAGGTGTGTGTCTTCTGAAGAAATTACAACATTTGAGAAAAAATGGAAAAGCCCCGCATACTCTTGCTAGCAGCAGTGCTCAAAGTCAGTGGGTCACTGCAAACAAGGTAGGGTGTGAAATAGGAAGGGGATGAGGCAGGAGAAAGGGCTCCGGGGAGCGCGGGAGGGGCCTAGGAGAAGGTAAAGGGAGGGTGTGTAAAACAACCAAAATACATTTTAGACGTGCATAAAATTGCAAGTGAAGATAAAACCCAAGCAAATAAAGAAGCTCATTACTTTTCTCCCAGTGTTAGAAAGGACACTCCAGGGCATGTCAGGAATCAATGGGACCCACCCAGGTTCTCAGCTTCAAGGATTTTTGCTGAAAAGAGATCCCTGTGGTCTTCTGCTCCCACCCAGTAAATCATTTCTCTGGATTCGGTTCCCCAAGTTCAGTAATCTAGGCACTTGGAGGCTTCCGTAGTCGGCTCCAAGCAGACCCAGCTACTGCTGAAGTCAGTCCCAGGAACTGGCTTGCACATTTGATTCTTGATTCTGGTTTTGCCTGCATGCAGAATGCATGAGTCACGGGTTCATGGAGGTTTCCAATGAAGTTGTGAAAGCGGGTCTGGCAGTGTATGGCAGAATGAGTCTCTCAAGCTCTAGAGAGCCAGCAGAATCCAAAAGCTTTTCAGTCTCTCTACAGAAGACATCTGCCGATAAGTTGTCAGAAAGCCCTTAAACAAAGAAAGTGGGAAGCCCGGGACCAAGTCCACAAGATTCAATGTGACTCCACATGTCCCAGGTTCTTGCTCTGAAGACACTTCACACTAAGAAAGATAATAAGAGTGTGGATATGTTAAACTTTTGGGCAAGAGAATGAAGGAATAAAAAGTAAGAAATTAAAAAAAAAACACAAACCAACAACAACAAAAAACAGATTGCCAAGAGATGCTGGCTGTCCTAGGTAAGATCTATTTCTGAATCCAGTTAAAAATGTGTCTTTAAAAGTAACAAATGATCAGACCTAGAAGATGGAGGAGGAGGGAGCAGAGGAGGAGGCAGAGGCGGAGGAGGAGGTAGAGGAGGAGAAGGAGAAGAAGAAGAGGAGGAGAGGAAGAGGAGAGGAGGAGGAGAGGACAAAGAGGAGGAAGAAGAGAAGAGGAAGGAGGAGGAGGAAGAAGAAGAAAGGAGAAGGGATTTCTAATGATAATGATGGACAGACAACTCCATATGATAAAGGAAAGAACACAGAGAATCACTGAGAAGGACACATGAAGACAGAGGCAGAAGCTGTAATTGTGCAGCTGGGAATGTCTGAGGATGCCAGAAGGTCAAGCTCTTAGAGACACCATGTCCCTTGACACATGTTGCTTTGAAACTTTTGGCCTCCACAACACCGAGAGAATAATTTTTTATTTTAAGCCGCCAAGTTTATGGTAACTTCTTACAACAGCTCGAGGACACGAATTCATCTGTGAAACGTGCTCTGACGACAGCTGAGGCTGCTCGGCTTGCTTCTTCTTCTGTTTGGAAGGACAAGGACACAGAACGTGATCCTTGGAGTGGGCGAATACTTGGAAAGGCCTTGCGTGTTTCATTGATCCATTATTGTGGTATGAAACCCAGGAAAGTGGGGTTGAGAAACATGGGGGAAGAAACCATAGACGGCGTTTGTGTCAACCACCCCAGTGCAGTTCTCTGTTTCTGAGCGGCTCCAACTGGCACAGGACTGGGGGAGAAGATCTCCCAGAGGGAATTTTACTTCTTGGTTTTTAGGCGAGAAAAACCACAACAGAGCTTTCCCTGCACATACTGACTTTCAGTTGCATTTAGACCCAAATACCCCTCATGGCAAAGCAGCTCCTTAGACTAACATATTCTGGATCCCTTCAATACCATAGGCCAGAATTTCCCAGTGTGTCCTCTCTACTACCCTACCCTTGTAATCTTTACTACGGTAAAGATTTCCCACTGTCTGTGCCTATGAGTTTCACATTGTGAATTATATATGGTAAAGACTGAGTGACCCAGTAAAGAAGCCGGCTTAGGTGAGTGCCGAGCTCTATTAAACCCGAGATCAGCATCACTAGTACCCAGATAGATCCAGATTAAATGAACAACATACAAGAGGAGATAGGAACGGCGACACCAGGTGTTAATGAGGATTTCACACGATTGGCATTCTTTTTTTTATAAAAAAAATATATATGGGGTGTGCATAGAATAAACACACAAGTGACTAACTCTGAGTCACCAATAACAACATGTCAGTGTCACATTAAGAAATTAAAGCACTTTCCCGTGGAGTCATTTAACTAAGAGCAAGTCCAGATTTGAATCCTCTGCTTTACATTCCCTGTGTCTTCAGTCCTCTCTCTGGCTGTTGTATGAGTCTGGGTCTGTGCCTGCCTGGAGGCTGTCTTAGAAATCTGGTCCTGTGTGTGTTTCTGTGTGTGTTTCTCTGTGTGTGTGTGCATGTGTGCATGTGCGTATATATCTGCATGTATCTTTCTATGTGTGTATATGTGTGTGTGTTTATCGTGTGTATGTATCTGTGTATATATATTTGTGTGTGCATTTATCATGTTTGTATGTATCTGTGTGTATATATGTATATCTGTGTATGTATTTATTATGTGTGTATGTATCTGTGTATGTATATGTGTGTGCATTTATCATGTGTGTGTCTGTGTGTATACATATATTCGTGTATGCATTTATCATGTGTGTATGTAGCTGTATATATATATATATGTGTGTGTGTGTGTGTGTGTGTGTATCTGTGTGTCTATCTGTGTGTATATGTATCTGTGTGTGTATCATGTGTGTGTATTTGTGTGTATACATATCTTTGTATGTATCTCTCTGTGTGTGTGTACATGTATCTGTGTGTATGTATCTCTCTGTGTGTGCATGTATCCTGTATAGATGTATCTGTGTGTGTGTATGTATCATATGTGTGTGTTCATGTGTGGCTATCCATGCCTGCCTTTGTGTGTCTGTGTGTCTGTCTCTGCCTGTCCTTAACAAAGGACTTTGCTTTGCTGCTATTGAACATCACAGGAGGCATCGCAGGGGAAGGAATGGGGTACCTCAGAGACATCTTGAACAAGGGATTAAGTCACTGGCTCCAAATAATCTCAAGTGACCCAGACAACAAACAGTATGACAGATATCATTGTTTATTAACCAATATCCAAATACTATACTCAAAATTTATGGTAGATATTAACTTTGCAAGGTTTCTTCTAACCTGAGCATTTGCAGTTTCAGCAAATGATACACATGCATTGCTCTGGGTCACAGAGATGGAAGAGCACATAACTTAAGATTACAGCTGTGTATTAGACTAGGCTATAGAAGTTGATTACATGGGACATCTCAGGCAAGAACGGTGATTGTTACTCTGTCCTCTTAATAGCAAGTTCAACACACAGGCTGCATACACAGTAGACTCACAGTCTCAAGCCTTCAGTGATCTTACGTTGTATTATTCACTATGGCCATGAGGTCCAGCAAAAGTTCTAGTCTCAGAATATAAGGTATTTTCATAATATTGCATGACCACAGGGCTGTATGTTCATGCACCCGTGTATGCGTGGACATGTGAGACAGGTACTGTGGGAGAGGCCAGAGAACATCACACTTCCTAGAGCTGGAGGTACAGCTGGTGTGGAGCCTTTGAGTTCTGGGAAAGGAACTTCAGGCCTCCCTCGTCTAGAAGAAGAGGTGCCCTTCACCGCCCGAACTCTCCAGCCCTGCACTTGAAACATCTGTACACTGCCGGCTAAGGTGCAAAATGGCGCCCTAACTTTGGGAAACAGCTTGGAGGTCTTTTCAGGTAAAACCGAATATCTCCTACCTTAGTCATCTGGAGAGACTGTGATAAAATACCATAAAAGTAATAGCTTAAAGAAGAGGCATTCCCTACAGTCTGAGAAGCTAGAATTTGGCTCAATGTTGATTTCTGGCAAGGGATCTATTACTGACTTAAAAGTTAGCTCCCTTATTACTGAGTCCTCATATTTAATCTATAACATACACATATCTTACACATAGAACCTCATTCACAGATGTTTTGCCAAGTGAAACAAAAACTTACATTTACACAAAAGCTAGAATACAAATGTTTGGAACGCTTTAGTCATCATTATTCCAACACAGATGGCCTTCAGTGGGTGACTGGACCATAAAATTGTGACCTATCTATACACTGTAGTTCTACTTAACAATAAAATAAAACGGTTGACACCTACAACAGGATAGATGGAGGCTGTTTGTCCTGATTAGGATTTCTATTGCTGTGAGGCAGCACCATGACCACAGCAACTCTTAACAAGAAAAACATTTCATTGGGACTTACGGTTTCAAAGGTTTAGTCCATTATCATCATGGTGGGAAGCATGGTGTCATGCAGGCAGACGCGGTGCTGGAGAAGGAGCTGAGAGTTCTACATCGGGATTGGCAGACTACAGGAAGAGAGAGAGAGAGAGAGAGAGAGAGAGAGAGAGAGAGAGAGAGAGAGAGAGAGAGAATGAGACTGGGCCTGGCTTCCGCATTCAAAACCTCAAAGCTTGCACCCAGTGACACACTTTCTCCAACATTTTCACACATACTCCAGCAAGACCACACCCAAGCCCACCTGCAGTGCTGGTAACATATTCTCTCCCACAAAGTCATGCCTCCTAATAGTGCCACTTACTAGGAGCCTATGGGGGGCGGCCATTTTCATCCCAACTACCATAGCTGATAAGTAGATTTTGTGAAGAAGAAGAAGAAGAAGAAGAAGGAGGAGGAGGAGGAGGAGGAGGAGGAGGAGGAGGAGGAGGAGGAGGAGGAGGAGGAGGAGGAGGAGGAAGCAGCAAGCTAAAAGATGACACATTGTATCATCCTGTTCATCTTGCCTCTTAGAACAGAACTTAGAAGACCAGAGAACTGATAAGCTGGTAGCAGCATCCCTAGGATGAATGAGACAAAAGACCAGGAGGGGTGTGTTTTCGGGGGGTGTTATAGTATGAATCTGAGTTCCAAAGGACCCACAGAAACTTCCAAGTCCTTGTGTCTCATGATAAAGAACTGGACACCTAGTTAGAAATGAAAATAGAGACAGTTTTTTGAGAAAGCAAAGGCATTCCTGAGAATAGAGCGGCTTAGTGATCAGAAGTGCTATGCTACCTTAACCCTTTGTAGTCTATTACACAGGACTCTTCCCCAAATCTGTGGCCCTGCACTTTCCCCGGGCATGCTTGTTGGATTTATGTAGCCAGGCGGGAAAAGGTTTCCACTCTTACCTGGAAAGTTGGCTTCTTTCATAGACTGATCTTTGGTGTAACTTTTTCTAGTCTCTCCTCTCCTGACATAGGGAGAAACAGTCCCCACCTGGACAAGCAATACCATAGAGCCATACCTTGTCAAAACTCGTAGAACGTAATTATTTTTTTTAAAGAGTAATTTATTTTACTGCATCTTAGCTAAATAGAATCTTTTTTTTTTAAAGGCTAAGCAATAAAAGCACCACACAGAAAATAAATGGCCAACAAGCAAAATGGAAGCAAAACACCTGTCTGGTGAGATAATTCTTACATGGAACAGTTGGTGAGCAGGGCTGAGAATCAGATTAAACACCTGTATAATCACATATGAGGGTCCACCATATATTTTTCTGTCCTCTAAATAGTATGTATCTTCCAAATACCTTGCTCTAGATTCTGGGGACACATAAGGACAGAAATTAATTAAAATAAGTGTAAAGACACTTTCTACCTTCTTGCTTGGCTTTTTTTCTGCATTCTTTTCAAAAACATTTAAATCAAGGACTGCGTAAGCCTTGTTCCAGTTTTGATGACTTAAGATGTTTATCTTGACCTCGAGTCACTGTTACCCTGAAGCATAATCCTCAAGGAAGGTAAAGTCTTATGTAACTTTTAATTTTTTTAAACCTTATTTTGAATGCTGGCTCTTAAATGCTATAACCTCCCTGTTAGCACCCCCACACACACACACACCAGAGGTCATGGGAAAGAAAGGATATGGGTGAATGGAGCTGTTTGGATAAGTTCTCTGGAGCAAGTCCTGTCTGTGTTGTCTGGAAATTGGCAGTTCGGTTTACAGGTTCGCAGTGGCAGCTAGAACCCACTAGAAAACATTTTATGGATACACCAACAGTCCAGTTCAGTAGCGTCAGGATAGTAAACACAAATCAGCAGCAGTGGCATTACCTGACAGAGACAGCCAGGCCTCAGTTCAAGTCAGCAGGAGGGACCAGGAGGAAGGCCAGGAAAAGTTCTCAGTTTGCCTCTCTACGCAAAGTGAAGATCAGTGGAGAAGTGAGGCCAGCAGGGTTTGTTGCACAGCTAGCTGCACCAGCAAGCCACGCTCAGCCGCAGTGACTGTCCATTGAGTCCTTTTTATACTCCCTCCAAACATCACATGTACTCCACATGTCTCGCCTCGGCACGTGCATCTGTCTCAGCTGACATCACTCTGCCAAGCAGCCCAAGTCCATGGAGGCGGCAAGAAACTTCAGCACAGCACCAGAAGCTTTGCGGTATATTTCTCTCTATGGAGTCCCGGCAACTGCAGCTCAACTACACAATGTAAGGCAGACCAATACATGTGTGTTGTTAGCAAATAAACACTCATCATGTGTCCATTCATGTGCTTCAGTGAAAGATTCCTCCACGAGTTTGCTTTAGTCTTTCACCTGTGTCCATTTCAATGAAACATTCCTTCGCGTATTTTCCTTAACAAAACACCATCTAACACAACTGACTTTCCAAAGAACCCTTACATTTCTACTTCAGTCCTGCTTCCTGGGAGCAAACAAACCGAACTTCAGCTATCACTGATTCCGAATACAAAAACTACCCTGATAATGAAGTTGTAAAGCTGGTCAGTCTTTGCCTCTGACATTTCAATAGTGGAGAGGTTTGAAAAGTGACATATAACTTTTCATGCCCACAGTTACATTGAACGGATTACCTGGAAGGGAAGCTGGGGATGGATGGGAAGGCGGTGAGAAAAGAATGAGACCAAGACACAAGTTGCTGATCAAGGCCTCAAATTTTAATGGGTGGCTCAGACTTTAAGGTTGGGGGGCGAAACCCTTCCCCCAAGCTTCAAGGGTCTGCTCAGCAGGTGCTGGCTCCACTGCTCGGGTAGGTCACCTGCTTAATTCAGGAAGCTGTAGATCTGGAAGAACAATGGACTTCATCTTGGTCTGAGCGCTCCACCCTAGGTGGGGGAGATTGTAGCTAGCACTGAGGTCTGGAATTACCACTCAGAAGGCTGAGGGGGGAGGGGGTGCTGGGGAGGGAGAGGGCACAGTGACACCTGAATATAAGGTAGGACAAGGACCCCAACACAGTTCAATCAAGTCCCTGCTGGTGGCAATTAGGAATGCCAAAAGAAAGTTCTGGGTCCTCATCTCTACTCTTGCACAGAAGCTATGCCTGAGGATGTGAGTGAAACCGAGAGGAGGCATCTGGATACCTCATGGTGGGCTCAGCTGGGTTCCCAGTGACCCCAGACCAGCAAGCATCACAGTGGTTTCCATTTCCTGGTACCCACTGATACTATGAAGATACTCTGTCTTCTCTTCCTCATAAGCTCGTACCTACCAGCCTGTAAGATCCTTCTCCCTAGGATTCCCTCTGTAGTCCATGAATTTCATTCTTATGTTTCCAAGAATCCAGAGTCTAATTGACTCATTGGAAGTGTCGTGCGACTGTGGGCGTCAGGGACCAGAGTTGAAAGCCCATCTGAGGAGTCTTAGTTAAGGTTTCTATCACTGTGAAGGGACACCATGACCAACAATGGCAACTCTTATAAAGGAAAATGTGGGGAAACTTCATTAAGGTCACAGTCCACCATGTCCAGATAGCCTCTGAGCTCTGCACAATATGGGACACTCCCTTCATTAGTGGGGCCCCTCTTCCTCTGACCTTGTCTGGTGAATTCTAAGCCCACACATAGGCCTCTACCTGAGGAATGTCCCATAGCCTCAACTAGGTTGCAGAATCAATTTCCTTTCTTCTCATGAAACTTGTTCAATGAGCCCCTGAGATTCCTGAAATGCTTCCTCGTGCTAATGCGACATTCCAGGTACCTTAAACCCAACCATTGACCTTTGCCTGTCATGGATGTCCTTACGCTCAGTCCCTCCAAACCCTATAAGCCTTGAGTCACCCTAAGTAAGTTAATCTGCCTCCTGACAGCTAGTCCTGGTGTGGTCATTCACTGTACGTACTCATGGAGCTTCTGAGCCCCGCCCGCTGTTTGATGTCTCTGCTCCCACTGTGCACATAAACCATAAGACCAATAATCCATGAGAGCCAGTAGAGCAGAGGGAAAATGTCTAATTGGGGCTGGCTTACAGTTCGGGGATTCAGTCCATTATCATCACGGCGGTAAGGATGGCAGCGTGTGGGCACACACGCTGCTAGAGAAGATGCTGAGAGTTCAGCAGGCAGCAGGAGGGGAGAGTGGTACTGAGTCTGGCTTGAGCATCTGACACCTCAGAGCCCGCCCCCAGTGACACACTTCCTTCAAAAAACCACGCCAATTCCAACAAGGCTATACCTCCTATATAGAGTGTCACTCTCTACAAGTCTACGAGGGGAGCCATTTTTGTTCAAACCACCACAAGAGGCTAGAAGAAAGGCTTCCTTTACATTCTGAAATGGCTCCTATTTCCCATATCGAATATGGGAACTTTGAAGGCCTGAGGGATTCCAGGAGATGGTCTTCAGTCTGTGCGGGGAGGCTGAAGAAGCACTGCGGTGGGGTGGGGGTGGGGTGCTGAGAGGAGGGTGGATGTACTCCTCAGTGAGGGGCGGGGGCCAGCAGACAGCAAGCTGCCTGGGTCATCTCTCAGAGCCCTTCATCTCTGGGCCACAAGAAGCTCCTAACTGTAGAGAAGGGCCTTCCCCCATTCAGCTCACCCTTCCAGAAAGTACTGTCACAGACCCACACAGAGCTAAATCTCTCGCTTAATTCCAGGTCCAATCAGACTGATGATTAAGACTAACAGTTGCGGAGCACAGGAGAGCTTGTACTTTTAACAGTTTCTCAGATAATCAGCTTAAAATAGTCCTCCTGCTAAGGAGGCTTCTTAGGGGTAGCATGGTCAAAGCCCCACAAGCGGATTTCTAGGCCTCACGGTCTTGCTTTCTCAGAGAAAATCTCTCTGAGAAATGGAAATGCAGGCAAAAATGTGAGGGGGTTAAGAACTAAAGCCACGTGACTGCAGTGCTGGTTTTGTGTCAACTTGACCTAAGCTGGAGTCATCCGAGAGGAAGGCGCCTCAGCTGAGGAAATGCCTCCGTAAGATCCAGCCGCAAGGCATTTTCTTAATAGGGAGGGCCCAGCTCACGGTGGGCCGTGCCATTCCTGGGCTGGAGGTCTTGGGTTCTATAAGAAAGCAGGCTGAGTGAGGTATGAAGAACAAGGCAGTAAGGAGCCCCTCTCTGTGGCCTCTGCATCAGCTCCTACCTTGCTTGAGTTTTTGTCCTGACTTCCTTTGGTGATGAACATCAGTGCGGAAGTGTAAGCAGAATAAAACCTTTCCTCCCTGTATTAGTCAGGGTTCTCTAGAGTCACAGAACATATGGGCAGTCTCTGTGTAGTTAGGGAATTTGTCAATGACTTACAGTCTGTAGTCCAACTCCCCAACAATGGTCAGCAGCAGCTGTGGATGGAAGTCCAAGGATCTAGCAGTTGCTCAGTCCCACGAGGCAAGCCGGCAAGGAAGAATGAGTCTTCCTTCTTCCAATGTCCTTATATATGTCTCCAGTAGAGGGTGTAGCCCAGATTAAAGGCTGTAGGTCTCCAGCAGAGGGTGTGGCCCAGATTAAAGGTGTGTGTCTCCATGCCTTTAATCCCAAATGGTCTTGAACTGGAATCCATAGCCACTATGCACCAAGATTTCCATGCTAAGATCCAGGTCAGAAACTTATATCTCTGAGCCTCCAGATTAGGATCACAGGTGAGCCTTCTAATTCTAGATTGTAGTTCATTCCAGATATAGTCAAGTTGACAACCAGGAATAGCCACTACACTCCCCAACTTGTACTGTAGTCATAGTGTTTTGTTGCTGCAACAGAAAACAAAACGATGATAACTTGCCAGGGCAGGAATGGCTGTCCTGGGGGTGCAGCAGGGGCAGAGACTCAGAGGCCCAAGGACGAGCCTTAGAAGCTGTTATGGGACACCTGGGAGTCCCTTTCAGTGCCAAGGACCTGCAGTATGTGCACAATTTCTTTAACTATTAAATGAAGACGTTCAGCAATAGGGTGGACATGACTCCCTCCATCTTGAAACTAGATTTCAAGTGTCCAAATTCTACTCCTTATCATCTTCTGAGGCAGCACCCCCCTTTGTCACCTCAGCAGAACCTATGCGGCATGTTCCAAAGCTCAAGAGTTATTCTTACCTCTATTCACTCCAAAATGGGTTGAAAGGACCCGTCCTTTACTGGTTCCCCCACCCCCCAACCCCCAGCAGTAGAAACCCTGACTGCGACACTTGGTTATTTGAAATCACCTTTATCTAGCCCGGAAAATGCTGGTATTCCTCCAACCTCAGATTCCATTACTTGTATGATGCTCTCTCGATTTAACAGTGGCCTTTTGGTGGTGGAGGGTGGTTTGAGAAAGTGAGACTTAGAGAGAGAGAGAGAGAGAGAGAGAGAGAGAGAGAGAGAGCATGGAAGAGAGAGGGAGAAGGTGAATAGAATACAAGAGGAAAGGAGAGGATGCTGGGAAGATTCTTGAGTGGTCTTACTTCATCTATGTGCTTGCAGACACTCCTGCACCAAAGTGATCATAGTTACCTGACATCAACCACGAACCTTCGGCTCACAGTTCATGAAGGAATAGACATGGCGAAACAGGAGCAGTAGTGAGCTGTTTGTGATCACTTGCCAGACCAAGAAGCAAAGTGGGAGGCAGGAGCCAGGGATAGCTGACAGAAAGCCTTAAGACTCCATCACTAGTGGCCTACTCCATCCAGGGAAGCCACATATCCTAAAAGTCCCCAGGGTAACGCCACCAGATGGGGAACGAGCTTTGAAAGAGCGAGAACCTGTGGGAGTTCAAACCGTAACACTGCCAAGTCATCCACTGCGTTCCAGTTTTCCGGAATTGAACTGCACCGCATTTCACAGGCAGACACTAGCGCTTCTAAATCATTTCAGACCCTTCACAGCCCTGTGGAGGCAGGCGCCTGCCCGCGGTGTTTGTGAGCTTGGTCTCTTTAGTGCACTTGAGATTGATAGCATCATGGAGAATCCTGGCAGTGTGTTAGTGTGTTGGTCAGTTGTTTTTTTTATCAATTGGATACAAACCAAGACGCAACAGGAAGAGACTCTCAACCCTGGAACTGATTCCATCACATTGGGCCTGGAGGAATGCGCTTGTGTTCATTTTCTCGATTGAGAATGGATGTAGGATGACCCAGCTCACTGTAGGTGGAACTATCCCTTGGTTAGTGGGCCTGGGCTGTATCCGTCCTGGCCAAGATGAGCGATCTAATAAGCAGGGTTCCTCCATGTCTTCAGTGTCAAGCTCCTGCCTGGAGTTTTAGCCTTGTCTTCCCTTGATGGCAGACTGTCAGCAAAAGCCAAATAAGCCCCCTCGACCCCAAGCTTGCTTTAGGTCCGTGTCTTATCCCAGTAACAGACAACAAACCAAGACAGTGAACATCCTTCTCATTTTGTTTGCCTTTTCTTAAAGCTAAACGCCAAGTGGTTTCTTTTGGAAAAATCACTGGAAGCTGCTGGCAGGATCTGGAGCCCGGATGACTGTTTGGACGATGCCTGAGGTCATCATGCCAGCTCTCTCCAGCTTTACAAGGGTGCATCCTTTATCCAGTTGCAAGGGGACAGTGTGCAATGCCACTGTGCGGTCAGCGACATGTGCCAGGCAATCCCAAGCGCACATGGTGAGTTCTGTTCAATAGAGTAAAGCAATGTCACCTTTGGGAGGACATTTTCCATGAGAGTTAGGACCATGAATCTGAGCAAACGCCCAGCTGCCACTGAAGCAGCCGGCAGAGTGGAGGTGGTGTGATGAGCTCGAGATCTACGACACGACGCGGGCAAAGCTCGTGTGCCGGAAGGCAGTGCCCGCCTTGTTAGCTCTTCGCTCCGAGGATCGGCAACTGGCAGCCTTTTCTTTTGACAGCCCAGCTTCAGGAAGGTGAACGTGTGAACCAACGACGCGAGACAAACAAGCAGAAAGAAGGCAGTTTCCAGAGCCGCGGATGCTCTGAGAGTTTCACTTAGCCGTTCCTCAGCTGGAGACTTCCGCCTTCACAGCCTCCCCCTCCAGCTCGAATACTGGAGCTAAGCGGGTTCAAATCTCAGCTTGGGGGGGGGGAGGGGAAGCCACCTGAAAGGAAGCGACAGTAATTAAGCTTATTCTAAATCTCCAGCCTAAACTTCCAGTAGAGACATTTCTCAAAGATCAGACCTCATTGCCTGGAGGCTCATGGGTAAATACATATTTTCATGGCTTGCTAAGAAGAGGAGACTCCCCCGGTCTAGACTTTTTAAACCTCTGAATTAATATTGACAAATGGCTGTGCGGAAACAACCCCCTGAATCTCGTGGAGGAATTAGGACTTAATCCCATGAAAGCATTCTGCAGTGTGTGTGCTCCTGTGGGGGGTTATTTTTTGCGTATTGTGAGTACTAGTTTTTTTTCCTTCCACCTTCTTCAAACAGCCCTTCTGAGGTGGTTAAAAGTTCACACATCAAACCCTTCCCTTCCTGTTTCGCCAGTAATCACTTTGTTTCATAGATTCTGAAACAATTCCCAGCCAGTTCTGTAAAAGAGGGGGAAGGGAGGGGGGTAAAAACTGCAGTCTGGAAGCATGTGATAAGAATCTCTGGGGGCGTGGGGGGTGGGTGGGAGACCAGAGCAGGCAAATGTTCAGAAATCTCTGGAAGGAATCTACAACGTCCTAGAAGGACCATACAATGAAGCTCAAATGTTCCTCTCCCTCCGTCAGCCTGGAGGAGGACTAAGAATGACCTGTATCTCCTAGACGGCCAGTGGATTCTACAGCTCTGTCAAGCCACAAGCTTGTCGGATCACAAGACTAGCAAGTAGGATCTCAGAGGCTGTGGCTCCTTAACCTCAGCCGTGCTGCCTGTACAGCAGCTCATCCTGGGACAGCGAGACTGTCCCTGCGGGTCACAGACTCCACATTGATGCCCCTCGCTAATCACACAGGCATTCAGATACATCTCGTCTACATTTATATATTTTGGTTGATTTCCTTATTAATACAGAGATGCCCCCATGTATGTGTGTGCATGTGTGTGTATGGTATATGTGTGTGTATGTATGTATGTATATATGTGTGTGTATGCGTGTATATGTGTGTATGTATATATGTGTGTGTGTATGTGTGTGTGCATGTGCATGTGCATGTGTGTGTGCATGTTCATGTGTGTGTGTGTGTGTGTGTGTGTGTGTGTGTGTGCTCACAGGCATACACATACATAGGGATGCCAGATCAACATCGGATATCTTTCTCAATCACTTCCCTCAGCCTCTTATTTCTTTTAATTTTTTTTTTATTATTTGTGGTGTCTGAGTATTGTATCTGTGTAGCACTTGCACGCAGTGCCCACAGAAGCCAGAAAAGTAAGACAGATCCCCCGGAATTGAGGTCATAGTTGTGTAATGACAGGTAGGTGCTAGGAATGGAATTCAGGTCCTCCGGAAGAACAGCGAGTGTTCTTAACTGCTGAGCCATCTCCCAGCCCCCTTTCCCTTTGATTTCTTGATGCAAAGTCTCTCACGGGACAGGGAGGCCACCAAATTGGTTATGTTAACTGGCCAGTCAAGCTCAAAGGAGCCTTCGGTCTCTGTGCCCCTCAGCTGGGATTACAGACACATGCTGCCCACGGACTGGATTGTTTCATGTGGCGTGGGTCCTGTGAGCTCAGGTCCTCTCACCTGGCCAGCAAACACTTTACTAACTGAATTGTCTTCCTGGGCCTCCGAGGCCCCCCCAAAGTCATGGTTGACATTGTTGACCACGTCTGTGGCACAGTGGAGTCTTGGACTGTTCGGTCCTATCCGTACCAGTGGACATTCACCAGGGAAGATGCACGACTGGGAAAAGGGATGGGGCAAAGCACTCAAAGGAACAGATGTTTGATCTAAATAAAAGGCAGTGCTGCTTCACAGGGACGAGTAGATTTACCTTCTGCATCTGCTCATGTTACACATTTCAGCAAAACCTTCTTAAAATAACCACCAGCTTTTGAGATAGATGCTATTCCTTTAGAAAAGTGGGTCTCCAAGTTCTCCTGTGGTCAGTGATATCATCACGGGCCCCCAGGGGAGGGCGGATTCTAAACATATTTTTCTGCAAATTACATATTTGCCACCAGCCTCTTTGAGAAACCAAAAAACAATAATCATTTTTCATTAAATGTACACTTATTTATTATAATTAGTATTTTGAAAAACCAAAAGAAAGCAATGCTCTTTTCACTGTGTGTGTGTATGTGTATATATATATATATATATATATATATATATATATTATTATTTTTAAAGATGCATTTTAATTTTATTATGTATATGTGTATGGCCAGTGTGGGTATATGCCACATGAATGTGGGTGCCCACAGAGGCCAGAAGAGGGTGCCATCTGCCACTGGAGCTAGAACTGCAGGTGGCTGTGAATCACCAGACATGTTTGATGACAACCAAACTCTGGGCCTCTGCCAGAGCAACACAATTTTAACCACTGAGCCCTCTCTCCAACTCCAAGTATGCACTTAAAAAAAATCTCTACTGCTAAAATTATTTACTAAAAGAGACAAGGAATTGCTAAATAGCGGTATAAATAGTTATAGATGCACATAACTAGAACTCACAAAACCACTATTGTACAAGTATCCCCTACTCCGTACACGTGCGAAGGAAGGACATCTGCGCTTCTATCTTCCATAAATATTTTATATGCCTCTGACCTACATTTTCCATGCCTCCCGCCGACCCTGTGAACGGAACATGACAACACTGTGCACGCCACAGGCCGCACCGCGAAGCATTAGTGTCTCACGGAAGAAGCATCAAATACTCCTGTAACCAGGCCCGAGGGCCTGAAGGAGTTCTGTATCCCCACACGCCTGTCTAAAAGCACATTTCACTTACAAACAAGCCACACGCTATGGTTAAAAGGGAGATAATGGTATGCAGTGTCTGGGAAAGGTCGGGAAGGAAAAAATACCACTGGCCGGGTGTCAGATCTAATCATGCGTAAGAGCGAGAACAGGTTTGCCTGCATGTATGTCTCACATGATGAAGACCTGGCAAAAGATAGCTTAAAATATGAAATATAAGCAAAGGTATCATTGCCAATCCAAGACCATGTCATGCAGCCACAAAAACATCAGTGTTTGTTAAAATGGTACCTATGGAATGTCTTTCTTCATCTTTAAGGTGTATTATGTGTGTGTGTGTGTGTGTGTATTCACAAAACTGATCTATTATTAGTTGAATGGCATATGCTTCTATCTTTAGTTTCTTCAGTCCATGTACTCTCTGTACTGAATATGGGGTGTTAAAATCACCTATTATTAATGTGTTCCTGTTTCATGAGATTTCTCTCTCAGATGGTGGCTGCTTCATTTGTGGCACAAAAATAGTTCTAACGGCTGCCTTCATTGTGTGATCTGAACTTTTCAACATTTTATTACATTGCTCAAATGTAATCGATGTAGGTTTGAAAACCTATGTCACGAAGGTTTGGGGGCTGGGTTTACTTTCCTGATTTGAGTCACCATTTCACACTCTTAATGTTTGTTTTTATTTTTATGGCATGCTTCTGCTAATCTGGGCTTTCGATTAGGGGCCCTTGAAGAAGCCTATTTGAGGTGTGCTTGTTAAATCTAGTACCAGCTTAGCTTTTCTGTTATGGGTCAAGTTGAGAGTCGATTCATTTGTCACTAAAATAAGAGAAATAAAGAAAGCAACACCTATTCCATTAATTAACACGACTGCTGTAGTTAGTCCCCCACTAATTTCTTTTTTTTTTTTTTTTTTTTTGGTTTTTTCGAGACAGGGTTTCTCTGTGTAGCCTTGGCTGTCCTGGAACTCACTCTGTAGACCAGGCTGGCCTCGAACTCAGAAATCCACCTGCCTCTGCCTCCCAAGTGCTGGGATTAAAGGTGTGCGCCACCACCGCCCGGCCCCCCACTAATTTCTAATTATTGCATATGTTATCCCATTGCTGTAATTGGCTTGTCTTATTTGCTACTTTCTTTTTCTTTGGGTACTACAGGATATTTGTACATTTGTTACATGGTTATTTTCGTTTTTGTTTGGTTTGTAGGACACTCCATCTCCTTCCCTTCATGCTGGATGTTTCAGACTATTTGTAGGCTCCCCATGGCCCACTGTTTGTAGAACTGTCCATGATATCAATTCTACTTTCTTTCCTCTCCCATCCCTTTTGGCCCGGAAATTGTTATTTTTTTATAGAACATACAATATTTACATATTACTCTGAGCTATGCAAATAAACAGTGATAGAACTATATAAAAAAAGCACGCGTGTGCTATCAGTCACTCAGGTTTTCCCAGCTGCCTCTTGTTTGGGGAAAATCCACCTTCAAAGGCGTCAGCTGATACCTAGACAAGTCAATCAACAACTTGATTCCTCAAGTTATTCACAAGTTTTTTTTCTTTGCAATGTGATGGGCCACTTGGCCTAAAAAGTACCAGCTTCCACTCTTTGCTCTTAAGTCTCTTAAGAATGTGTTCCTATTGTCATTCCTTTCTATGTTATTCATGAGAAGCCTGAAGTTCATAAATAATTTGACCGTTTACCTAGAGGTTCCTGAATGAGCTGAAAAATGGCCCCAGAAATGTATATCCAGCCCCAAATCCCTGGTGTGTGTGACTATTAGCTTATTTGGGAAAAAAAAAATCTTTGTAGATGTCATTGAAAGACCTGGAGACAAGATTGTCCTAGATCATCCAGCAAGCCTTAAAATCAGAGAAAAATTTTGTAACAGGGAGTAACAGGGTATAGATCTCAGAGAGGGAGGGAGGGAGAGAGAGACAGAAACATAGACAAAGACAAAGACAGAGAGACAGACAGAGACAGACAGAGACAGAGAGAGACAGGGAGGAGAAGAAGGGAGAGAAAGACAGAGAGAGACAGAGAGAGGGACAGAGAGATGGAAATAGAGAGACAGAGAGAGGGAAAGAAAGAGAGGGAGAGATTACAATTGAAGAGTCTTCTAGAAAATGTCTCACAATTACTCTCTTTAGGTCACTTTTGTTAAATACACAGTGGGTCTTTTCAATGTATAAATTTGCATTTTCTCTTGTTTAGATCTCAGCTCTGTTCCATTGATGGCTTCTCTTCTTCTAGAACTTTCCTTATATGTCTATTAGGTCTTATTTGACCAGTACACAGGAGGGGAGTGGTGCTCCTTGCAGGACCCACGAAGGAGGAAGTCTTGCTAGAAGAAATGAACATTTCCCCAGCATTGTAGTCAAATCACAATGAAAACCTTTATCTTCATTATCAAGTTATACTCAGAATGCACACATGTCTTCCGGTGGGCACTCGCGTGAGGCATCCTAATCTACTAGCTGTCTTCAGCTGGGGCCCGTCACGTGCTACGGCAGTAGCATCTCTGCGCCGGACTCCTCTTCCTCTCTGTGTTCTGTTCTCTGCCTCTGTGGGTGGATCACTGTGTACTCCACCAGCTTCAGAGCGGCATCTGTCCTGGTCCAGCTCCTTGCCTTGCTTCCTGTCAATCATCCCTCACCTAAGGCTTCTGCCCACTCTTCTGTTGTAGTCAGCAGAGGGAAATGTAACAACATATGTGATTTACAGGAGAAATTTATCGTTGACTTTTTTTTAAAGTAGGGAAGTTCTAAGATTCAGGTACCAGAAAATGTGTGCCTCGCCTGCTAGAGGGGCACACACAACTCCTTGTGCCTCTTTTATAAGGATGCTTGTGATAATTCTGAGAGACCCATCTTCAGGACCTAGTTGTCTCCATTTTAGTCTTGTTGATCTAGAACAGTGGTTCTCCAACTATGGGTCATAACCCTTTGGGGATCTGCCTAAGACCATCCAAAGACATTGATACTTATATTATGGTTCATAACAATAGCAAAATTGTAGTTGTGAAATATAAGTGAAAATAATTTTATGGCTGGGGGACAGTCACCACAACATGAGGGATTGTGTTAAAGGGTCACAACATAAGAAAGGCTGAGAGCCATTGGTCCAGGAATTAGCTTTCAACACATGGAAGGGGGAGGGTAGACAAACATTCACACAAAAATATCTACCTGTGTGGTGTCTTCTAGTTTCATTTATGTTGCTGTTTTTTTTTTTGTTTGTTTGTTTTTTAAAGCTGGTAAAAAAACAACTTAGGGAAAACGGGATTATTTGGCTTATAATTCCAGGTTACAATACAATAATGGGAAAGTCAAGACAGACACATGAAGCACCAGCTGCTCTACACCCGAGAGCAGAGCAAGAATAAACATATGCACACCTCATATGAAGCTAGCTTCCTCTTCTCTACCATGCAGGATTCAGACCCAGGTGATGGCACTTCCCATCATGGTCTGGGTCTTCCCACCTCAATTAACTTAATTTTGAAAGAAATCTCTGATAGGCCCACCCACAGGGAAACTTGGTTTGGGCAGTTCTTCACTGAAGTTTTCTTATCCTAGGTGATTCTAGTGTGTATCGAGCTGACAATTAGAACAGTCCTATTACACAATGTCTGGGGACTTCTTCAGTATAGCTGCCAGGGCTACCTTAAGGAAGGTCTCATCTCTACTTCACAGTCACCAAGCTCTGACCACTGAAACCTCCTGCTACAGCAGCTCCCGTAGGTTCTGTGCGACAGAATTCCACAGATTGAGTCAGGAAAAATTGCTTCCTGGAGCCTGTAGAACACCCCTATTTAGAAGCCAAAGTCCCACTTGGCAATTTACTTTGCTTCTAAACTTCCCCTCTTCCTAGTAGCCTGAGGCTGAGTAAATTGAGAAAGTACATTGTAATCCATTCTTTGAGGTAAAATCACTGGCCAAAAACCTCTTTTCTTAGAGAACTGCAATGCTTTGCCTTAGTCATTATATTTATATTTACCCCCCAAGATGAAAAAGGAGATCTCAATGGAAATATGAAACAATGAGTAAAATTTTTCTGGGAATCCTAAAAGTACAAGTTCCTTTTGTTATTCGACCCTCATACAAAGTCCTTGCAGGACAAATGGCTCTGGGTCTGGTCTGAGACAATAGGCTCAGATTAGAAGATATTTACATTTGAGGAACCTCATACTATGTCCTTGCAGGACAGGTGGGTGTTGGGCAGATTAAATTTACATTTGAGTTAGTGCAAAGCTCAGAGCTTCCTCAATGGAAGCTTGTGAGGAACTGCTTTTGTCTTGCAGACCCCACCTAGGGAGTTTTTGGCCAAAACAACATTCTTGACAGAGTTATCCAGGTGTGGTTCAAAATGCAGTTCAAACTTATGAAAGGTTAATAAGGCTATATAGAATTTATGAAGGCATTAAAATTTGGCCTGCCTACTCCATACAAAAGTATTATGGATTTAAAGGGAACCTCAGGTTTTTACAGACAAAAGCTAGGTGTCAGGTAAAGTTTACTCATGGAGACTCATTTTGACTCAAGGGGTCTGACAAAACGTCCTTTGAACTCTCTTTAAAAGTTTATATCAGGAAGATTGATGTTGTCTGTGCTTGAGCTTCTAAATTTGTTATATGGGAAATGTTTTACCTGGTTGATTTTACATTTCCTTGTGCCAAATGGTTATGCTAATTGTCCCTTGTGACTGCTTTACTGGATACATCTTTTGATATGGAAATGTCGATCCCTCATGCTTAAAAACTCCTGTTTGAGAGGTAAAAAAATACACTCAGATTCTAAACCACCTCTGAGTTTGGTGTCTGTGTGTCATTCACCGAATTCGTACCTTCCTGGACCAAAAGAGCCCTAAGTTTCCCGCGACTACAATTCCCGGCTGGGTTTGGTCTGCGGCAACCTCCACTCAGGAAAGAGAGGCAGAACATTAGCCATCACTCGGAACCATTTTTTCCTCAAGGTTTGCAATCCCTTCACAATGCGTGTCAACATAGGATTCCACAGTCACTTCAACCTGGTACCCACAACAGCTTCTTCTGCCTTCCAGGTAGAGCCGACTCAAGCTGGTCTCATCTCTAGATTATGTTCGTTCACTGGAATTCAGTCCCTGACACCCTGGGACAGCTCCTTTCCCAAGAAGCAGCACATATTCATGTCATTCAATTCATTTAAATGCCCAGTCTGTTTAGATGAGATCAGGAGTGAAGACCACACGCTGATCTCACAAAGAACCAAAGTTTGGACCATCTGCCTCTAACTCCTGCTCCAGAGGATGCCACACCCTCTTCTGGCTTCCACAGGCACCTGTACTTACATTCACATAACCCATAGCCCACATCTCTCTTTCTCTCTCTCTCTCTCTCTCTCTCTCTCTCTCTCTCTCACTCTCACACACACACACACACACACACACACACACACACACACTGAAATAAAAATAAACCTTTGTAAAAAATCATCTTCCTCATGAAGTTGATCATCCTGTCCCTGAGCTAGAATAAGATTCTGTTAGAATGAAGAGATAGCAACACAGCAGGAGTTGGTGCTTTGTTTTTCTTTTGTTGTTGTTGTTGTTTGTTTGTTTGTTTTTGGTGCTTTGTTTTAATAGCAATAGCAGTGTTAAAATGTCTCACTGGGTCAAAGTATCCCGCATCCACAAATCTGGTGAGAACTATAGCAAAAATCTTGCCCTCAATGGACACTTCATTGATGACCCAGAATGAAGCAAATTAGAATATGCCAATTATCTCATGTTGGTGCGAGTCTACCTAGTAGATTTTTTATAAGATGTTTAAAATTTTCCTTAAAATTAAAACTACCAGAAAGTTTTTGTCTCTTCTCTGTTTACAATAAAGAAATTTACCCTTTGATTCCTTTAAACCAATTCCATAATGGGATTAGTTTTTAAAAATAAAGTTCAAGACATGAGGTTGTGGGTGGGGGGGGGTTATATAATAAATTGTGTGTGTGTGTGTGTGTGTGTGTGTGTGTGTGTGTGTAGTATACTAGTATATATTATATATGATATATAAAGGACACACATACATACACACCTTACAGTCACATATTTGAAATTGGAGTTCCTCACTGGTAAACTCTTGGGTCCAGGAGTCTGTGGGCAATTTGGAACCAATTCTCCAAACTGTAGTCTTAGCTATCTTATATACAGAGTATATAGAGGTTACAAATGAGTCTACAGTATGGTCCACACACTACTAGCTTCATCATGTTTAATAATACAACATCCTTACAAGTAAGGTGTTAACAGCCCCATTTTTAGAAATAAACATTTCTTCTGAAATATCAAGAGGGTTTCCTAAAGACGGTAGCAATTAAGAGAGAACTGAGTAAAAGATGGTCTAACTTTAAAAGTCTACACTGCCCTTGGTGCGGTAACATCTACAGGCACTTGGAGGCACAGGGAGGACCGAGTTTGAGGCCAGCTTCAGCAGCATAGCAAATACAGCAAGTCTGAGGCCTTGCTATACCGTGGGGCCTTGTCTTAAGAACAAACAAACATCATCCAGAATGGAAAGATTACCCAGAAGTTAAGGACACTGGCTGCTCTTCCAGAGGACATGGATTCAATTCTCAGCACCCACACAGTAGCTTATAAACTGTCTGCAACTCCAGTTCCGGGGGATCCCATGCCTTCTTCTTGCTTGACGGCACGCACACTCATGGTACACAGGCATACATGCAGTCAAAGCAGCTATACACATAAAATATAAAAATATTTCTAAAAAACTAGTCAAACAAAAAAGCCTTATTCTGGCCACTGAGTAGTAGTATTGTTTCACCTCTGCTGAAGTGTGCAGGATAAAGTTGCATGTCTCTGGCTAGTTTCACTCTCTTTAGCATTCTTTATGGTTTCTTGAGGTTGACTAGATGTCCTGTAAACAGCCCATAACATTTATTCTTACCCGCCCGTGGTGTGCCCTTC
Organism: Apodemus agrarius; assembly: GCA_964023405.1. Classification (NCBI taxonomy): domain Eukaryota; kingdom Metazoa; phylum Chordata; class Mammalia; order Rodentia; family Muridae; genus Apodemus; species Apodemus agrarius. The sequence goes on along the minus strand of OZ030023.1, from coordinate 39,486,714 downwards.
TCTGCTGCTTAGCCTGGAGACCTCCTTCCTCAGCCTTCCTCACGTGTGATGCTAACTGCAGGATACGTTCAGCTTGTACACAAGTGGGGATTCGGTACGTGAGGCGGAAGCCATATTCCTGGCTCCACGGTAACCAGTCCCGTATGAGATACGAGCCTGGGGACTTTCTAAAGCACTGGTTCAGTGTTCCGTTCCTAAAGTCAGGCGTCTCAGGAGACAGCTGAGGTGGGCCATGATGGGAACTTTGGGATGGTTGAATCTGGGGCAGTGTGCCTACAGAACTGATGTTTCCTGGTATCCCGCCTCCAGGGATGGAGGTGCCACTAACCCTACAGGGGCTTGTCCAGTTCGCCCACATAAGCACCTGCTTCTCTCTAGTCAATGTCTTTGTGTTTAAAATAGCCCCCTGTGGTTTTTGCTTCCTGTAACAGAGCACTGCTGGTGCGAACCATTTTCCCTCTTTTCCTCTAACTGCTGTGCTCCCCAACTGCCATCTCTGCAGCCGGGTCTGTAAACACCGAAATGACAGCTCCGAGGAGCTCTGCTGCCCTGCCTCCCTTTCCCTCCACAGCATTTATTGTCTCCCCAAGATCACGTTCGTTCATTGGTTGGATATCTCCCATCCACTCAACAGGAGAGCTTCCATTCACTCCCATGTGACCTTAGCACTTAAGGCCGACGCGGACTGGGAGCTTACAGTGTTGAATACGTGAGGTCTATGTCTTAGTAAAACATACCCTCTAAATTAATGGATTAGTGATAGACTTGTCAATACTATACCTCCCATCAAACGTTCTTGTGCGTATAACACACGTCACTTCAGATTTCCTGGTTCCTGCATTATCCGCAGGGAAACTTATTTCCGTGGTTTACCTGAGACAATTCCAATTTCAACAAGTAAAAAAAAAAAAAAAAAATCTCCATCTTGAGGAATCCTTCAGTTCTGGGCAGACCAAGATCATTAGTTACCAAATTAAAGTCATCAGCTTTCGAAAAGAAAAATCCCTTAGAATGCTACGACTTTAAATCTATCTGGCAAATAGAAACTTAAAAACCATGCTAAGCCACCCAGTGGTTTCCTTCCCTTCTCAGAGCCTGGTTGCTATGTGAACCCCTATAGATGCCTAGTTAGGATGTGAGCAATAGCTTTTGCCTGTATCTCACACGTCCCCCTAACATTCTAATTTCCCTATAGGCTGCCTATTGCACAGCCGGGACTGTGAACCCTCTTCCTCGCACTTCACAGTCACATTAAAAAAACATGATCTATGGGCTTCCGAGAGCAAAGATGCTGCTGATGAAGATAAGAGCTGGATTTACAGCCCTGGAGAGGGACTGTTGACAGACAGAATAGCACTCTCTACAGAGAACATTTGTCAGTGTTGAGACTCAGTGGATAAGGCCTGGCTCATTACTAGCCGTAGCAATCACCTCTATTCTCCAAAAAACTTCAGGCATATCCCCAGGACAATCTGTGGGTTTAAATTGTCCTTGCAGTTGTACACTGGGGAATCTGGGGGTGACGGGAGCAATCCCAGAGAGAAGGCCCAAGCCTCGGACAGAAGAAAGACATCTGGTGTCTTTTCCCACTGACAGCTCATGCAGATGCATGTGAGTAGTTGCAATTTTAGTATAGTCTTCTCAGCAAAAATGGGAGTTTAGCCGTATTAGTGGCCCAGACATTTTCTTCTGGCCCTGCACACAAGGCTGTATTGTCACTTCTGTGACACTGAACAATGAACGTGCTGGCAGTGACTCCAGCCGCGCGTGCAGGGGGTTAAACACACAGCATTCAGACAACCAAGTGTTTTCCACGGGGCCAGCAATCTGTCTGAACATGTTACACAGAAGAAAGTGACCAACTGTTATTTAGAGGCTCAGGGTATACACTTTTTTTTTTGTTTCTGAAGAACCTTCTGGAGGATTCTAGAATGGGGTCTTTCTTGCCAGACTATATAAGCTCTTAACTTTTAACTTGTATTTAGTTATTTGTTTATTTTTGTTTGCTTGTTTCTGCATTGCCGGGGATTGCACGGGGTCCTGTATGTCAGACAAGCACTCCACCACTGAGATGCACCCCCTACTCTAGACGATGTGAGCTCTCAAGTGGCCCCTCCTCTTGATCCTTTCACAGCGTGACCAAAGTTCTTGGACAGACTTAACATTTTTGCTAAAACCGGCTATCAGGCCTGACCACTTCCTTCCTCCCAGGCTCTATTTTCAGAGAGTGCCTCGGCACCTGTTGTCAGAATGGCCACAGAAGCAGATCTCTTTAGAGTCCTCATTTATGCTCACAGCAAGGCCCGCAAGGCCCAAACTCCATCAGGGAATAGTGTCTATGTTCTCTAGGGCTGGTCGGGTCACAGAAGCCAGCAGGCTTCAGGAAGAATCCCTCTCTACCACCACAGAGGGTTTTTTTTTTTTATCTCCTTTCCCAAAGCACCACACACCCATGCTCCACACACCCATGGCAAGCCCTCATTCTCCAAGTCTGCAGCTGGTCTCCAAGTCATTGCTGAAGGGAGTATCTGAGGACCGGCATGGTCCTCACTAGCCATGGTGGGTGGGTATTGGTGTAGGAGACGCTGGTGTGATTGTCTACTAGATACATGCCTTGTGCCTCTTGGGAGAATGAGAAGGTGATGTTGACTCCACTCACGAGGCTTTCCGTCCCAGGAGAGATAGAGAATCACCGTGATCCCTCTGGGAGGGCTTGACTGCAACCTGTGCACAGAGGACATGATGCTCCCTGGCCCTCTGACAAGTCAGGTTCCTGTCCCCATGGCTCTGATCATTCACCCTGGCCCTAGAGCATACCAAGAGGTGGAGTTTCAGGATGAAATGGTTGGTTAGAACTGGTTAAAAGCAGTTTCTGCCTCTGTTGCTTTTCCAAACCCAAACTGGTAAAGGGATTGGATACTCTGCATGTCAGAGGCCCATCTGTCTACTTGCCAGCCTTTTCTAGTTTTTTTTTTAATTTACTTCTTTATTCACTTTATATGCCAATATCAGCCTCTCCCAGTGCCCCCTCCTGGAGATCTCCCCCGCCCCATTCCTCCCTCCTCCCTAGGTGTTTTGTTTTGTTTTTGTTTTGTTTGTCTGTCACCAGTGAAATTCTGGCAGAAGTCTTAGGTTCTGAGTTCCTCCTTTTATCTGGGTCTGTTTGTCCCAAGCTAAAACAACAAGGGGCTTTTAAAGCCTAAGGAATTCAGGCACTCAAAGGCCGGCCTTTAGCGACTGGACTGGAAGGTCTAAAGTTTCACCTCTCAGGTTTGAGGGTAAGAGGCCTTTTGGGGCTTAACACTTTTTTTTTTTCTCATTCACATAGAAAATACTTTTCAAAGCACCAACTTGAAAACTTAGAATCCTGAAACCAAATCACTAATCTTCCTCATTCCTAAACTGTCTGTCTCGGGAGTGGATTACATGATAGAGCCCTTTATGTTTGATAGAGCCAAAGGGGTGTCATTTTAGGGCTCTGATGGTCCAAGGAATTGTATTTCTTAGTCACATATTTCTAACACATGTTCAAGTGGACAAAACCTGCCTTTTGACACCTAAATTAGGAAAAGAGGCTCCAGCTGAGGATAGACTTATTTAAGACCCCCGAAACAGCATGGAGGAAGCCCACTACGTTAAGGTGCCCTGCTCGCTCTACCTTAATGCTGTCAATGAACCCCCAGATCACAGATGCATAAGGAACTCTGTTACAGGTGTGACCCAAAGGCAGTTATACAGCTACTCAAACACACCCAGAGCAAAACCAGGCATAAAAACCGGATCGGCACACACAGAGGCTTATTACATTAATCACGTGTCCCCAGCACTTCCTCTAAGTGACAAGGTCTGGGGCTCCTGTTCTTGGCTTGTCCATCTGGTTTGTCTGCCTCCCCCGTGGCCCCCCCAGGCTTTATGTAACTCGCTTGTTTTCCTTTCCTCGCCTTCTGTGGGGATGTTTTAGGCATCATTCTGTTTTGTCATCTTACTGGCATCTATTGCCAATAAGGTAAGATTCTATATATTACCTTGAGCACCTAAATTATGTGTCTCTGAACTTGGCTGCTAGTCTGGATCTCACCACAGGAATGGGTGTGTGGCAGGGTGGCCTGGCATTTGGGGCCTGCAGGACTCATTATGGGTGCAGAGAAGGGGTCATAGAGTGCAAGCTATCCTAGACCCGCTGATGAGTCAGGGCTAATTTCTACTGTTGTTTTTCTGTTGTTTGGCAAACAAAACAAAACAGGGTGATTAATGAGATTTTTGTTTTTAATATAAATTATCAAAAGGGGAGGCTTGTATAACTGAAGACCTTATGATTACTCCTAGGGAATCAAAATAAACACCTCTTACATCGGGTAATCAATAGTTATACCAATCCATCAATAAAAATAATAAAATAAAACAAACCGAAGAAATAATTGACCACCTGTGTGAGACACTTCCAACAACACACCAAACAGTAACATGTTTCCGTGGACTTGTGTTCAGGAGCGATAATTTTATGGCCACAGGTTATATCCGCAGCCACACTTAGCGACAGACTTAAAAAGAGCCCTTTGTCCTTTCATAAATTGAAGGGACTTTTTCAAACATTAACTTAGCGATCTTTTCCCAGCCCCCAAAGGTGGCAGGAAGGCAGCTTAGTTTTTAATAACTGAGGACTCATGGGAGAAGAAAGGGAGGTGACCTCCTCAAGGTTAGGGCTGTACCTTGAACTACCAAGGCGTGTGTTGTGTGTGTGTGTGTGTGTGTGTGTGTGTGTGTGTGTGTGTGTGAAGGCAATAAAGGTAAATTCAAAAGGAAAGAAAATAAATTCCAACTGGGTGGTAGAGAATGGTGTTTCTCGAAGTCCTACTCATTACAGGCAGGGCCTCGGTTTAAAGACCCCAGGTCTTAGGAGACAAGACAAACAGAAAGGTAGACCCTAACAACTATTTCCCATTACTAAGAGTGTTTTGGCTCCGTGCCCGGGTATGTGACCCAACACAAACTCAAGTTCGTAAGAATAAGCCTACTGATGGGGACAAAAAAAAAAAAAAAAAAAAACCTACCCAGAGGAGTAGACTCTACTTACAACAGAACAGTGAGCGGGGGAAGGGGGGACACTCTCTCCAGGGGCCCAGCAGCATCCTGATCTGGTCTTGCATTGCCTAGGTAACCCTAGTAGAGGGTCTTCATTTCAGATCTCCATTTTTGCCATGTGGAATAGTGATACACACCCTTTCTAGACACATCGGTGACGAGCAAAGACGGGAACTCAGGTAGGACATTGTGCACGGGCCCACTGCAGTGGGAAGAGGAAACTATTCACAGCCTCACCACGGGAACCTCCTCCTCCTCTTCTTTGTGGCTAGCAGAGGAAAGCATATCTGTCTCCAGGAATAAATACCTTGTCAGCCCTAATCCACGATTGTGCTCTAAGTAGACACACATAAAGCCAGAAGTGATACCCATTAAAAATTTTAACTATATACCATATTCATTTATTATCAATCCACAGGATAATTTGATTGCTACATGAGCTCATAAAAGTTTTTTTTTCACCTTTACAAAATTAAAAAAAAAAAATGTGCCACAAGGGATGTAGTAACAACTGTTGATAAACAAGAAAAGGAATCTTAAAATTATAAATTTGCTGTAGAAAAGATAAAAAACAATTATATTTTTATTTAGAATTTTTTTTTACCTTGAATAAAATATTCCCCTTGTATAAAAAAATAAAAAAAGCTTGCTCTGGTTAGAATTAGAGTATTTTCGTCTTCAGATCTGGGAATTTGCATAATATTTCCATGACGGTTTTCCTTTGTACCGCGTGCCATTCAAGCGTAGCAGATTAAAAAGATTTTTTTTTTTAATTCAAGCAGTCTTAAAGTGGGACAGCGGTGAAGAAATTCATTTTCTTCTTCTCCTCCTCCAAGATGTAAAGCCTTGCCTTTGAGGAGAGGAAACTGGAGAAAAGGAAGAGGGTGGGTTGGGGTAGGCTGGTCTGAGGAGAGAGGGGTGGGTGGTGGGCTGGGATAGAGGAGTTGGGGTGGGGGGAAGGGGTGGGTGGTGGGCTGGGGTAGGAGGGGTTGGGAGGGAAAGGGAGGGTAGGGGGCTGTGATGGGGTGGGGAGGGGAGGGAGGGGTGAGTGTAGGGCTGGGATGGAGGGGTGAGTCGTGGGGACACAGAAGGGGACGCCAAGTGTGCCGTGAAGAGAACAAGATTACAAGAAGGCCTATTGTAAGTGCTTCAAGATAAGGTGCAGAAGCAGACCGCGACACGGCTCGTACTGCCCTATGTACATATTCACAAGAATAAAAAATTCCAGCTAGTTCACATTTTCTCCTCCGTTCCGAGGCATCCGCTCCACCATGCTGGCCTTGACCGCAGGCAGCACAGCACCTCCACTGCCCGTGTGGCTGTTGGTCCTTGAACTTGAGGGAGTAGCCCTGGCAGATCCAGCAGGTTCTAGAGATACGCATCTACCAAGGGGGGAGGGGGGCTGGAGTCCTGAGTTAAGAAGACGCTCCAGCTCTGGAGTCGGACACAGCAATCAATATTCTATTGTCAAGGCTTTTTCCCTTAGATTTGTCTAAGATAGGTATCATAGAGGAAAAAAAAATAAAATACAAACAAATAACAACACAAAGCTAAGAAATCCCAACAACCACCAGGGAGAGTCAAAGGCTTAACAGCTCTTGACGCGCGCCTGGGTGATATCGGATGTCTTCTTGATGACGCTGGCCCGGGTCTCCCGGTCCGGCCGACTGCTGCTGGGCGTGGGGGTCACTGGGGCAGGAAGGGAGATGTCTGTAAATGGGGGCCAGGAGCTGTTGTAAGGTATCGGACAGCTCTCCTCTTTGATGGTGACCTGCAGATCTGGCTTGTTGGAAGTGACGAAGGTCGCCATGCTGGGCAGCAGATAGGTGCTCCGTGTCCCCATGTTGCTGAGGTACTGCTTGCCTTCGACGTTTCTCTTCCGCCAGTGCGGTCTCCCCTTTCGGAGAAAACAAGACACATGCGTTCTTTTCCTTCTGTGGAATCTCATACACGGACACAATGCCTTCTCTTACTTTTCAAATGAATTCCCGTGTGCTATCCCTGGTCAAGAATATTCTACAAAGACTCAGAACACATCTGAGTCCCGTGCCCAAGGCTGTTCAGGCTTGGTACTGGATAATTTCCAGCCATAAAGGATGGCCCAATCTAATGACTAACCCTGACTTTTCAGAGGGATAGAGTAAGGAGCTGACAGACAGACAGACAGCGAATGCCCTCTGATTGCTTTCTAAATGGGTGGGAGCGGAGACATGGGTTTTTGAGCCACAACTGGCCTCACTGGTTGCCAAGTAGAAAGAGGAATTAAGGTTCTTGAAAGAAACCAGATCATGAACTATGCCAGCATAGTTGCCTACTGTCCTCTCAGAGTCCCCAAACTCGGAATATTAGGAATTCTAACGAACCTCAGCTTCTCCTCCAACTCCCTATTCTCCCCATCGGCTTCAGAGCCACCCCCCGCCATTGTGCGAGCCTGGCCTACGGTGGGAAGCCGGAAGCAGGTTGGCTGGCGGGGAGCAGAGACTGGACACACACCCTCTCTGCGGGATCACTGAGGAGGGGACCGGGCTGTGTGGAGATGATGTTGCTTAGCTCTGTCTGATGCTTACTTCTGTCTGTTCACTGCTTTGGGCTGGGCAGGCCATTCTATTCCTGTTGGCAAGTCAAAGGATGTTTACAGCCTTAAGAATATCAACATTTCCTGGTCCTGACTTCCATTTCCTCTTCCTGCCGTGTTATAGTCATCTCTCTTTCTGAGGGTCACACTGCATTTCCCCTCCTCAGCAGTACATTTTAAGATTAGAATTAAAAAACCAAGGTGAATTGTGGGATATGGCTATTCTGCCTTGCCTCTGTCCCTCTCAGTCTTTCTGTCTGTCTGTGTCTGTCTGTCTTTCTCCCTTACACACACACACACACACACACACACACACACACACCACACCACACACAACTGAAAGCCGGCTTACCTCTGCGTTCTCCTCATCGCTGGGTACACTGTCGGTAGTTTCGCTTTCTGTATAGAAAGAAACACAGACAGTCTTGTTGCTCAAGCTATTTTGAGGCTGCAGGAAGTATCTTTAAAAACCTATGCCAGCACTTCAGAAATAAGAAACTACACGAACCCTCTCCCTCCACTTTGTAAGGTCAAACACTTCCCAGTGGGACATGCAGGAGCAAGTCTCAATTCTCCTTTTGGTCCCCCTAGAAGGAGTGGGCTTTGGGGCTGAGTGTGGAGGCTCACTTTCCAAGGCTACGGTGCCACAGTCTCTGCCTCCCAGGGTGGGGTGCTATCCCCAGGGCACCTGCTCCCTATTGAAGCTCTGTCCACAATACCACACCATCTTTTCTTCTAGTCCATGTCTCTTGTCACAGGAAGTCCAGACTCGGGGAAATTTTCTCCTATTGTTAGCATCCTTCTCTTAGATTTATAGAGATCCACCTTCCACTGGAGTTCTAGTAAGTGGCCATGCTGTAGACGACCCGATACCCTCACTGAGTCTTTACTGTCTCTGGGACCTGTCCTCCTCAGTGCCAGTAGGAGCTGCGACTTGCTTTTAGACGACAGAACAAACACATCAATGGTGTCACTATTATACAAGCACGCTCATGTCATCGTGTAGGATTCAACCTGTCTTTTATGGATCCTCTCTTGCCTGATAGCACTAGTAGGAAGGCCTGCCCAGCAAATTTAAGCTAAGGGGTGTTTCCAGGTAAAAGCTAACAAGAAACTGGGGATCACTATTTTTCCCCACTTGCAAGGAATTCAACTCTGGCCAATGCCTTCTGAGCCACTGGCTCAACGGTTGAATCTCAGATGAGCTGCAGCGCTAGCTAAAGCCTAGCGACAGATGAGCAGGGCTCTGCTGCAAAGGACCCAGCTAAGCCATACCTGGATTCCCAACCCAGAGGCTGTGAGTTTTGTACTGCAGTAAGCCATTGTGTCTATGGTCATACTATTACAGAGCAATAGATACTATAAACCCGATGGACTTGCCAGTTATAAGACACAAAGAACAGTCCTTAACCAGAGTGAGCTACAGACACCTGCTATCTTCCAGAGAGGGTTAGATGATGAGGGAGAGGGTGTTTGGGTGTTTGGAAAGGCCCAGCACAGAGCAGACACACAGTGCCTGCAACGCAATTGCAATTTAATTCTGAGTTTGCACGTTGGGCTGGATTCAACAGAGTCAAATTCAGTAACTGGCGACTATATCTATATGTTAAGCTTTATAAATTAAAAAAAAATAATGCTGAACAGTTCTTTTTTCAGTGTTTAACAACACTGCAAAAACTAATGCACAGAGGGTGGAACATCTAAGATGGTAGACTTTTGTAGGTCATTTTGTCTGGTTTGTTTTACCGACAAGAGCCGAGCATTTGTGAAGATCTACGGCTGGGCTCTGCTGCAGTCTTGGTATGGAGGTCTTGTTCATCCCTTACCAAGATCCTAAATCAGAGAAAAGCTGCGATCATCTGGCAATACATTCTCTAGATCCTTCTACCCTCTTCTGCCCTGGATTCAATGGCTCCGGGTCAACTAGAGCCCTTTCCAGCCCTTTCCATCATTCAGAGCATAGGCCAGAGACCAGGCTCTCCACATACAGCAAGTGAAAGAGCAAGGGGACAAACAGTCCCCTCCAGTGCATTCCAGAAACAGACAACAAGCATTTGAGATCCCAACGTCTCCTCCAGGAATGAATGTGTTTGCATTGCTCTCAGCCACTGTTCTCCAGAGACTTCAGACAGGCCTGGGTGATTGCCACGGGCTGACCAAAACTCCAATCTTTGCCCCTCCACCTCACAATGTTCTGCCCCGAACATCCCCATGTCCCTACATGTCACAGATCCCACAAGTAAGCCTAGGTTTTGGCTGACAATGGTCTGAGCTAGAGAGACAAATTGACAATAGGCACAAGAAATGTTTTCAGGCAGAAGTAAACGAAGACCAGAAAAGGAAACTTCTCTCCAAACACAAAAGCCACATCAGCTCGGCCTCCCGGAGGAGGCAGGACAGCCACTCCCAAGAGGAAGGAAAAAAAATGGGGAACGGAGATGGTAAGAACCTTGCCAAGTGGTGGACTGAGTCAGCAGAGGGGAGAAAACAAAACTGTACTTCGGATCCCAGAGCTGCAAACAGAGCACGGAGCAGAGCACCTCCCTGCTGGCAAGCCTTCAAGAGCTCCTTCCTATTTTCATGCTTGGCTCTGTTTGTGCTCTGAAGCCCAAGTTTCCTTTCCTTCCACATGCAGCAGGCACACTTCCCTCCTGATGACTCTGTAAATCCTAAAGTCTCCCGTGCCTTTCCCCTTCAAATCAAAGCAAGCTCAGAGCCATCAGGCAGGCTTGGGAAGGCAGGAGGTTGAAAGAAAACAGCTGTTGACATCAGGGTTCTAGGATCCCACAAGCCCAATCCACATTTGTTGGAAGCTTTGGAAGTTAGATGCCAGGTTAAACTCCTTAGTAAGACTTTGAATGGACCTGGGAGGGGATAAGAACATTAACTTCCTTTGAGTACCCAACATTCAACTGGAGGGATAAAGTTGCGGCTAAGAAAAGGCACACATTCTCTGCCTTACACAGACACTGACTGGAGAGAATCATTTATAAATTAAGTTCAATGGTCTCTGGTGTAGTTATGGAACTTCTCCACTTCAGAAATTGGGCATACGGGTTTGCCTCTTAACTGTCTCCCAAAGGCTCAAGTGTTGAAGATCTGGTCCCCAGATGACAGTGATGTTGGGATGAGTTGGAAACTCTAAGAGATGTGACCATTGCACTCACACTTATGCAGGGGACACGGGGGCCCCCAGCTCCTTCCTGTCTTTCTTCCCCCTCCCATCCGCCATGGTCTGAGCAGATTTGCTCCACCATGTGGTTCAGGTTATGATCCATCACAGTCCTAACGCAACTGGCGAAGTAGCTTCAAACTGAAATCTCTTGAAACTGTGAGCCACGCCGTCTTTAGCTCTTTTAAAGCTGGTGACCTCGTGTGTTTTGTTACAGCAACAGGAAGCGTTCTAAGATACCAGTCTCTAACTCCGACTCTTTTTGAGAAAGTGGCCTTGAGGGACCTTCAACCTAGGGGGTGCAGGTGTTTCCACCTGAGGGTCCTAAAGCTTGCTTTCAGATCAGTGGCAGTTGTTATAGCTATTAGCGAACAGTCTGCTCCGAGTCCTTATTTCTGTTCTCTGGATTTCCATCCACAATGGCCATTTCCAGAATGACTTTTTACATGACAGATGAGCTCCCTGTAGCTGCGGCTTCCAGATCCATGTGACTGCCAAGATGTCAACGTGCATTATGTCACTCCCCTCTTTTATTAGTTTGGATACTTTTCAAACTGGCTTCCAATACAATGGGATAAAGATGACGGAAGTTACTTTGCAAGCGTGGTCAGAATAAGCGGAAATGTTTCCACAGTAGTAGCAGATACACGAAGAATTGATCTAACCTTTCTGGCCTGTTTTCCGACAAGCAGCTAAAGGGGAGGAAAGTGATCTGACTTGGATCAGATGATCTCCAGGGCTCTCCCAAACAACAGTTCCAGAATCCTGCCACTGTGCAGCCTAACCCTTAACATCCGCCTTGGACTAAATATCGCCAAACCACCTGGAGAACGTCCTCCAGAGGGAGTGATATATTTCATGGAACACATTATTGTATTATGTGATAGCTGATATATATTTTCTGGAAGGCTCTATTTCCACCAAATTCAATCAGCATTGATTTCTTTCCATATAATTTCCTCAGTTATGCTGACTTAGAAGACGTAACTGATCACTCGGCGGCTCAGATCAGTGTGTTCTTAGTCTCCACACTAATACACCGTTGCCTCATTCACGACATGCGTATGGTTCTCGGAAGGATGGTGGGGCTGGTTGCCTGCACAGCCTCTCTTCTCTTGACTATATAACCAATTAATTCTTACATGCTTCCTACTCAAACCTGTTTTCCACCTCCTAGCTGCTGAATCACCATGATGGTTTTCTTTTACTAAACCACCAACAATCCTAAATCCTAGTTAGATCCTAAAAAGATGAGGTGTATGGCCACATCGAAATACAATGAGGGCTCTGGATACAGACCATCACGCCCAAAGCCTTGGCTTTGATCTTCAGCACTGCAAAAACAAATAAGTAAGCAAACAAAGTGACTATGCCTTTATGCTTCTCCAGGCTGGGCTTTGAAACATACTTCCCCACTTTTGATTTTACAAATCCAAATTTTTTTTTTACCTTAAACTATCAGATGCAAATACTCCCTTCTACCCAAAGACACTGTCTCCACCCCTTCTCACCCTGACAGTTAAATCACACATCAGAGGACAGCTCTTCAAAGCTGAACATGGTTTTGCGATACTCCTAGTGATCCACTGATTATATTTCAGTGAGCCCTGGGAAAAACAGTCAAAAGCAGGTTCCACATGCAAAACATTGTTTCCCGAACAGGCAAATGGAGGTGGCTGACATTTGGATGAACAGGCCACACAGAGGAAGTCTTCCACGAGCAACAATCAGTCTACGGTCTTGATGGCCATACAATGAAAGGATGAGAAGAGAGGGCCGTGGAACGCTAGAAACTTTCTGATGGGAACACTGGAGCTAGCAGAGAACTTCCCACCATGTCTCTATGTCTAAAGAAGAACTAATAGGGAAAGATTTTTTGGCTCTATCCCGTAAAAAGCTTCCTCTACAAGATTCTGGAGAATTCTGGCAATGAAAATAATAGATGAATCAAATAGGAGGCTGGAAAGCTGGGCTCCCACAGAAATTTGTGCTGCCTCCGAACCTGGGGCCAAGACCCTTCCTCGGAAATCTATGTCCCAGAATGCTCGATGACATTTTCATTTCTCCCTATGCGCATCAGCTATTCTCAGAATTCCTCTGCTAAGTCGGAATGCCACTGCCCACCAAACAGCAAGAAGGTCTTTTCAAAAATCACCGAGGAAACCTGATCCAACAGGTAAACCCAGCTACTATGTTAAGGCTCCGCCCCTCAGACCCCAGCTCCTACTTAACAACAAGGGCAGCTGGAGACTTAGAAGAAAGCCATCGATTTAGCCTTAGCATAAACATTTTGGTCTAACCTCTCTGGTGGGTCCTTTGACAGTCAAATGAGACTACAGCATGTGGTCCCGCAGAGCACTCTGCTGTGTGGTTAAGAACATCAGACACTGCGTCACTAGTTTTTCATTCCTAGACTCACATTAGCCTTGGAGTCCTCCTTTTTGAGAGGAGAGAACGACATTTATTCCTTTGATGATTAAGCCAGTCAATCAGTGCCAGTTCTTACAAGCATTCAGTGTAATTCCCAGAGCACCGTAAACATACAACAAAGAAGAGAGTTACTAGGCCCTGGCAAAGACCATAAAGAGATGGACGCATATGAGAGTTCAGACCATGTCGGATGAATGGATGGCCGACAGCAAGCTGTTAACAGTGGTAAACCTATGTTATATGTTTTACCATAATTCAGAAAACGAGTCAAAGAGAGAAACCGGGCAGTTGGGAAATATGAGGTTGGTTAATCTATCTGCTGATAATTTACAAACACCTGATGTTGGGATGAACTCGACTGTGTGAGTCTGTGCTGTCATCAAGTGGGCTCCAGAGACTGCAAATAAGCTCAGGGAGAAGGTGACCCGCTTGCTGGAGCTTACTGGCCTTTCCCAGTCAGCTGACTGGCCTCTGTTTTTTATTTTTAATAGCTGCGAGCAATAGCAGTGACTCAGGAGTTAGATTTCCTAATTGTGACTGAGCTCCAAGAGCTTAAATGGAGATGGTCAGGAAGTGTAAGATGATGGAATAGCAAAAGGAGCCACCATTTTCTCAGTCCCTTTCTAGTCTTGTGACTCTGTCAAGACTTCTATTGCACTGATGGGACCGGTGCCCAGGAGAAGCAGAAACGAGCCCAGTTCAAGTAGAAGCAGCACTATACAGGAAGGGAAGGAAGTGGGGAGGGAGAGAGGGAGGGCAAAAATATGTGGAAGTGGCAAGAAAAGCCAGAACAATGGATTGGATTTAACAATCACCTCAAAGCTGAAGACTGAGTTCTAATCCTGGCCAGGAGACTTGGTTGGCCTGGTGACCTTGAAAAAAAATTCTTTTACTTCCACAAACGGAAAACTCTAGAACAGATGATTTCTGAAGCCCTAAATAAAATCAATATTCCATCAAACCACTCTGCCTGCCTGACAAATGGATTAGTGGAGAGGATTTTAACTCATTTGTGCCAGTCCTTGTTAGTTCTTAGTTTATCATTTGTTGTATGTTTATGATGACAAGGAAACATTTATCCCAGGAAATGCTATTTGTAGTCCATATCCTGGGCAATAGAAAGTAAATGAATGCCATGAATACATCTTTTTAACAAAAGTGTCCCAAGACATTGTCAAGAACATAAGAGTAAGAATAATTCCACAGTGGTGATTCTAGTCTAGAGCAGAGATCTCCTGTGGTGTGGTGAAATAGGATGATGCTAGACTTGTGGTCTGTTCCCCATTCAGTCTCCAAGTCACCCCCGGCCCTGGCCCCGCCCCCGCCCTGACCCCGGCCCCTTACCTGCGTAGGAAGACACAGGAGAAATCTGTAAAGGGTAGAGCTCACTCATGCTGACTGGCTGGTCATCACTCTCCGTGGTCACTTCTACAACCTGGCAGATGTCGGGCGGGTTAGTGACGATCTCTTGATCTTCAATGTTGCTGTCCAGATGGGACTGTCCTACAACTTCAAAGGACAGGAGACCATCATCCCTCAGAGTCTCTGGACATCATGATCACACCACACTCCCAAAGCAGAAAACCTTCCTTGGCTCAGGCCGGCTGCCAACTTGGGTTCAGACTTCAGGCCTCCCCGTGCCACCTGCCAGGAGGCTGAAAACCAAGCTTGGGTTCTGGGTTGACAACCTGCAGTGGGTTGGCCCAGGTGCGTCCCCAGCGTGCTTGTTGATGGTACATCCTGGGAATAATGTCCTGAGTCTCAAACTCAACCTGGTCATAGCCAACACCTTGGGCTGCATCTTGACCAAATCTCAGGCCAGATATCCTAATGCTTGACACACAACCTACTTCTGTTCTCTGCTCTTGTTCTACAGGAAGATACTGTGCGTATTTTCAGAATTCTGCAATTCAGACAGACACCATCAAACCTTCACGGGAAGGCAAAGACACAACAATCCACTCACTAAGCCATTTCTGGCCGAATGGAAAGGGGAAGGTCTGTTCATACCTTCTTCCTGATCTGAACGTAGCCGACTGTCCAAAACACCAGACCAATGAAGCGGTTCCCCGATTCTAACGAATGGTAATAGCATTACCTGCCCAAACACTGATAAGATGAACGTAATTAAGCTCGCCCTGAAGCTGCTTCTATTCTTTTTTAATTCAAATCTTCAGTTTGGTGAAGAGAACAAATGTCGGTGAAATACCCAGACTCAACTGGCCCATCCACCACCCAGCCCTACACCAAGGCTCAGGCAACATCCCAGGAGAGAGAGCAGCAAGGCTGTGAGAGCCAGAGGAGCATGGCGTCTGCTGTGAAATATGTTCTTTTATAGAAGACAGGAAAGCTGCACCTATGAAATCTCAACAATATGGTTATCTAAAGAAGCTCTGGACAGAACAACAACAGGTGATCCAACACTGTAGATGGTGAAGATCTTATGTGGTCCCCACCTCTAGGTAATTAATGACTACTGAGAGATGGGGAATCAGCATTCTCACCTAACTGGTTATCCAGTCCAAAGTGGTCATTCCTAAACACACACACACACACACACACACACACACACACACACGAGAGCAACACTAAATGAACTCATAGAGGAGTATTTAGTGTATATTTGTGTATATGTAATTAAAGAATAAGAGGTAAACAAACTAAAAACAACATTTTTACTTAGGGACAGTAAGAAATTTATATGGTTATAAGAATCAATAAAGAAAGATACTGTCTGGATCCTTTACCCAGTTTCCTTCAGGCAACACCTTGTGAATCCAGTATCTCCACCACAAGACTGACAACCCACCATCTTGGTCAGATTACCTCATCTCTACCTGGATTCCTAGGTGTATGGTGAGTGTCTGTACCTGCTGGAAATCCCGACATCATGACCGCAGGTGCCTTTGCAACTCTGTAACCTTAACTACCCTTCTTCAGTACCCTCCAGGCCACCTCCTGTCCCTTGTCCCTGGCAGTCAACAACCTGTAACTCCAGTCATCTCGAAGATGTTATACAGACAGGTCTACACAGCAATCCACTCAGCTTGGCCTTTTGCACTTAACATGATTCCCCAGTGAGCCAGCAAGCTATGTGTAGCCAGAGCTGGCTCTCTCTTGCTGGTGTACATATTCTGCTGTTTAACTACCGGCAGACTGTTGGAGAACATATTCCATCTGTTTAACTAGCCGCCCGCCCGCTGAAGAATGCTTGGGTGGATACCAGTCTTTGCCTCGTACAGACAAGGTTCCTGTGAACATTTGTGTTCAAGTTTTCCACAAACATGTTTCCACTTCTCTGGGATAAACATCGGAGAGTGTAATTGCTGGCTCATACGGAAATTCCATGTTTTAGCTACACGAGAACCAGCCAAACTGTTTCCCAGGGCGGCTGCATGTTTCACATTCTCCCCAGCCGTGTCAGCATGATCTAATTTGTCTGCATCCTTGCCAGCATGTGGTGTGGCTAGCATTTTTTTTTTAATTTTATTTTGACCATTCTTCTAGGGAAATGATGAAAATCCACTACATCTTTGATTTCAATGACTCTGGTGCTACGTTCTAAGTTTAAACAAAACCGAGCAAGCGTACACTCTTACTGGCAGCAGACTGGATAAAATGTTTCTGGAAATTGACTGCAATTAGTCAAAGAGAAGGAAGCAGGGTGTTAACGCATTTTCCAAAGGTCCTCAAAGCACGAGGCAGCCATAATCAACATTGTACTTAGGCACTGGGAGGTTGTTTTAACGTTCCTGTCATCAGAATGAGGCATCGGTATCCTGATACCGACAAAGGAACTGGGTCACAGAGAGGCAGAAGGACTTCCCCCGTGGGCTCACAGTGTGGTTCTGTGCATGCTCTGTTCCTCTCTGTTCCCTATCCTCTCCAACTGTGAAATGCTCAGTTTTTGCCCAAAGAGGCCACACTCTGGTCTCCCTGGAAGCTCTCGACTGCCGGCGGCTGTGGTTTCAGCCACTCAGATCATCTCTCTGGCTGACAGATTATGTATAACGTTTAGAACACTTTTAAAGATTTATTTGGTGACTGACTGCATGTGTGCATGTGAGGGTAAGTACATCAGTAGCTGGAGGCTTCACAGTCCCTTGGAATGTGGCAGCTGTGAGCTGTATAACACGGGTGTTCAGAACTGAACTCAGGCCCTCCGCGGGAGTAGAACACCCTCTTACACCGAGCCATCTCTTCAGCCCCAGCATGTTTTTAAACATTTATATCTTCTGGGCTTGGTGGTGTAGACCTTTAATCCCAGCCCTTGAGAGGTAGACACAGGAAGATCTCTGAGTTCCAGCCCAGTCAGGACTACATTGTAAGATACTGTCATAGATACATATGCTCGCGTGTGTGTCTTTGTGTGTGTGTGTGTGTGTGTGTGTGTGTGTGTGTGTGTGTGTGGTGTGAGTTTCTGCAGAGGCCAGAAGAAGGCATCAGATGCCCTGAACTTTGTAAGGCATTCGTGAGCCTCCCAGCATGGGTGCAGAGATCTGACCTGAGGTTCTCTGGAAGGGCATCCCTCCAGCCCAGGCCGGAGAGTTTGAGTATCTTTCTGTTCTAACTGCTTTAGGAGGACAGTGACGACATTGTTGTTTGGTTTCTACTCATGGAAAGCTTCAGAGATGGTGAGAATTCACAGGCTCTTTAGGAAAGTGAGGCTGCGAGAGGCGGCCATGCAACAGTATGCAAGCATCTGAGTGTGAGGCAAACGTAACGGAAGGGAACTGGGTCCTGGTTGTTTCTCTTTAATTATAGTGAAATAATTAAAGAGAAGTAAGAGAAACCATACGTGGGAGGCAGAGACCCAAAGTCTTGTTTTATACTTTCTGAGGGGGACATCAGTTGTGTAATTCACTAGACTCTGAGTGCTGACACCCAACTCCGGGGTTTCCTCTGCCCCTTCCTCAAGCAGAGGGAACGAAAGGGGAACAGGAACAGAGAAAATGCCAGTAAGACCAAGTCTTATCCTACTGAAAGTCCTACAAAGTAGGTAGGTGACAAGAAAATACAAGCAGAGGTATGTGTGTATGTGTGTGTGTGTGTGTATGTGTGTGTATGTATGTGTGTATGTGTGTTTTGTATGCACATGTCTATTTGTGTGTATGTGTGTATATGTATGTATGTATATGTCTTTTGTATGTATGTGTATATGTGTGTGTTTATGTGTGTGTATGTTTCCATTTATGTGTGTGTATGTGTATATATGCGTATGTGTGTATATGTATGTGTATGTATGCATATGTCTCTAGTATGTATTGTGTATGTATATGAATGTTATGTGTGTGTTTTGTATGTACGTGTGTACTTATATTTGTGTGTATGTATGTGTATATGCATGTATTTTTGTATGTGTGTGTATATGCAAGTATGTGTTTGTGTGTGTGTTTACATGTATGTGTGTGTGTCTATGTAGGATTGTGTGTGTGTCTGTGTATATATAGTGCATGCTTTTGTGCGCATGAGTGTGTTCATGCATGCATATGTGTGTGTGTGTGTGTGTGTGTATGCATGTAGATGCATGAAGCATACAGGACAATGGAATTAGAGTCCCACAATAACGTTATTAAATCACTGCTGTGCCCCAAAGCTCCTTCCTCCTCATGCTGTCATTCCAAACAGAACAGTGACAGGAAGCTGGCTAGGGCTATTAAGAATGCCACAGCAGCTCAGGTGCCCATTGCATCTGTCCTTTTGACCCGCCCAGGAGTATGCTTTCTCTCTGTTCTCTTCCTCACAAGGAAGCTTAGTTACTCAAGCTCCCCAGACAGGGGGAGCGCCTGCTCAGCCCAGACACTGCTGTCTGGTCCTGGCAGGGGCAGGGCGGACGCACTAGAGACAAGTATCAGGTCTATAAGACATCTAGAGGGCAGCAGGCCAACCAATAACCACCTAGGGAGGGAACAGAAGACAGAGAAGACAGAAAGGGAAAAAGCAAGGGACTAGGTAAAAGGGACATCGGCGCTGAGGAAGTCAAGTATTTTTTTTTCCAGCTATAAAACCAAAGGCTTCAATCAGATAGAACTAGAAGAAGCTGAGGGAGCCAGGGTCACTGCTCAGATGGCCCTGTTTCTTAGCGCCCTTCCTGAGGCTGACCCACAGATTCATGTGACCTTCCCCTAAGCATGTCTCATCCTCTGGAGATGGGAGTTCAGTCCAAACTGCAGGAGCTTGTAGCACACCTAGATTTTCGGCCTCAGTTTCTAGTGAACGCTAAGCATCTTTACTTGACCTTGCACAGTTTCTCCCAAGAGCTGAGAAACGCTCTAAGCACTTCCTGAACTCCATCATGGCCCATGCTCACGGCTGGCACCAGCAAAGAGCTCAGCGGACTTCTCCTCCACAGATGATTAGTGACGGGATCCAGACTCGGCAGCTGCAAGGAGTCTTCTTCTTCGAGGAGTTAGTTCAGAACAACTTGCAAAGGCGGGGCCTGCCAATCAACGCTTTCTAGCAAATGTCAAGACTTGCAGCGAGTGGGCTCGTTTAAGTTTTCCATAGTGAAGAAGATGCAAGAGGCTATATTGCTATGACAAGCTAGGGGCAAAAACATTCCTGGTTGATGAAAGCACTCTGTCTGGTTGCTGCTTGGTAGCAGCTATACAACCGAATGCATTTGTCTGAACTCGTGGGAGAATCCTGGGGCTGGGCGTTTAACTCGGCGGTAGAATGTTGGATTATACACCTAAGAGGAATTAGTTTTATCCTCTATTTCATTTAACGTATGTGACTTGAGAGAAAACACAGACAAGCAGCTCTGTTTAAATTACTCGTGGATCCTGAACACTGGCTACTAGGACACACAGCTAAGTGCCCGTCTTCTGGAGCTAAGAACTAGATCATCGATACAATTATCATCGCTATGAGCAAACTTCCCTCATCGGTCTGTGGGAAGAACGTAAGGTTCTCTATGCACTCACTGGTGAGAGCCCTTTGGAGATGCCCCGACTCTCAATGACAGGCCCGCCATAGAAACAGGGGAACCCCCATATCTGAGAAGCTCTGTGGGTGTGTGTGGGTACTATCAGTCATATATCTGCCTCTTTCGATGGCACAGCTCTAGGTGTTAGACAATGAGTAACCTGACTGAAAAGCAGCAATAAAATCCAACTTCCAGAGCACACCCTCTAAAAAGCCTCCCAACCCTATCAGGAAATCACACCACAATTATGACCCCCACTTTAGAAAGAAAACACACACACACACACACACACACACACACACACACACACGCACACACACAGAGGTCAAGCAAAAGCCATATTTCAGGTCCTTTGTGGCAAGGGCCCAGATAGTTCGAACTCGGCTGCTCTTGCTCACAAAGCCCTTTCAAGACAAAAACCTTTCAAATCTCACCCTAATGGATCTTGGACCCATGGCCAACAATGAAACTTCTTCTCAACAGTGTCTTGGTTGGTGCCAGAAATTCTCAACTGGGTCAGCAAGCAAGAAATCCACCAAGCTGGTCCAGCTCAGAAGGGTCAGCCCCTCCTGCAAGGTCACCCTGGGAACGTAATCTTATCTCAGTCTAGTCGCTAAGAATCCCAACAATATTATTCATAGCCAGTTAGTGATGGACAGACTGGTTTGATTGCTTAAAAGGTCATTCTTGCTTTATTAACAATTGTTGAGTTGGTACAAGGCCCCACCTGCTTGCTCTCAGGCTTCAGACAAACTGCTTTAAAGCAGGGACGATTGGAAACAGGAAGGCCCTTGAGGGGGACTGGTCCTATCATTTTACAGTTTAAAAGGCTGAAAGGCTGGGTGAGGTAAATTGCCAGGGTTACCAGGTAGCCACAGAGCCAGGCAATGAGCTCACTGGCTGTGCATATAAAAACCAGACGATCACCATCACACTATAGGAAGAAATGTGTTAGATGGTTTGAGGGCTAAAAACGCTAATACCGGCCCTGCTGACACAGCCTATAGGGACACACTTCACCTACTCTGGAAGCGCAATCGTCCTATACCCCTTCTAAACAGAGTGTGAGCAACTGCCTGCTTTATTTGATCCTCACGACTCCATGGAGTAAGCAGACTCACGCTCATCACCTTCATTTTACATAATATTGTACTTTCCCATTTTACAGATAACGAAGCATGTGCTGCTTCCAATATACATACACACTGTGTGTGGTGGCTTAAATAAAGATGGCCCCCACAGGCTCATAGGGCATTATTAGGGGGCGTGGCCTTCTTGAAGTAGGTGTGGCTATTGGAGGATGTGTGTCACTGGGGGGTACGGGGTGGGGGGGTAGGTCTCAGAAGCTCAAGGCAGGCCCAGTGGCTTGAGTCTCTTCCTGCTGCCTGCCGATCCAGATGTAGACCTCTCAGCTGCCTCCCTAGCACCATGCCTGCCTACACGCCGCCATGTTTCCCGCCACGATGACAGTGGACTAAGTGAACTGTAAGCCAGCCCCAATCAGTTGCCATTTGGCTCATGTCTTCACAGCGATAGGAACCCTAAGACACACGGAGTTTTAAGAGGTACGAACCAAAAACTGTAAAAGCAGGTCGAGAATCCAAGTCCACCGAAAGCTAATCTAGTGCCCCGTCTCTATCAAATAAATACAGCAATCATGTGTGTAAAATACCAGCCACAACCAGGTTGGGAGAGAAAGAGTCATCGTGTGGTTAGGAATACAAGGCCAGGGCTGAGTCCTACCCTGGGTCCAGTTGTCTGGGTTATTTAACATCAGGGCTATTATCTGGCTTGTGGCAGCATTAGGCCACTCCTACCTCAAAGGGTTGACAGAAGTAAAAAGAAGCAACAGTTTAGCTGGTACAGAAGCGACTCGTCTACCAGAGTCTACGCTATTGCACAGAGCAGAGCACACAGGTCTCCTAAGTCAAACTCTGCAGGGTTAATCAGCACCTCAGGGATCAATGTTCTGGAAGGTCCCAGAACCTTGTGCAAAACATGAGCACAATGTTCTAGGCTAGCAGGAAGTGGGAACCTAGGTGTGGTGCTTGGTCCTAAGGTCTCCCACCAACCGCCTCCTCTACCGCTTGCCACACACTGGTGGGTTATTCAGGCTCGTTCAAGCTCAAATGCAGGTCTGGACATGACAGGCCAATATGAGAGGCAGGGACAGGGGATGTCAGACATGAAGGAGACTGCAGCGTGTTTTGCGTTGGAGGCAATGGTAACACGGTACTGGGGCACTTTAAAAAAAAAATCACCGTGTGACCGAGAAAAGGGGCGGGTGGAAGCAGAGCTCAGGTAGGGAGCAAAGTCTGACTATAAACAGTGTCAGAAACAGAAGAAGACACAGAGGGCACAGGATGAGGGTGGGGCACCCCAGAGTTAATTATCAACAGGTGGAGGTGAACGGGACCAAGGGGAGGAGAGAAATCCTCACGGAAAAAACACGCCAGCTTTCCTAAGCACATATAAAACTTCATAGCTCTGGCAAAACAACAGCCAAGCCCCACCACTACGGCCCCCGATTAGCAGATGGTGACTGTCCCGCCTGTGTGACCCAAGCTGCTGATGAAGACAACATATTGTAATTGTCTTTTGTTTCCTGTGGACTAACCTGTCCCTGGATTTTGAGACTTAGCTTAAAACAAACACAGCAATAACAACAACCACTCCTTAAAGCTAAGGTTGTATAATTCAGGGCTGGAGTGTTTGTCTAACATACACAAGGTCCTAGACTCACTCGCTCCCCAGCAACCCAGAAACAGAAGAAAAGGGAAAGATTAAAAGGCCCCTGAAATTTGATCCCTGCTTTACAGAAGGCTGATCAAGTTGGAAGGAATTGCCAGAAAGGAAAGTCCTCCAAGGTGTGCTTTGTGTAGGTAAAATTAAGAGACACTATATCATTTCCTAATTGTCCTGCATCTGGTCACTTTAGGTAGCTGAATGCCCATCAGAGTGCCTTATCAAAGCGTGGAGTTCTTTTCTATCAAGAAGCACAATGGGGCTGGAAAGCACTGCCTCACAAGTTGGGCAGAGCAAGGCTCCGGCAAGTGCCCTAGTCTGGCCTGCAGTCCGTTCCATACAGCTCAGCAGAAGCTCTGGTACCTTAGGCAGGACAGCAGCAGGGCACTGTCGGAACAATTTGCCATGTCCTACACACAAAAGTCAGCAAACAGACAGCGGAAATTCAATGCTAAGGAAAATAAAAAGTCTCCCTTCCCTTAGAGAGAAATAGGGACACTTTTCTGGGTGCTAACCCTGTGACTTAACCACTCAGAGTAAAGGAACTTTAGAAGACACAGTTCAGCAAGGAGACATCATACTGTTTAGA
Source organism: Apodemus agrarius (assembly GCA_964023405.1). Classification (NCBI taxonomy): domain Eukaryota; kingdom Metazoa; phylum Chordata; class Mammalia; order Rodentia; family Muridae; genus Apodemus; species Apodemus agrarius. The sequence continues at coordinate 39,463,193 of OZ030023.1, read as the reverse complement.
CCGTCTGTCTGTCTGTCTGTCTGTCTGTCTGTCTGTCTGTCTGTGTATGGGTGTGTATGTGCAGATATCTGCAAAGGCCAGAAAAGGATGTCAAACCCTCTGGAATTGGAGTTACGGGCAGTTGTGAATTGCCCAACATAGATACTAGGAACCACACTGTATGCGTGTGTGTGTGTGTGTGTGTGTGTGTGTGTGTGTGTACATGTATGTAGACTCTAACCAAGAGTTTACTGGTCAGGGCAACAGTACCCCACAGTTTTCACTTGTGAAAACAGCCAACTCTGACCAGAATGACAGTGTAGCCACGGCTAATCTCCACTGAACTCAGTGATTTTCAGTCTAGCTCCTGGGCTATAAAGGCTATAAAATGAAGTAGCGCATCCCAGCTTCCAGTTCTCCTATGCCCATCAACGTAGGGTGCAAACACCTTGTAGTTTTTGTAGCTGAAATGCAACCCAGGTTTAGAGGCAAGTCAGTGGACAGTGAGAAATGGTGTCTTTCATAAAGAGAGAACGTCAAGGTCATGAGCCAGAGTCTCTCTGAAGCTTCCGTAGCCATGAATCCAGAGCTCTGTTTTTCCAAGCCGCAGAGACCAAGGTGGCCAATAAGGCATGGGTGGGATGCTATAGGCAGAAGTGTTCAAGTCTGAAGTTTAAAAGTCTGGAGGAATAACACGATGAACCCCAGCACTGATTGGCCATCCACTGAAGGACATGATGGTCCTAGTTCACTTCAATGGCTCCTTCGGTAGGGGCAACCAGCTAGATGGAAAGATGTCTTCAGACTAATTCTGCAGCTCCTCATTGCTAATGTACTATTACGTCTACTAACTATTAACTTCCTGGTCACTAGTAAGACCAGGAAGAGAGGCGTTAATCTAGCAGGTGACGGTCTCAGGAACCCTGTCCGGTATCTTTGGCCCAGAAGAGAGTCCTGACCCAACCTCACACCAGCTCCAGGCACCACCAGCCGCGCAAAAGGGCAAGGAATGGTCAGAAATCCTACACATGGAAGACCACCAAAATGACAAAAAAGATAAAAAGGCAAAAGGAGAAAAGGAAGGGAAGGAGGGAGGGAAGGAGGGAGGGAGGGAGGGATGAAGGAAGGAAGACGGGGGGGGGGGAGAAGAAAGGAAAGCAGGAAGGAAGGATGGAAGGAAGGAAGAAAGGAAGGAAAAGGAAGAGAGAGCCGGAGGACATTTTGCTTGGTGAACTAAGGCAGGCTTAGTTCAGAAAAACAGTACTGCTTGGCCCCAGCATGAATCAAAATAAAGTCAATCTCATTGGAAACACGGAGAAGGAAGGTAGTCAAGGAGGCTTGTCATGGAGGGAAGGGGAAGGGACGCTGCTGCCCCAAGGGCACAGAGCGTGGTTGGCGTCGAGGAGTGACTTTTCCAGGTCTTTAGCACTGCATGCTTCCAGCCTTGGTGATACTGCACTGTGTGCTTCCAAATGGCTGGAAGAATTCATTTCAAAGAAAACAAAACAAAACAAAAGCCCCCATAACTCCTAATGTCTCCCCCCCAAAAAAAAACCGTTGATGTGGTGGCAGATGCTTTCATTAGCATGATGAATTAATTGTCCCTACTGTGTGCACACCGATCACAGCACCATACAGCATCCTTTATAAGTTCATAATTACTGCTTGTCAATTATAAGCAGGTAAGTAGCGTTACACACAATCACGGAAAACCACGGGTACAAGCCCAGCTTTGGTTTGGCAGATCGTTTGAGGCTTACTTCACCTAATAAATGAAGGGAAACTCCAGAATCATCCAACACATTCAAAGTGAGGTAAGTCTTAAGAACTTGAGCCTGGAGTTTGGGGGGGATTTTTTTAAGGGCTCCAAGAGGCATATGTGAATACTTCAAGCCTGCCTAGTAAAAAAGCTAACTGGTTCCCCATAAGAAAAGAGACAGAAATAGATTCTACTTCCACTGGGGCAGGAGGCAGGAAAGTGGGGTTACCTCCAAAAGAGGGGTGAATCTCCCAAATCTAGGGGGATGACGGGTACTGCGTTTCTGGCTAGGGTCTCCTGTCAGTCAGTGTGCAGCTAGGAATTCGGCAGAAAACTACCTATTCGAGAGGCTTGGTGTATCTTTGTTGGTTCTTTCAAGTTCTTAGTAACATCAGAAGGCCAGAAGTGTTGTGGACCAATAAGTATCCCTTGGCCACGCAGCCTCAGCTCTGGATTCTGTATGCATATTCAAGCTAAGTTCACTGCCAGGCCTCTGGCTTTGCAAGGTGTACCCAGAGTCTGTTCATCATGGCTTCTCAGCAGGATGGGACTGGGAAGTAATTCACTACCTGACTGACACCCACTCGCCTGAAGGCCTGAAGGCCTAGTGCCTGCGCTGGGGTATTTAATTGTCTATATTATGCTTCACTGTAAAAAAAATATTTTTGTTTATTTGTGTGGGTGTGTATGTCGGTCTGTCTATCTATATGCGTGCATATTTGTTTGCAGGTACCCACAGAGGCCAGAATTCATACTAGGAACCAAACTCTGATCCACTGAAAGAGCAGCTAGCGCTCTTACTGCCAACACAACTTTCCAGCCTCCAAATCCCAATTTTAAACACCTTCCCAATAATTTGAGTAAAATCCAACTTTCTTACCATAATCTACTAAGTCCTTGCCTACTTATATTAATCATGGTTTTCTAGAGGAACAGAATTGTGTGTGTGTGTGTGTGTGTGTGTGTGTGCTTCTTGGAATGGCCTACAGGCTGTGGTTCAGGTAGTCCAAAAATAGCTCTCTACCAACAGGAAATCCAAGAGCCCAGTAGTTGTTTGGCCCACGAGGCTGAATATCTCAACTGATGTACAGCATATGCCGTACTGTATGCACCAATACTGAAGAAGTGGGCTCTAATGCCAGTGAGGGGATGGAATTGCCAGTAAGAGTGAAGGCAAACAGACAGAAAGCAAGGGATCTTCTTCCTTCATCCATTCCTTTATACGGGCTGGCAGCAGAAGGGGTAGCCCAGATCAGAGGTGAAAGTTCCCACTTAAAAAGAGCTGGATTAGGCGTATCATTCCACATCAGAGATTCGGATTAAAAATGGATCTTCCCACTTCAAATTTATTAAGTAAAAAAAAAAAAAACAAAACCTCACAATGTACCCAGATTCTTGGTTTTGGTTCATTTCAGACATAGTCAAGTTGAAAACCAAGATTAACCATCAAAATTCCACCCCTTGTCAACCTGGCATGAAATCATATCTCCTTATGCCATGCTTAATTTCCAAGTGAAAACAATAACCAGGTCATAATTATATCTAACATGATATGACTATGTACATATAATTGCAAATATATTACATATTTAACCAGGCCATAATTATGATATAATTATCCCTTATATAACCACAAACACGGGATCTGAAAAGACTTGGGAAGGGAATAAATATGATCAAAATATATTTAAATTTAAAAATTATTTTAATAATAAAAGTATAATCAAATGATTTTGATTAAAGATAAATTTATACATTATTTAAAACAAAAGGTAAATAATATTTTGTTTTAGCAATAAAATGTTAAGTATTGTTAGAAAGTGAGGATTTATGTACTAACATTTATTTTGCAATAGGTAGTAATGTGCCTTAATGGGCATTCTTTTAGTATCTCAGAACTTAAATACAATGACTACTGATATTCTCTGAATTGCTGTTAAATTACATGATGAAGAAATCAGGGAAAGAAAACCCAGATATCTGCACAAATGCATCCCTAACAAAACCTGACAGAAATGCTCATGTCAATTATAATCCTCATTTCTGCAACTGGTCACGTGGCCTTAGCTGGTATTTATAACTACCTTCCTCTACTACCCATTCTGTATTTCCTCCACCCCTGGGAAGAGCCACACCAGGTCTTGGCTCTTTTCATTCCTGAAGGGTCTGTGCCCTTTGTCATCCTACCTGGATTAAGCTGTTGTAGTTTCCTATTGACTTTAATAACAGGATGTGGTCACACAAGAGATGCCCTAGAGGATCTCCTGCACTCCAGACATAATCCTTCTTACCTCCATTGTGGAGAAGCAATCCAATTTGCCCATGGTAATCTGGATCAATCACCCCTCCTAACAACGTTATTCCTTCCTTAGCCTTGGCTTAAGGGCATCAGAACCCCTAAGTAGGCAGAAGGGAGTCTGAGTGTCCAGCTCAGTGGAATGTTTGTTGTGGCTCCTGGCGGGAGCTCTCTCCTACCTGAAACCCAGATTTCTAGGCCAGAAGAACTTAAGGCCATGGGAACAGGGGTGACAGTGAGTGGAACTACCTTTTCTACCCCCTGATGCCTGAATCCCGGCTATGGGAAAATTGTACCATGTCTTAGATGTTAATTCAAAGCATATAGCACCTCTGGGAAACCCTACCCAGCCCTTCAGGCTTCTGCTGCCTAATTAGTGCTATAACTGTGTTTTCCAAAGGCCATTCCATCTTTCTATCAGGATAGCTGCTTCAAAATTGTAGGAAACATGGTAAGACAAGGGGGCCACAATTGTGGCACCACTATCACATTTCTCTGGCTGTAAAGTTAAATTCCTTGTTTAGTAGCAATACTGTGTGGAATACCGTGATGGTGGGTAAGTAAGGCATTCTGTAAATCCATGGATGGTAGTTTTGACAGAAGCATTACATGAAGAAAAAAACAATTCATAACCATAATAAGTAGCTACTCTAGAAAGGGCAGAGCATTGTCTTTTTCCATAGAGGAAGCTGTCCAATATAGCCAACCTGCCTCCAGGTCACTAGCTGGTCACCCCAGGGGATGGTGTAACGTCTGGGACTCTGTGTTGGTTTCTGAAGTTGGTAGATCTGGCACTCAGCAGCAGCTGTAACCAGGTCAGACTCAGCGAGTAGAAGTCCTTGTCAAGCCTGTGCATGGCCTCCATCTCTGCCACCAGGGCCACTTTGTTCATGGGCCGCTGGGCAAAGATAGGGATGGCTGGGGAAAGAGGCTGCCTGTCCACAAAACAGGTGATCCTTTATACTCGATTACTAAAATCTTCCTCTGCTAAAGTCACCTTTTGAAGATCATTTACACGAGGCACAAGTATCTTCACGTCCTTTCCCCATGTGGAGAGATCTATCCACATACTTCTTCCCCGGATGTCTTTCTCACCAATTTTCCAACCATGCTTTTTCCAAGTCCCTGACCATCCAGCAAACCCCACTGGCTACAGCCCATGAATCGGTGACAATTCACATCTGGTCATTCCTCCTTTCAAACAAACCGTAGGACCATGTGCACTGCCCGAAGTTCTGCCCACTGCAAAGATGTACCTTCACTGATGTCATTCAGGGCTGTCATTCAGGGCTGTAATGCTGCAGCTGTCCACTTCTGGGCAATATCTACATAGCATGTAGAATCGGGCCCTAGTCTTCTCTTCTTCACTCAACTGATCATAGGGCATACCCCACGAGTCTGCGTGTGCATGCATGGGAACAGACAGCATTGTAACGGGAGTAGAAACCTTGGGTGTTTGAGCAATTTCTTAATGTAAATTTTCTGCGCCTTCAGGGCCGCCTAGGCCTAGGCACATATGTACCACTTGCATTTATTTGATGATGGATTTCTGCTGTACACACCCTGCTTTATGACTTGATAGGTCATATAACACCCAGCTCATTATGGAAAACTCATGGTAACTTTGTGGCCGATTGTCAACCATTCAGTTTCCACCAAGGTCCAAGAGCAGGCGAGGAACTGTCTCTCAGAGGGAGAATAGTTGTCTGCAGATGATGGTAGAGCCTTGCAAAGGTCTCTTCTGTAGTCACCTCTAGGGTCCTGCCAGAGGCTCCAAGCAGCATCGACGCCTTCAGTATCACTAAGTCTGCTGGATCATATGGTCCAGGGGGTAGAGCAGCCTGCACAGCAGCCTGGATCTGTTGAAGAGCCTCCTCCTGTTCCAGGCCTCATTCGAAGCTAGCAGCTTTCCAAATCACTTGGAAAACGGGCTGGAGTAACTCACCCACATGAGGAATAGAATCCACACGGGCCCACTAAATGTCACAACATTCAGCACTTCTTTCTTATTGGTAGCAGGGGCCACGTGCAATAACTTATTCTTCACCTAAGAAGAATACCTTCATATGACACACACCGCTGGGCGCCTTGAATTTTTGTTGTATTGATTTCTCATCCTTTAATGAGAAGGTGTTACAGCCGAGCACAAAGTGGTTGCTGCCTCTTACTCATTGGGTCCAATCAGCATAATGTCATCAACATAGCGCACCAATGGGATAGTTTTTGCAAGAGACATATGGTCCAGATCTCTTTGAACAAAGTTATGACACGGGGCTGAAGAGCTCTTATGTCCTTGAGTAAAACTGAAAAGGCATATTGCTGGCCTTGCCAACTGAAGGCAAACTGCTTCTGATGGTCCTTATGGACAGGTACTGAGAAAAAGGCATTTGCCAGGTCAGCAGCTGCATACCATGTACAAGAATATGTGTTAATCTGCTCAAGGAAGGATGCTTCATCTAGGACAGATGCTGCAAAGTGGAAGTCACGATGTGATTAAGTTTTCATTAGTCATTCTCCATGTTCCATGTGTCTTCTGCACTGGCCATATCGGAAGTTAAAGGGAGATGCGGTAGGAACCTCCCTCCCTCCACCTTTCAAGCCCTTGAAGATGGCACTCATTTCTTAATTCCTCCTGATGCGTGAAACTGTCTTTGATTCATTATTTTCCCTGGTTGAGCCAACTCCAGTGGCTTCCATTTAGCCTTTCCAACCATAATATCCCTCACTCCACAGGTCAGGGAACCAATATAGGATTATACCAATGTCTAAATGTATCTATCCCAATTACACGTTCTGAACCTGGGAAATGAACTACGGGATGAGTTCAGGAACCCCTTGGGTCTGTTAGTTGTATTTCAGTCAAAACTCTGTTAATCACCTGACTTCCATAAGCCCCTTCTTTAAAGTGAGGGCCACAATGTTTCTTGGGATCTCCCAGAATCAGCATCAAATCAGAACCAGAATCCAATAAACCCTGGAAATTCTGATTGTTTCCTTTCCCCCAGGATACAGTTACCCTGGTAAAAGGCCATATGATCCTCTGGGGGAAGGAGTGGAGAAAGACTAACAGGAAATCTCTTAGACATTTTATCAAGGTCCTTCCTCAGGGGTACCTGGCCATTCCTTCATTCAAAGGATTCTGGGTCTGCAAACTGGCTCAGGATTGAAAATTGGTTTATAGGCCGAAATTGCCTTTTGTCATGATCCAATGTTACCTCTTCTTCATTTGTTTGAGAATTTTTCCACTTACTCATAGTAACTACAAATGGAGTGGGCTTTCTATCTGCTTCATGCCTGGAAACACTATATTAATTAGCCAGCACCTAAAGTCCATATGAGTCATCCCATTATAGAATTCATTTTATCTGCACCGCCCATTATAGGTCAAGCCATTATGAACATTGCTTTGTCTGTGCTGGCCATTATGATAACTATGATCACCTCACCTCTGGCAATTCAGTGCCCCTCTGTGCCCCAATTAAACCTACTGCGTTTAATTCATCCAACTGAGCAGTAGTGTCTCCGACCCTAAGATCTGGCACAAGGAAAGGGGAAACAAAGCTCTTCAATGTGCCAGGGCCCTCCCACCAACTTAATCAGCTTGCATAAGATTAGCGAATGGCTTTCCCATGTGAAAGATTTTATACCCACTCTAGCACTGCAATTTCCCCGAGTTGTAAAAGCCCTTCATCAACACTAAGGGATATCAGACATCTCCAGCTCCTCACTAGGCCATCTTTTGACAAACGCTTTACCAACCATTCAAACAAAATTTTCACAGTCCTTTTTGTTACTTTCCCCCCCCCCCCAAAACAGGGTTTCTCTGTGTAGCCCTAGCTGTCCTGGAACTCACTCTGTAGACCAGGCTGGCCTTAAACCCAGAAATCCACCTGCCTCTGCCTCCCAAGTGCTGGGATTAAAGGTGTGCGCCACCACTGCCTGGCTTTTCACAGTCCTTTTAACTGAGCAAACTTCCATATTAAACCTAGAGCCTCCTTTCAGAGGGACTGTATCAGTAAACTCAGTTTTATGTTTCTTCAGCATCATCCCACACCCTCAAAACCCCACATAAACAATTAGCAAATTTGTTAAACTCTTTAGAAGTGCATGGGGTGCACTTTCTTGTGATCCATACTCTCTAGCTCCCGTCTAGGAGCCTGCTTAACCTTAAGTCTGATTATAAGTCTAGAGGCAAGTATTGGTGGGCCCTGAAGGACACCATTATTGTCTTGGCTGGCATTTCTTTCAGTGAAAGTTTAGCTTTGCTGGTTTAGCAGACAGTGAAGGATTCATTTCCTTGGTCAAAGGTGAACAGGGCAATATTTCAGAGGGGGTGGTATGAGTCCATCTGCTGAGGGTAGAGAAGACTAAAACCTCAGGTAAGATAAACCCTCGAGAACCTGAGGGCTCAAAGTTCTCAGCCTCAATAGAGTCTTCCCACATATCTGCATCCCAAGCTACAGGACCCCATTCTATACCAGTTAATGCCCCTACTTTAACGGCCATCGCCCTCCAAGACTGGGACTTAAATTTTCACTGTTATTCAGTCAGCCTTGCAGTGAGGGCTTTGGTTTGATTTTCTGCAGCTTGTGCTCAGTGGCTGCCAGAGAGAGGATTCTCTTCTGGGGCGCACTGAGAAATCTTTAGGCTGTTTATATGCATTTGGAGCAGGTCAGTTTTATCACTGACATCATCATTCTTCACACTATCCTGGGACACTAGAAGTTGGTTAATTTTATCCTGGAATTTGTTATTTTCCACTGCTAAGTTATCTAGAGATGCTGGGAGTGCTCAACAGTAGTCACGGTCCTCGTTTTCCCATAAACTACCGTTTTCTACATGGGGGTCACCAAATCTGCTGCCTCTCACAATTGGAGAATCAGGATAACCAAACGCACGTATCTCTTTCGGTGTATAAAACAGTTCACACAATGGGCTCTTAATATTCTTGGAACTTCTAGGAGAGAAGGCTTCAATAACTGTAGGTTTGGGCATTCTGGAAAGCCTATTCCAGATATTTTAAAAATGCATTATTGTATTTCTGTTGTTCTAGAACCATTTCTGGAGCCAAAATCTTTATTAGTCAGGGTTCTCTAGAAGAACAGAATCAATAGAATATATATACATATATATATTCTGTATACATACATATATCTGTATATACACGCGTACAAAGAGGATTTTAGAGTGGCTTATAGGCTGTGGTCCAGTTAGGCAATGTCTGTCTACCAATGAAAAGTTCAAGAATCCAGGAGCTGTTTAGTCCATAAGCCTGGCTGTCTCTGCTGGTCCTCAGTATACGCCAGAGTCCTGAAGAAGTGGGCTCTAATGCCAGCGAAGGGATGGAATAGCCAGTGAAGGTGAAGGCAAGCAGGCAAAAAACTAAAAATCTTCCTTCTTGCACGTCCTCTACATTGGCTGCCAGCAGAAGGTGTGGCCCAGATTAAAGGTGGATCGTCCCACCTCAGACACTCTGGATTAAAAGTGGGTCCTCTCACTTTAAAATGATTTAATAAAGGGAAAGTAATCCCTCAGCTGCTTGGGTTTTAGTTAATTCCAGATGTGGTCAAGCTGACAACCGGGAACAGCCTTCAAAGATCCACTACCTCTGAGGGGACGTCATGAGCAGTCACCATACTTCCAACACTACGTGACACGGACCACTTTCTGCTCCTTCAGATGCTCTTCTACCCAGCATCCTGTCAGCATCCTGCCTGCGTCCCCATGTCACCTGCTGCTCCTCACACAGGCACTATAGCGGAAGGTCACTCTTCTGAGGACATCCACCCTACCATGAAAATCTGGATTCTAGGTTATTCCTAGTCTAGCTATTCCTCTGTTTTCCTCCTTTGTATCACAGATTACAAATGGGGGTGCTATGCTTACCCGTGGTTTTGCCTGTTTACTGGTTCCCCACAAAAATAGGAACAAAGCCCAGCTTGTTCCCTATTTACTCCACTCCCAGAACTGCGTCTTTGACAGTGGAATGGTCCCTGCAAATCTATTGAGCCAGTCAGTCCTTGGACAGACAGTTTCTGTGCCTCAGTTTCTTGGCCTGTAAAATGGGTGTCATCTCTGGGCAGATGTACACCAGGCCGATGCTCAGGGGACCCACAGGCATGGCCTTTCCTCTCCTCGGTTCCCAAGTTAAACAAATGACATGGTTTTGTCCACATGGGTGACAGTGATTGAAGAAGAACGGCTAACCCCTGGCCACCCGAGAGGAAGCCCGAATGCCTGGCCTTCTTTCCTTGGTTCTGAGTCCTCTGCAAACCTTCATCTCATTGTCGAAGCCCTGAGGCCTAGATGTGGATGAGTTCCAAGACCTCCTCCTACTGACTGTGTTCTTTTGAGATTACTGTTTTTTTACAGAGTGTAGACCTCAGAGGCTGCTGGCGAGTAGAAAAAGAAGACGTCAGAACAGTTTACCTATGATGTTCACCGTAGTGTCCACTTCACTTTTTATAGCTGAAGTCAGGACTGCATACTCAGGAGAAAAGGCACTCACTCCATTACTAAGCCCCAAAGATGACTCAACTGGTTCTTGCTAGGAAGAAGAAAAGAAAAAAGAATTGAGAACACCTCCTTCCTCTCCCGCTCCTTAGTTTCAACTCTCCCCCCTGTCTAATTGGTTGTCTCCTGGGGTGATTCATTCATTCATTCATTCATTCATTCATGTCCCAAATGCATCCCCTGTCTCTTTAAATCAGCCTGACATTACGGAAGCCAGCTAGCTATTCAGTTTCTTTCATTTTCCTTCAAGAAAAAAAAAATGTTCTCAGCACATCTGGCTTGCCCTCGGGAAATACCTGCAGCTGCACATACACAGAAGCCCGTGTTGTGGTCGGACGAGGCTGCGGCACTGTCACATGAGTCCCCTGCACGGCTCCTGAGCCTCCTGTGAGGGAACACGCAGGAGAACCCGCTCCTGGATTCCTGCAGAGATGGCAGGCCTCTGCTGTTGCAATCATTTCTTAAAATAAACTCTGTCTAGGTGACGAGCCAGTGACAGGAGCTCAGAGGAAGACAGAGGTGAGTACTTGGGATACTTCGTGAGGGGGTACGGCCACTTGAGCGCACTGCACTGGTGGTCAGATGGTAACATGAGCCCCTGACTTAGCTCTCTGGCATATCCATCATCAGACATGTAATTCCATCTCCCACAGCTTCATATTAAAGTCCTTCTTGTGCCTAAAACTCCCACCCAGCCCAAGAGGGTGCACAGTGACACTGACTAGGACAAAGAATACATTCTTTCCTTGTTTGAATCCTGTATCTGTTCTTCATTCAAGTGTACTTGAACCCTCCACTTCCTGAGAGTACCTGCCAATCAGAGAAAACCAGTTCTAAAGCACGCTTGACTCTCAGAACTTTGATGAGGGGACTTCCTCCCGGTAAGACTGCATTTGTTTCAGAGATAGCAATAAGCCAGACAAAAGCCACATCTCGGGACAGCTCCAGAGGAATCCAAAATGGAAGACGTAGCTGGAGGAGGAGAGTGGAAAGAGGGCAGCAAGCAGAGGAGCACTGTGGGTAAAGCCAGGAGTGCTGGGCATTCTAAGGCATACAGGGCATTCCTATCAATTGGTCACACTGGGGAATTGAGAGCGAATCCTGTTCAGTCCTCGTGATCCTCTGGCAAACTCCCTTGATGATTCTGTCTGAATCATCAAGGGCATCACCTTGATGATCAGCTCAGCTTAAGGAAAACAAAACAAACAAAAAGCCCTCACTGTAGGGTTTACCCACTATACCAAAAGTCAACTACCCAGAAGATCCCAGGATAAGCCCCCAGGATGAACAGAAATTTCACCCCTTTCTCTCTCAGCAGCTTGTATTTTCCCCATTGTTAGTAAGTTCCAATAGAAGGCTTGTTCTTTCAGGGAGAGGGTGGGGGGACCTTACCAGTGTTCCTTCCTTTCTGTCAAACATCTAAACAAATGCCTGCCTTTGCTAACCCCACCTTCTCATGCGCACCCTTTAGGTAGGCCTACAGTCCCGTCTAGCCTCCATCTGCAGAGTGAAGGCCCCAGAGGAAGCGCTAAGGAGAGGACTTTGGAATCAGACCAGGCGGCCAAGCCTGCCTCCTCTGCTTCTCGCAAGCTAAATTTCACCCTTCAATCCCCTCTTGAGTCATTGTAGTACGTGGGAGCTGAGAGTGGTAACGGTTACCACGCCACAGGGTGAGAGGCAGCTCAAAGGAGACAAATACAGACAAGACATTTATTCTTAAATAACACTCGCTACCATTAAAGGTCACCGGTAAAACTGTTCTTCACGAATCCAAGGCCCTCTCTCAAGTCCCTTCCCCTAAGCTCCAGCCTCGGGCTCAGGACAGTGGGAACGCTGCCTCCCGCTTGCAGCTGCTTTCTCCCCGGCTCTCTCAACAGCCCGGTTCCATTTTCCTCTCCCCAATCACGTTCCACGTTCCGTTATGCCACCTCATTTCCCCAATTCCTCTCCAAAAAACTAAGTACAGGATTCTAAACGAAGGAAGAACAGCTTCTGTATGTTCTCTTTTTGTCTCCTTTTTTTTTTTTACAAGTCATTCTATATTCTAGACTTCTGACCAAAATATTAAAACAGCCACGTTTGCGTTATTCGAAAATTCAATTATTCCGACTTTGCCGCGGAGACCTCTAAGTGTTTCACACGATCTAAAGTTTAACTACTGGTGACAAATGATACTTTTCTTCTTGTAAGAAAAAAAAAATTAGGACTCACTAAGTTAGTTTTCCAAGATCGTGATACTTTTAGCCTGGGGTGATGCAGGAGCTAAGCTGAGCCTTCGCTTGTGTTGTCTGTTCAGATGTAAGAGCCTCATCTTCTGCAGCGTCCAGACGGAGAACGGGATGGATGGAATGGGCTGTTGCTTCTCTCTGCCTACCTGGTGTCCCGCCTGGGGCAGAGCATTCAACTAATGGCTACGGAGAGACCATTACTCTGGGAAGACTCTCATTGGTTCTGTCACCCCAAAGCATCTGTTCTCAACCTGTGAGTCATGGACCACGTGGAGAGGTCAATGACCCCTTCACGTCATTGGATATCAGATAGCCTGCTATCAGATGTTTACATTCTGACTCATAAAAGTAGCAAAGTTGAAGCCATGAAGTAGCAATGAAAGCAATTTTACAGTTGGGGCGGGTGGGGGTGTCTTCGGACCATGAGATGCTGTACTAAAGGGTCATAGCATGAGGGAGGTTGTTCCAGTGGACACGATAGTTCCGTGTAGAGCATCATGGGTGGTGCTGGCTCCCTGAGAAGTCTCCTTCCAGGGTGTGGAGCCTGGGACCATTTGGTGACAGTGGAGAGGCTTCTTCGAGAACTCAGCCAAAACTTTTGAAGTAATTAGAAATGGGGATATCAAAAGCTAAGAGGTCAAAAAAATAATAATAAACAAGGTGAAGGATTCTTTGACCTCCACTACATACACTACACACTGTGCACATTTGGGCATATGCGTGCACAGGTGCACAAGTAGATACTAAATAATGGAACATAATCATCTTTAAAAAAAAAAAAAATCCTAAGTAACATCAAAAACCCAAGGGTCCCAAACTGTGGAGAGAGGTGATGGTTCTCTATGCACACGCAGAGGCTGTGTTGAAGATGGATCTGTCCTGCTCGTGCCTGGTGGCTCTCCTCTGCCTGTCCCAACACGCCCCCAGGACACAACACCTGTCCTGAGCGACGCATCACAGGTTCTCATAAATCAGCTAATGTGGGGACTACAGCGATTGCTAAGCCTCTGGTGTCACTCCAACAAAAACAAACAAACGAGCGAGCCAATCAGTCTCAGGCAGATTCCCTCTGCAGTGACAAATTAACCCTGTCTGATATTTAGGCTCAAAGACATCTTCTGAATCTAGACTGGTGTGGCTTAAAAGATTTTTAAGTAAAAGGAAGTGGGTACCGCAGAGAATGTTAAGGGTGAGAGGTGGCTATCCTTAACGCCCGTAGAACAGGCTCACTTTGCTTGGTCTCTAGCCTTGGCTTTCGAGATGGGTCCAGAGTGGTCCTGAGATGGAGCGGCAGAGGGTCCAGCAGCAGAGAAGCCAGTGGGTGGGACACCTTAGCGCTCTGCTCAAATCCCTCTGCCTCACCCCTGTGCTAACGCTCTTTGTCTAGCTCTGTCCTCCCAGGGCCCCATGGAACGGCCTCAAGAACAATGCCCATCCCCACCCCTACCGACCTCCTGTCTCACACTGCTCTCTCAAAGTCAAGTTGAGGACCTCAATCAGCTCTAAGGGTCTCTGCTATAAGGGCCAGGCTGAGCTTCCTCAACAAAGGTAGGGTAGGAACCTCAGCGGGAGCAGAGGCCCACCTTGGCAGGCGCAGTATCATGGAGGACAGAAGCTGCCTGGCGGCCTCCTGCCTGCCTTCACCTTTCTTTCCCTTCATCTCAGAGAACGTCTGCCTTGGGAAAAGTCCTGTTTTGAAGACTTCTAATGTCGTTCTGGATAAAGAGTCACACCTGTGGGCCTCAGACACCCAGGGTGACATCGCTTTGCCAGGGATCTCTCTCATTTCACTCACAAGCAAGCTCCAGGCCTAGTGTCTCCTCACCGTACCTTCCTCTTTTAACCACTCCTGTCTTCTCCCTCTATACTGAGAAACGTCCCCTGGGCTCCATCCCAATGACCACCATCTTTGTCTGTACTTGCTACTGTGTAGTATGTCCTTTTCTTTTTTACTTTGAACCACTGGGCCCCAAGCCTTTGCCCCTGATTAGTTCAACTTGATTTCCTAAAGCTATCCACAGAAGTGTGAAAAAGACTTCCTGGCAAGGAGCTTCGTAAAATAGGGGGATTAGTAAGATAAGGGGATTGAACAATGTAGGCCTAATTAGCTCATCCTGAGCTAGCTTTAGCCTCCTTAATGGCTGTCCCTGCCCACACTCTGTCAGAACTAACATGGTGGACTAGTCGATAAACGCCTTTTGAACTACGTTGCCACAGTACAACACTAGCGTCCAACAACTCCAACACCAAGGATGCCGTCAGCTATGAGGCCCGTGGGAAAAACCCCCAGCTCCCCCACAAAGCTTCACTGATGTGTTCGAAACTTGCCTTGACTCAGGATTTTCTTGATTCTGTGTAACTAGAAAACTTCATAAAGCTGCTTCCACGGCGGAACATGGAATCTGAAGTGACCTAGATCTACGGTCCAGGGCCATGGCCACTCAGATTTAGCTCTAGAATAAACTCTCTCTTCTTTCCTCTGAGGTGAAATCTATCCTTTCTCCGTCCATAGAAGTGGCTTAGCTCACCAGTGGGGGAGGGGCGGGAATGGCCACCTGCTTCAAGCTCCTAGCTGGCTCTATTCAGAACAGCTCCGATGTGTTTTCAAGTAGAGGGTGAATACAGGTTCCCTGGTAATCACAGTTTCAAACCTGAAGGGTTTTCCCAAGCAAGGAGGAGCTGCGCCTGCCCCAACAATCCTGTCTCATCGGGAATGCACTGCTACAGGAAGCACTCTTGTGAGAAATGTCTGCAGAATGGGTACCAGCTTTTCTTTTTCTTTTCTTTTCTTTTCTTTTCTTTCCTTTCCTTTCCTTTCCTTTCCTTTCCTTTCCTTTCCTTTCCTTTCCTTTCCTTTCCTTTCCTTTTCTCTTCTCTTTTTTTCTTTCTTTTCTTTTTTTTTTTTTATCGAGACAGGGTTTCTCTGTGTAACCCTGGCTGTCCTGGAACTCACTCTGTAGACCAGGCTGGCCTCGAATTCAGAAATCCGCCTGCCTCTGCCTCCCAAGTGCTGGGATTAAAGGCGTGCGCCACCACTGCCCGGCAGGTACCAGCTTTTCTGTAACTTCTACCACACAGCTGTTGCCCTCAGAACTAAGACAGACCAGTGACTTCCACCAAATGACATTAGGCCCCTTTCTATTCTGTTTCCATGGGAACGCTGATGCGCTGATCCGGAAATGCTTGTGTTTTCATCTGCAAACAGCCTCCCCACCCCAGGCAGGAAGCATTCTTATCCATCTTACCCCTGTTCTCCTTTATCCATTTCCCACTCTTCTCCACACAAAGCCCCTGATTAAATTAAGGCAGTTTCCATATTCATTCAGAGAAAAACCAAATAACTCTTGACCTCCAGAGCTTCACTCCTGAAGCATCCCCTGCTAAGAAGCGAGGATTATCGGATCTGGGCCACCTTTCCCTCCCCGGGGTCTGGCTCGAGTTCTGCAGCTTCCAAAAGGCGGAGGCCCGGGAGTTCACAGACTCCAGAAAGCCATGCCATCGTGGGGAAATGACTCAGTCCCTATGCCTGTGCTTCCTTGATATGGAAAAGGGAAAAACTCTGGCCATCGCAAGAAGAGCTAAATAAGGGAATAATATCATTTAGAGGAGCTAAAAATTGTCTGCACCCACTGCTCTCCCTACTTTCAGCCCATTTTTCTCGGTCTTGCCCATACAGAACAGAGCGATCTGCTGTAAGGGAGCAATCTGTTCCGTGGTATATTCTGAAATGCAAACATTCCCTGATGTTCCGTCTGGGACTGCTCACTAATGTTTCTTTTATTCTAATTTCCTTAGGTTAGACAGGTAGCACCACCGAGGCAGTTGATTTCAGTGGCGAATGGCCCACTAAGCACACAGGATATACTCTCAGACACAGAAATAAAAATATTTTAGAGGCACATCTGTCCTGGTTAGATGACCTTACAAAATGTAACTGAAGCCCAGAAAATGATGGGTCAGTGGTGGGCAGGATCACACCTTGACCAGCACTGTATAGCTATGTAGATGTTCACCTTCTCTGCCCTCCATTTAAACTTTAATTGCCTTTCAGGACCCTGGAGGTGGTGGCCTTTCAGGACCCTGAAGATGGTGGCCTTTTTGGTAACCTAAACAGGGACCTGAGGGTTTAGGGATCTTTTCCTTCTTCTTCTTCCCAATGTTGTCATATTGAAAAACCCTGTCTCGGTTTTCTGCTTTCTGCATTTAATTTGGCTCTTTTAAGTGGCTATTGAGGATGGATGAGCAAGGACAGCCTGGAGACCAGGCTTCGGGGTGAAAACACAGCCTAACAAAGTACTAGGACCGTGCGGAATCTCACTGCGAGACAAGTGTCCCATTGGCTGGGGGCTTTTCCTTCTCCCAGCAAGAGATTTCTGGGGAAATTCCCATTTCTTTAGAGTTCGCTCTTTGAATTGTCTGGGCGCTTCTCTTCAGAATACCTTCATTTCTGCCAGGCCAGTTATAACCACCCCCACAACCCCACCCAGTTTCTGTTTTAACACCTCAGTCTTGAGGTGGGATTGCGTGTGTTTAAATGAACACAGATTGAAATGAAGGAAGGTTAGAACATATTTACCGTCAGCTACCCACGCATAAAAAGCATTTTCTTCTAAGCCCTTGACATTGGGAAGAGCTGGCACAACCAACTTCATCTCGGTTTGAGAAAAGGGTTTATCATAAAGCCCAGACTTGCCTCAAACTTAGTACCCTCCCCCCCACACACACACACCCAGCCTTGTCAAGGCCAGACTAACAGGAAGATGCTGTCATGCCTAGTGACTCCATTTTAACTCTGACAACGTCCCCCCCTTATCTCCACTTCTGCTACACAGCCACCGTTCTCGGAGAAACTATTTTCTGGAACAACAAGGAACATACAGTGGACATGTCTGTGGCCCCGTATGGCTGGTGATTGTTTTATTCTATGAAACAGAATTTAGTGTAGCACAGGCTGACCTCAAACTTCATATGTAGCCTAGGCTTGCCTTAAAATCCCTGACCCTTCTCCCTCCACTTCCCACTTGCTAGGATTCCGGGTCTATGCCGCCAAACCTGGCTCGGCTTACGTACTTTGACTTTTAACATAAAAGTAAACTACCAATCCTTTATTAAAGACTCTTTTGACTGTATGATCCCAAAGCCATTACGGATTAACTTTGGAAACGCTCTGCAGATCCATCAATGTCTTCAGCAATTATAAACCCCAGAATCGGCAAAAGCCCACTGGCCTGATTCCTGTTCTACTGTAACACTGCATGCAAGACATATGCAAAAGATAGCTCCGTCCAAAGGTTAGGCTGTACAACGCGTGACTCATCAGCCTTCCGCTGAAGGAACCATGTCCCTTGAGGAGCTCAGGGCTAATCATATCTTTGTTACACAAGGATTTCATAACAGATGCTTCGAGGAGGGGCTTCACCCACGTGGCTGCTCTTCAGGCCTCTCACTTCCTGACTCTCCACGGCCAAGCCTCGCCGGGGCTGTGCCCTCCCACGCTTTGGTGACCCCAGAAGGCCGATGTAACCCCAACCTACCCTTTCCTCATGAGAACCCCACATGCCACCCACCCTAGGAAGCACATTTCCTCACATTCCCACAGCCCTGCAAGGCTGCTCGTCTCAGGCTCGACTGGACTGCGGGTCCCAGCTTCACAGGAGGCAGGTTGTCTGTCTTAAATACACATGACATAATGGCCTGCCGTATAATCTTTGGTATGTGTGGGATATACTAAAAAGTAGATGCTATTTTGCTGCCAGTTTTCTACTAACTGCAACTATGAAATTAAATCTGTACTCTCATGTAAAGCCCGACTCCTACCATATAGAATAAATATATGTGCTTATGTAATAAATGCTCATATATCAACTCAGTTGCCAGATATGAATTGATTGTTCTATGCTGGTCACTGAATGCTATGAAGATAGTAAATATGAGACAATCATACCTAAGAGTGCAGTGAATTCTTCAAATTAGATATTTGTGGCAAAAAATAAGTTGTACATTTCTTACTGAGATGTATAGATATATATTTATAGACGTCTAAAAAATATCACTATGGAAAATAGTAGGGCTAATAAATTAGATTTTTTATAATCGTAGGGAGAAAATAATGTTTGTTGTTGTTGTTGTTGTTGTTGTTGTTGTTGTTACTGTTGTTTTTTAATAAAAAGAGACATAGAAAAAGCTGATAGACTAAAAACAAGACCACTCAAGATGGCTCTGGTGGCTCTGGTCCATGATCCTAGGGCAAGCCTAGGCTACACAATAAGACTTTTCAAAGAAAAACCAAGCAAGCAAGCAAAGAAAGAAAGAAAATTCTGGGTTCCAGAGGACCTGGCCTCAATGCCCAGCAACCACATGGCGGCTCATAGCTGTCAGTAACTCCAGTTCCAGATATGACTGCCTCATGTGGACATCACATAGGCAAAACGCCAATACACATAAAGTGTATTTTTAAAACAAAAGAAAAATTCTTGAGATAACAGCAAAAAAAAATCACATGGGGTTCTCAGGTAAATTTCTTTTTCTTTTCAGAAACAAAGTTTTCTTCAAATTATATGGTATAGGACAATCACCCTCAAGATCTCCCTAACTTAGCCTCTTGGATAATGGAATTATAAGTGCGTGCTCCCTACCACACCCAGCCCACAGTGTGGGTATTAAGGTAATATATACATATGTATACTACAGTATACATATGTAGTATATGTATATATATATATTATCACAGATATGTATATATATATACATATATACATATGTATGTATATATACATACATATATATACATATCTGTGATAATATGAAACCTGAGCATTGGCTAGATATTTAGTGATAATGGGAGATCCCTGTCAAATTCATTAGCTAGAATAATAATACCATTTTTAAAGGTATTTTTAAAGGGCATGTATTTTTAAAAATATATAGTGAAGTATTTATGGAAGAAATATCATATTTGAGATTTGCCTGAAAATATTTTGACAACTATCACAAATTGTTTCTGTAGTCAAAATGGGTCAAATATTGATGATGGTACTTAAAGTGAGGGAAAGGACGGATAGAGGCACTGATGGAGCAAATCTGATCAGGAATTGATTAATATTAAAATTGGGGGTTGATCTAGAGTAAATTTTACTCCTTCCTACGTGTACAAAAAATTTCCACACTCCTACACTGTTGGTGGGATTGCAAGATGGTACAACCGCTCTGGAAATCAGTCTGGCGGTTCCTTAGAAAATTGGGCATGACACTTCCAGAGGACCCTTTCATACCACTCCTGGGCATATACCCGAGGATTCCCCTGCATACATAAAAGACACATGCTCCACTATGTTCATAGCAGCCTTATTTATAATAGCCAGAAGCTGGAAGGAGCCCAGATGTCCCTCAAAGGAGGAATGGACACAGAAAATGTGGTATATTTATACAGTGGAATACTACTCAGCAATTAAAAATAATGAATTCATGCAATTTGTAGGCAAATGGTTGGATCTGGAAAATATCATCCTAAGTGAGTTAACCCAATCACAAAAGAATACACATGAATTGCAATCACTGATAAGTGGATATTAATGAGCCCAGAAGCTCTGAATACTCAAGGTACAATTAGCAAATCAAAAGATTCCCAAGAAGGAAGGAGAGGACACTGGTCCCGAAAAGACTGGTTCTAGTTTTGCAGGAGAGTATCAGAACAGAGAAAGGGTTGGGGGGGGGTGATTGGGGAATGGGGGCGGGGGAAGAGGACTTATGGGACATATGGTGAGGGGGGAACTGGGAAAGGGGAAAGCCTTTGGAATGTAAACAAAGAATATAGAAAATTTAAAAAAATTACAACAAAATTTATCATTAATCCTATGCTATTTTAAAAATAATATTTATTTAATTTATTTATATATTTATTTATTTATGTGTGTGTGTGTGACAGAGAGAGAGAGAGAGAGAGAGAGAGAGAGAGAGAGAGAGAGAGAGAGAGAGAGAGAGAGAATGGGAGAGAGAGGTGTTTACATATCTGTAGAGGCCAGAAGAGGGCTTTGGATCTCTTGAAGCTCCAGTTAAAGGTGGTTGGGAGCCACCTGACATAGGTGCTGGGAACCAAACTCAGGTCCTTTAGACCCAGTTTTAACCACTAGGCTACCTCTCCAGTCCCCAATCCTATGCTATTTCTCAAATAAATCAGGAACTTTAAAATATCAAAAATGAAACAGTGTCGCTGCTAAATAGTCTACCTAAAATATTTATTTTCCATTACAGAGATAAGCCTCTCTCAATCTTGAACAGCTAACTAAGATGTCCCTCAAACTCTAACTATAGGGGCTGGACAAAAGGCTTCGCAGTTATGAGCACTCAGTGCTCTCTGAGAGGACCCGGGTTCAATTCTTAGTACCTACATGCAGGCTCACAACTGTCCTTATCTCCAGCTCCAAGGGATCTGAGGCCTCTGTAGGTACCAGGCATGTACATCATGCACAGACATACATGTAGGCAACCTATACACATAAAGAAAATCTAACAACAGATAGCTGTATGCATTCATAATTCTATACCTACATATAATCTACATATTCAATAATTCACTGGTCTGTACAAAATATATAGACTCTTTTCTTCTTATTGTTCTCTAAATAATACAACACAACAACTTTTATATCACACTAGGTATTCAAAGTAACCAAGGGGTAATTTAAAGTAAATAGAAGATGTGGATAGGTTCTATGCAAGCATTACTACATTTTCCATAAAAGTACCTTCCAGGGCTGGAGAATCCTGGAGACCAGCCAGGCACCCTCATGGTACACACAGGATGCTATCCCTTCTGAAGTCTCATAAGATACCTACATTACATCACTTTGTGTGTGTGTGTGTGTGTGTGTGTGTGTGTGTGTGTTGTTTTTTAATGAATCAGAATGTCCTACATCTACTTCAAGTTCAGTTCTACAGAGCCATGGGACCTTGCACAAAACCCAGTCAACTCATACTTTAGCCCCTTCCTCTACACAGAAGCCAGCAGCTTAGATCATCTCTTGGGTGGTCTTTGCCTCTCTAACCTGTGCTGTCTGCTCTTTCCTTATCAACTGATGGGCCTCCCCAGCCGGGTATGGGATTACCTGACACCTCCCTCGATATTTAACAAGGGCTACACCTTCTATGTACTAAGAGATTATTGAAATATAGGGGTATGGTTAGACCACCTAGTCGACTGAAAAACCTCAAGCACACAGACCTGTCTCCATGGGACTTACACGGAACGATTCACTCACAAAGCAGAGAATAAACCCCTGAGACTCTCACTAATGGAGTGCATGAGCTACTGTGTTCCCCACCTAATGGCTTGTGACAGATATAAACGGAGTTAATACATCTCTATTAGAAGTAAAAATTTTCTCTCGTTTCAAGCATATTTCTGAAATCCTATTTCACAGCATTAGATAGAAGCTGGTTGCTGGAGCCGAGAGACTGGACAGCCAAGCTCTGTGACTCAGGGATGTCATCGTGCCTATTTGTCTCCGGGACACTGGACTAGCAAAGTGTCTGTGTACTTGTGTCTGCAGGTGGGTACATGCAGAGGAAGAAATGTAAAAGGCACATAAAACACAATAGCAGAAAGAGAAAGGCCAAAGCCTCCGCCAGGTTCCCGATGAGACCGAACGGGAATCATTACAGAACGGTCACAAGATGGGCTTTCCAAACAACCAAAGATTACCTTGATGTGCTTAACTCTTTCTTCTTTCTCTGTCTTTGGTTTCTTTCCTGTGGCAACAAAAAGGTAGTTCTGGATCAGTTCATTGAAGGACAAAGAAACATGGACTTTGCTGTGTTAAAAACCCACTGCCTCATCTATATGAGATCAAAATTCCAAAGGCATCTTGTTTGCCTTTGGTGCCTTGAAAGTCATTTTTCCAAGGCCAGTAAAGACAGAGTCATCCCCTCTAGAGTGGACAAATATTCTACCCTTGAAAGTGTCCACAGAGGCAGAAATGAAAAGACCAAAAGGGTACTGGTATGGACACGGAGGGATCATTTATTTAGTTGATAAACAGCTTTACCTTTCTTGGAAGGCCGTTCAGATAAGGGCAGCATCCGGTAGACTCTGAAGGCGTTGTTTCCTTTCTTTATGCTTCTGTCCTTCACTTCCTCAATATCGGGCAAGGAATTCATGGCACATCGAAAATTTGCTTTCCATGTTTTTGGATCTGGTTTATCTACTCCTGGTTGATGCTTTCCTAGCAAAATAGCCAAATATGAGGAAAGGGGGGAGGAACATTAGACGAGGGGGGAAAATGTCTAAAACCAGTCCTGCCAGGGGGGTTACAAAAAGCCTTTCTGTTCCAGTTGAACAACAATCCCACTTTGCTGAGATTCATAAAGTACTGCTATTTTATTTTTAAAAGCCTAGACAATGGAAGCCACACCATGACAAGCTGGTCACTCTGGCTCTACCATATAGTTTGAGGGGGAAAATAAAATGATAGAATTAAGGTGCCAACTATACACAGGACTAGAATGCCAATGAGCAGAATTAGCTAGCTTCAAATATGACATAAAGAGTCTCCACATCTAAAGATAGCTCCCTGTAGAGTTTGTGTAATAAATAAAGTTAATAGTGTTAACTTCCCCTGGTAACCATGAAGAAGTTCTCAGAACACCATGTCTATGGGAAATTTAAAGCCTGGGAACTTCTGGGATAGGTGGGAAATCACGTCTTCTGAGTGATGTAGCCTAAACAGCTCATACATCTCCTAGACCACAGGATTTTCAGAGCTATCCTTAGGAGATGATGAGTCAGGATAATTGTATAATGAAAACACACATACACAACAGCAATTGTGTGGGTAACTAAGGCAGGGTTTAATACCTGTATGGATCGCCCAGTTTCTGAAGAGTGGAGCATCCTTTTCCACATCCCACCCGTGCCTAGCTGCATGCATCCAGGGGATCTGGAAAATCTTCTTCTCCTGAAATGAAAGGAAGACAAAAGTCAGGTAAATGCTGAAGCCACGGGCTTCGGCTGAAAACAGCATGGGCTTCTTATGTTCTCGTGCTCAACGTCACAGCGAGGCAGAACTGAGTTTGCCGAGTGTCTGTAGGAAAAGTCAACTGTAAAACAAGCCCATGGGCTGGGAAGTTGGCTCTGCCAGCTAACGTGTTCGCCATGCAAACATGAAGACCCAAGTGTAGACACCCACATCAAAAGCTAGGCGTGGCGTGTGCCTATGTCTTAGTGAGTGTTACCATTGCTGTGATAAAACACCATGACCAAAGCCACGAAAAGGGTTGGTTTGGCTTACACTCCCACATCACCGCTTATCATGGAAGAAAGTCAGGACAGGAACACAAACAGGGCAGGAACCTGTAGACAAGAGCTGATACAGAGGCCCTGGAGGAGTGAGGCTTGCTCCTCATGACTTGTTCAGACTGATTCTTATAGAGCGCAGGACCACCAGCCCACGACGGCACCGCCCACAATGGGTTGGGGCCTCCCATATCGATCACTAATTTAAAGAATTCCTACAGGCTTCTCTGTAGCCAGACCTCACAGAGGCATTTTCTTCACTGAGCTTCTGTCTTCTCAGAAGATTTTAGCTTCTCACGAGTTGACATAAAACTCTCCTGCACAGTCTGTAATCCTAGTGCTAGTACAGTTGAGACCAGAAGATTCCTGGAATATGCTCAATCTCACCCAGTCAGTAAGCTCCAGGTTCAGTGAAAGAACCTTTCTCAGAATATAAGGTGAAGAGCTACTGATGAGGACCGCCAACATTAGACACGCACAATAGGAAACCCAGGAGCTGTTGTATACAGGCAACACACACAATTTGAAGAAAATTTAAATAAAATAAAACTTAAAAATCCCACTGCCCCACTGGGTTCCTAATTCTGACAATCTGACCAGGAGGAAATACAGAATCTTGCATGGCCTGACAGAACATATGTATATTATCAGGCCAAAGGTGAAGACTTATGCTACAAGGTGTTGTTTAATGCTTCTTTGTCCCCTCTCCTTTCAACTGACAACTAGCCGCTGGCTGGAACTTCTAGTATGTATTTTATTATTTCTTCTTGTCATGTTGCTAAAGGAATGTCTAGTGTATTGGAGAAAAGTGCTTCAGAAAACAAGTAACTTGAGTTTTGCATGAATATTTACTAAACATAGTGTGTGTCTGTGCGTGTGCGTGTGTGTGTGTGTGTGTGTGTGTGTGTGTGTGTGTGTGCGTGTGTGTGTGTGTGTGTGTGTGTGTGTGTGTGTGTGTGTATGTGCACGTACATGCGCGTTTACTGTCCTAATCCTTCTCAGGTCTAGGTCCTGTCTTGGACATAACAGAAAGAAATGCAAAGGTATCCAGTTTGGCAATAAGTTCAATATAAACTTTATACTAGACTCTACCTTTCTGACCACAATTCACAATGGTGTCAGTCAACCTAGCAAACATACACAGAAACTCATGCTCTAGAAAAAGGTCAAACTCATGCTCCAGAAAAAGGTCAAACTCATGCTCCAGAAAAAGGGCAAACTCATGTTCCAGAAAAAGGTCCTACTCATAGTGAAACGCTATGTGTGCAAAGGAAGGTGGGTAGGCCTGCCCTCTGACAATGCCTGCACACTGAACCAAGCCTCCATACTGACCATGCCTGCCCTCTGACCATGCCCGCCCCCTGACCATGCCTGCCCTCTGACCATGCCTGCCCTCTGACCATGCCTGCCCTCTGACCATGCCCGCCCTCTGACCATGCCCGCACACTGACCATCTGACTGTGCATGCGCATATATATGAGGCTCACTTGTGTCTCTTGCCACTGCCTAAGGAGTTAAGCTTATGATCCCATTTTACAAGGAGTCAATTATTTCACCAAGGAACTCTTGGTTCAAAGTACCTAAAATCAGAGCCAAGGTCATGTGACCCCCTATTACCCCACGCTCTGTCTCTCACGTTTTAGATTTGCATTCTCTACCCTGTTGACTTGGATTCTGTGGAGATTAAAGCCCAGGAGTGTGGTGGGGTTTGGAGGGGAGGGAAGAGGTATGGTTGGTTTCTTTCTTTTTCTCTTTCTTTGATTCTTTCTTTCTTTCTTTCTTTCTTCCTTCCTTCCTTCCTCCCTCCCTTCTTCCTTCCTTCCTCCCTCCCTCCTTTCTTTCTCTTTCTTCCTTCCTCCCTCCCTCCCTCCCTCCCTCCCTCCCTCCCTCCCTCCCTCCCTTCTTTCTTTCTTTCTTTCTTTCTTTCTTTCTTTCTTTCTTTCTTTCTTTCTGGTTTTTGGGTACTCCTGATAATTGCTAAATACCAGGGGTGCCAGCATCCTGAGGGGAGGGCTGGGGAGAAGAAGGCCAGAATTCCAGGTAGGAATTCCTACCACCTGAACTCACACAGGGAGCTCTAGAAAGGGACCCAGCTGTCTCAAAGGGACTTGAGACCTCCACACAAAACCACTCACAGAGACTGAACTGACATGTTTCAAAATGCCAGAGAGTTTCCAAAACTGTTATTGGGGGTGGGGGTGGGGGTGGGGGATCAACTATGTATGACAGGCAGTTGATAAAGAAGAACTGAAAGTGACAGACATTTTCACAAACTCCTTGCTGTTCGGTGTGTTGCCCACAGGTGGGGGATCTGAAGAAGGCTGAGTGGGATTTTAATTTTTTTAATGTGCATGAAAAATCCTAGAGAAAAATTACTTAATGCGGTTTCTTATTTTCCTGTGAAAATGAATGCAAATGAAAAGGAACGGACCCTATGGATGGGAAGGTGTCCCAGATGCCTAGATTTCAAAATGCTGCAAGGCACCACCAAGATGCTGGGGAGGAAACACATCAATGTCTTAAACTGTCCGTGGTCCAGCCATGGCCTCCGCATACTGTACTGCAGACCAGCCGGGCAGCGTGTCCACGGCAGTGTGACAGCGACGTCAGTAACCAGCATCTCTCGGCTTGCATTTGAGGCGTGCTCCACGGGTATGGATTTGGGTCTGGTACTGTAAACCTGGTCAGAAGTCCATGACTATCAGAGTCATGGGCCCTGGTTGGGAACCCAGTACATCTTTTTTATTATTTTTCCTAAATTGACATGTTTCCAAACTGCCTTCTAAATATTTTTGTTTAGAGCCACAGAACTGTGCCTGCTCTCAGCCTTAGCTGGAGAAGTCCCTTTGTGCAGTGGGCAGCACCCAATACAGACTTGTAACCAGTCAGAGTCCCTAAGTCACTAAGAATAAGTGACAATTGAGTGTCTGGTCCCAAATGAGTTATCCACATTGAACTCCTCAAACCTCAGGTAACATCACGGACAAAGGGGCAGAAAGACTGTGGCCCTGGGAGAGTGGGGAGGAGTGGCCTGACATGTCAGGACCACTGCACCTGTGAGCTAGCCCCAGCTATGTCTGCCATGAAAGACCAAGCCAGTCCACACTGAGAACCGAAGGGAGACAGGCTCACAAAGGCTCCCTGGCCCAGGGGCTGTGCTGTCAGTCGGTGGCCGCTCAGGAGGGAGGGCCGTCTTTCTTCTTCAGAGGTATGGCTGCTAATACATCGCTCAGGCTCCAGCCGATGGCCCCCATACCGTGTACTCCATGAAAACTCCGTGAATGGTTCAAACAGAAAGGGTGAACATGAACATCAGAGTGGGGCCCGGGAGGAGCAAGAAGGAGGATTAGGGAGGGATGTGGTCAAAGTATACTATTTACATGTCTGAAACCGTCGAAGAATGAGTATAAAAGGTTTTCGAGATGAAACGAGTTCTGACGTTAACACAGCCTGAATTCACAAGGTGACATCTTATCAGGCCTTTTCGTGTTCTCGGATGTGTGCACATATGTGAGTAAAGAACTCAAATAGACCATTCATCAAAAAATTTTAAAAAAAATTTAAAGGTATAAATATATGATAATATAATATAATATATATGATTGGTTGTTACCAATCACTAAAGAATTGTAAACTAAAACAACAAACACCTCATCCCACCAGAATGGCTAGAGGGGGAATAAAGGGAAACTAGAAGCGAGGATTGGGAGACACCGGAACTGCCTCGCACTGTGGGGAAATGTGGACTAGCACAGCCACCGTGGGAAACGGTCCCGCTGGCCGCTCCTCAGAAAGGTAAGCACACAGCGATGGCAATGCCACCCGTTTGCTTAACTGGATGTGTACTCAAAGAATTGCAAGGATTCAGAAAACAAACACACAAAATGATATGTGGCTATGCACATGCTTATAAAGCCCAAAGATGGAAGCAGTCCAAACGCCCACCTGCTGATGAGTCTGTAAATCGAGGGTGGTGCGTGCATGCAGGAGGTTATCTTTCTACTGAACTTCGTGTATTTCACTGGATACCATCCCACTGAGTTTACACAGATCAGGGACGAGGTACTGACACACACAGCCTCATGGGGTGGACTTTGCAAAGATGGTTCTAACAGAAATAACCCACACACGACAAAAGAAACACAAAGGCTACACACGTCCAACGGCCCAGGAAGTCCAAAGCTGCAGAGGCTAAAGGTACCTCAGCAGCTGCCAAGAGCTAAGGGAAGAGGAAACGGGCACGGACTGCTTAATGAGCACAGCGTTTTCAGTGGGCGGGGTGAAGGAAAGTTCTGGAAGGAGTTGGTAGATGGCTGTGGATGGCCCTGCAGGTGCCTAATGCCTCTGAAATGTACCCTCTAAATTAGTTAAAGTGCTGAGCTTTTAAAAGCCACACCTAGCTTTTAACTAGTTTTTCATATTACATTAAAAAAAAAAAACCCCACTGCTGAATAAAGAGCTTGGAAATACTTTCGTGGGACAGTGTAAGTTTCATTCTAGATCGGCATTTTATTTTGTATTTACATGTATGTGTGTCTCTGTGTGCAGGACCAGGGGGCATTGGATCCCCCAAGGAAGTGGGGTTACAGTTGGTTGAGAGGCACCCAGAGGTGGGTGCTGGGAACTGAACTAGAGTCTCCTTCGAGAGCAGTACGCTCCCTTAACTGCTGAACCGATCTCTCCAGATCCAGGATTCATTTTTACACTGAGATTTTTAACAAGGATTCTTGTCAAAAATCCTTTTGTTTCAAGGGACAGGAGCTGTGTTGCAACATGTCAGCATAGACCCTGAGACACCTTCAGAGTCCAGTGACCCAATCCTTCACAGTCCTTCACACAAATGGTGGCTGTACACACCTCCAATAGAAAGAAGGCATCTGAGTCCTCCCCATGTGTGCATATGAACAGACCTGCCCAACTCACAGAGAACTAGCTGAGACTGAGACTGTCTTAAGCAAGGTGAAAGGCATACACACACACACACACACACACACACACACACACACCTTGGTCACCATGGAAACCAGTTTTCTTATCTCCCTCTGCTTTCCACCTCCCCCCAACACACACACACTGATAAGATGTTCTAACTAGTTTGTTCCTTCTGTTTGGACTTTTTAACCCTCTGCAGAGATAGTCTGATATTTATAAAAACACAAGCCTGTTTGAAAGCGAGAAAAGAGAAATGCCATTGGTCCAAGGAGGGGCTGCGGTGCCTTGGTCTAAACAAATCTCCACTGTGAATACCAACAACCAGACTGGAGATCACAGAGAGCTACAAGAGAAATGGGGAGCTGAGCAGTAAACGCCTCCTGCATTCCTAAATAAATGGCAAAAATGACAAGCAACCATACAGAGAAATCCAGAACAAGATGGGATTCTCCAACCAGTCAGGGACAGAACACATGGTACACAGGGCACTTACTGCTCACAGTTAGTGGAGACTTAAAAGTCACAAAAGCAAACTTGCAAACCAAACACAGACATACATTAAAAGATTATACGCCGTGGCCAAATTTGCTTTATCCCTGAAATTCAGAGATAGTCCAATATATCCAAGTCAATAAATATAATAAACCACATCTGTGGACTTTAAGACCAGAATCTCATGATCATAATAATCAACATAATAAAGTCTGGAACATAATAAAAGGTATATGTCATAAAGTCAAGACAACATCAGCCTAACTGAAGAAATGCTTGAAATGATAAGACAGAAATCAGATGCCCACTACCCCTATTCTCTTTCAGTGTTGTGCTCAAAGCACCAGCTAGAGCTACAGGGCAGGAGAAGGAAATTAAAGGGATACAATAGGGGAAGAAATCAAACTACCTCTATTTGCAGATTACATGATACCATACATTAGAGATCCCCAAAACTTTACCAAACAACTTCTAGAAATGATAGATTCAGCAATATGGCAGGATACAGAATGGAGAACACATCTTCCTTCAACAACTTGGTACTGGGAAACTGTCCACATACTGAGAAAAGAAAATAAGACCCGCATTTATCACCATTCATGAAAACTAACACGAAGGGGATCAAAGATCTAAAGGTGAGACCTGTAAAACTGAAACTCATATAAGAAAACATAGGCAGTGCCTACATGATATAGGTGTAGGAAAAGACTCCCTGAATAGGACTTCATTGGCTTGCACATTAAGGTCAGCAAGTGACAAGTGGGATTTCAAACTAAAAACTGTGTCTCCCCTCAGCTAAAGAAATAGTCAACAAGGTTTAGCGTAAGCTCAGAGAGTGGGTGAGAATCGTTGCCAGCTATACATCGGACAGAAGAATTAACATCCAGAGTATATAAAGAACTAAAAAACCAGAGTCAAACAAAGAAACAAAAGACCCATTTAAAAGACAAACCTGATTCTGAACATTGAGTTCTCAAGAGAAGAAAAAAAAAAGTCTAAGAAATGTCTCAAAAAAAAAAAAAAGTTTACCATCCCTAGCAATTAGGAAAATCCAAATCAAAACAACTCTTGAGATTTAATTGCATTCCAGTCGGAATGTCAGAGATTAATAAACACTTGATGGCGAAAGGCTGGAGAGGGTATGTGGGAAAAGCAGAACTCTCATTCACTGCTGGTAGGATTGCAAACTAGTCCAGCCAGTCTGTAAATCATTGTGGGGAAGCTAAAAATAAATCTACCATGTGACCAAATGGCCAACCTGAGAACACGCATATAAGTAACGTTATACAGGCTAGAACAGGTTATATTTATTATGGTTTAAGAGCAGATATCAATTGAAGAAAGAGAGGCCATGAATTTAAAAGAGTGTGGGGTGGGGGGTGCACGGAAGAGTACTGAAGGTGGAAAGAAAAGGAGGGAGTGATGTCATTATATTTATAATCTAAAGAAATAAATTATTTTAAAAAGGTATCTTGGGAATACACAAGGCATGTGAATGTAAGTGGGACAGTGATACTAAAAAGAAATATGACTGACTTTGTCCAGCTGAAAATGATATAGTAGATAAGGAGATATCCTTAAACCTTACAAATATACAGCATCACCAAATGACTTTAAGATAACACCCCTCCTATACCCACAGAAAAGATAAAGCCAGATAGTAAGAAATGTTGATGTGGGCAGATTGTGTCTTCTAGTCATTGTAGACAGATGATTCAGCCATACCATGCCATCTACAAATACTGTCATAGAAAGTAGATGGCCCTTCCAGGGTCTCTTTCCCAAGTGGTAAGGATGCTGTTCTGGCAATTTCTTAGATGTTCCTTTGGACTCTCCCACTGTGGCTGGGCCCTGTTACATAACAGGTCTCCTTCAATTTTATTACAAGTAGGACATGAAAACAAATTAAGGCAGAACTAATTAGTGGCTTGACTCCTCCTTGGAGACATGATAGTGGCCAACCCATTAATCCTAACGGTGATCTCTCTCTTTCTCTTTCTCTTTCTCTTTCTCTTTCTCTTTCTCTTTCTCTTTCTCTTTCTCTTTCTCTTTCTCTTTCTCTTTTCTTTCCTTTTCTTTTCTTTTCTTTTCTTTTTTCTTTCCTTTTCTATTCTATTCTTTTCTTTTCTTCTCTTTTCTCTTCTTTTCTCCTCTCTTTTCTTTCTTTCAATCTTTCTTTCTTTTCTTCTCCTCCATCTCACCTTCCTCCTCCTCTTCTGCCAGGGTTCCCATAGCTAGCCCATTTAGACTCAAAGATTCAGCAATGCTGAGTATGAAGGTTACAGGTATACACCACCGAGCTTGATTAGCTTAGTGTAAAACAAAAACAACAACAATAAACAACAGCCATGAATTTGTATCCCTTGCCTTTGTTCACAGATTCACAAGCCACTCCATATGAAAAGCATCCTATTTGACCAGATACTAGGTCTGGCACTGCACATAGACTAACCATCAGGACAGCTATACTGTACTGTCCTGGCAGCTTGCAGGCATAGCTAAAAATGTATCCTGAGCACCCACTGCTATGGGCTGGATGGAGCCTGAGTGTGTCTTGCTGGGCTCCCATTGTCTGCAGCGTGGATGGGTTAAGTGATTAGAGTCCAGTGCAGAGTAATTAGATCATAGGCTCTGCCCTCAAAATGGGTTAGTGCTGCTTAGAGGAGTGCATTGAGTCTGATAGGAGTACTCTCATCAAGAATCTGCTGCTATTTTATAACAGCAAGTTGGACTCTGCCCAGATCTTTTCTCTTAGCTTACAGACGTGCATCTTCTGCCGTCAACCATGTTGTAAAGCAGCTCTTACCAGGACTTGAGCTCCATGCTGTACAGAAGCTTCAGCCACCTGTAGTGTGAGTCAGATAAATTCCATGATATGCAGATTAACACATTCTGTTACAGCAACACAATGTGAACCGAGACACCAACTGTGGTGGGAGAGAATCACGAAGTCTTAGGGAAGGTTCATCTGTTTTACTAGAATCCCAGCAGTCTTCAACAGGAAATGAGGTTTTGGAAAGAGGTCCAGGCACTCAAAATACTAACAGGGATTCTTCAGAGTACTTGTGAATAGCAAGTAAAAGACAACGACGGGCCCTCGGCGAAGGATTTATGTTGACAGATGAATGCCAAAAAGCCTCAGTTAGAGGAAACCTATAAAATGATGCCCGTAGGAGTTTAGGTATGGATAGAAAATATCCTGACCCACCTGAGGCCTCTACTGCCCATGTTCATGGACACACACCTACTGCAGCTTAGGCCTTGTGCATTACCTGCTTAACAGGGACCCTCAGACTTAGACCAGCCTAGGCATTCCTGTGTCAACATTGTCCTAAGAAGTGGAGGAAGCTAGAGATAGTGGCATGCTCCTTTCAATCAGATGGCCTCAAGTCCAGCCTAGTGGAAGTCTTCAAGAGATGACCAGGATGCCCACTTTCCCCCATCTTCTTTCAGAAGAGAATTGTGATACCACAAGCCAGAGCAGGGAAACCCAGCAGGGAAGGGCCCCCTGAGCACGGTGCCTCTGGCCCTAGAGCAGAAAAATTTGGACAAGGCTAGGGATGTATCTCAGTGACAGAGGGCTTGCCCAGGATGCACAAAGCACCGGGCTGGTGAGTAGCATACAAGGTGCCCCCATGAAAGAGAAATGCCTAGTGGGAACACTTGTTCCCTAAAACTGTTATAAGAAATGACTATACCCTAAATGTCTCATAGGAAAAGTACATTCTATTACAGTTCTGAAAGTCAGAAATCCAAAATCAAGGTGTTGATAGAGTTCCAATGTTTTAAAAACTTGTAAAAGACTTTTTCTGGCTTTGATAGCTCCAGGAGTTCCTGGGCTGTGGCTTCACCACGCCTCCTGGATCCTCAAAGCTTCTCTCTGTGTGTGTCTTCTTCAGTCTCTTCGAAAGATACCTGTCCTTGGACTTAGAGCCCAGGCAGATAATCCAGATGCTTCCATCTTGAAGTCTTTTAACTGCATCTGAAACCCCCAAATAGGGCCACATTCCCAGATCATAGAGATTGAGATAGGTCTTTAGAGCTAGAGACTACTGGTCAACCTCCTGTAAATACCACCCAACCACAGGTTGCCAGTACCTAGTTGACACAAAAAGAATGATGATACTTTGTGTTCTCCACATACAGACAAAGGTTCAGGAGGTGCAAAAGAGAGAACAGGAAACTTCGGTGTCCAAAAAAGTCGAAAAAGACCATTTGCTTTTCTTGAAAATTAAAAAACACATGCTTCAATCTCACATCATGAATCCAAACTGGAGCCTTCCTTATCTCTTGGTACCTCAGTTTCCTGGTCTGCAACATGGAAAATAACAGCCCTTTCCCAGAGTAGGGATTAATGTATGTATGTAGTGAGTTGACGTATGTAACACCTTGCTTAGATGAGTAAGTAGCAAAAACTACTTAAGACATGAAAGCTGCTGTTGCTATTACCTGTTACCCTACATCTCTCTACACTGTCTCTGGACTGCCATCCCTCTCTTCTTATACCCTATGTATATTGTTGCTCACTAAGCAATCAAGGGTGACCTGTTTTTAGAAGAGACTAAGCAATATACCTGAGCCTCAACTTCCAAGCTTGGAAAGAATATACTAACCTTCCAGTACATGTCACGACATGTAAAGCAAGCATGTAGTTTATTTATTTCTATTTTCTCTGTGTCCCATCCTCTCTGAAAGAAGGGACTCAAGCAGAGGTATTCGATTACAGTCTTCTTAAGTTCAAAATAAATAGGCGAGGGAAAGAAAAAGGTTCAAGAGGAATCTGAGAAGATAAAATGAAACCAGAAGTTTTGTTTTGTTTTGTTTGTTTTGTTTTGCTTTGTTTTCTCCACAATATCTTTTCCACTCATTAAAGGCGGGCCACAATCTGCTTTCTGGTTTTAAGCTCTTACACCTGGTGCAAAAAATAAAGCCTGACCTATTAAATTATTCACCATGCCCTTTAGGTTACAAGATGAAGAGAGAGTAGAATGAAGAAGAGGAAATAGAGATTTGCTCGGAATTTTTGGTGTTCTTGGCAAAAGAAAAAAAACTCCCTTGGTCCTCCTTAGAGAAGGTATAACATATTCTACTGAGCTGTTTGTTCCTCTAAACCAGCGGTTCTTAACCTGTGGATTAAGACTCTCTAAGCATCACATATCAGACATCCTGCATATCAGATATTCACATCAGTAGCAAACTTTCAGTTATGAAGTCGCAATTAAATAATTTTATGGTTGGGGGTCACCATAACATGAGGAACTGTATTAAAAGATCACAGCATTAGAAATACACACACACACACACACACACACACACACACACACGCATTTGGGGAAATGTAAATGACTAACAACTACTTTGTTAGGACAGGTAGACACACAAGTAGGGTTTCATAGAAAAGACAGTACATACATTTGCTTGTTTGTTTGTTTGTTTGCTTGTAGTTCGTTTTCTGAGACAGAGTCTTTACTTTGTACCCCACTGACCTGGAACTCACTCTGTCAATCAGACTGGCCTAGACTGGCCAAGATCCCCATTTGAGTACTGAGTACATCTGCCACCCCCAACACCCCAGCATGACAGTACTATTTTCCTTTTAAGGGAGAAGAGCAAAAGAGCCTTTTCAAGTACAGAGGTAGTGGGGGCACAGCACTCAGGAGGTAGAGGCAGGAGGATCTCTGTGAGTTCAAGGCCAGCTTCCTCTACAGAGTTTCAGAATAGTAAGACTACACAGAGAAACCCTGCCTTAAAGTCAACAAAACAAAAACAAAAATAGAACCTTTTAAAGGTTAAGGTTCTCCACTCAAACAAACAACAAGCAAACAAATATCCAACACCAGAGTCCCCGTATCCTTTAGTACTTGGGCAGTAGAAGCAAAGGCGGGATCTGAGGACACAGGGGAGGGTCAGAGGAGGACACACCACAGGAGTCTCCCCACGAAGTCACCTGGAAACCAAAGGTACTCAGGTTGAGGCGAGAGTCTGAGAAAATGATGAAAAAAAAACTCTTTATAAAAAAAATAAAATTTTACTGTAAAGAACTTGCGAGTGAGATTAGCCAGGCCCAAAGTCTATACATTTCAGTGAGCATGTCTACAGTGGGAACAGCCGAGCTGAAGCTATGGGGCTCCACAGTGACTTTATAATGTCACATCCATTATATCTTTATGTCCTTACCCACGACAAAGATAACTACATGAAAAAGTAGAAATCAATATCCAAAAAATCAAACTAGAAAACCAATTAGCTTTACACCCCCTCCACGACTTCTACTACCCATAGTCAATCATTCCTAGTCACTTAAAAGTCACTCTTTCCCTATGTCCTGCTGTCTTTCAGAAATGTGGCCAAAACCTTTTTGACATGATGAATTCGTGTTTTTATAATCGCTGTTATCTGGCTGTCTCCTGTAGGAATGAGCATGAGATTTTGAATACAGCTTTATGTGGTGGTCCAGCGGGCACACTTTCATCAAGGAATACCTACCTTCTCTTCTCTTTTCTCCTCCTCTGCTTCCTCTCTGTGTCTCTCCAACTCTCCCTGTCTTTCTGTCTCTTTCTGTCTCTCTCTGTCTCTCATTTCCCCCAAACACACATATACACATACGCATACACACACACATACACACATTCACATATACACACTCACATACACATACACACATTCACACACACATACACACATTCACACACACATTCACATACACACATTCACACACACATTCACATACACACATCTACACACACATCCACACACACATTCACATACACACACATACATATTCACACACACACACACACACACACACACACACACACACACACAGGACAGCACACCTACCTTGTTCAGCCACTTTAACCCTGGTATCGTATTTGAGTTTATCTGTTCCTCCAGCCACGGGCGCATTCGCATCCGTTCCACCGGCATGGTACCCTGAGGCGGAAGAGAAGCACAGCGTTTGGTATTCCTGCGACCGACTGTCCCATCTGCACCGTGACGCTCTAGACCCCTGGCACAGCCCTTTCCCAGACGCCTCTTCCTAGGCAGGAGCTGAGGTATATTCAGCTCCCCTGCCATCTGCTCCTTCCACAACCCTGTTCTCCCAGTGAATGTCAAAATGGACCAGGCCAGACATTCTCCATGTCGGCTCTCAGTTGAAAGAAGGTTTCCATGGACATGGTATGCCGCGCCGCGCACCCAACTAGCTGTAGGCCCAGACGCCTCTTAGTGACTCTGTCTCCAGTAAACCTTTATACCCTTCCTCTCTGTGCTGTGCTTACAGAAGAAACGGGCAGCATATCAGACATTCACGGACAAATATTTTACCTTCAAAAGGGAATCAAATGTCAGGCAAACAATCCTAAGGCAAAGAACCATGGTAATCAATACATTCCTTGAGGACCTAGGGTGTATCAATACTTTGACCTCTCAATACTGGCACTGAAGCACTGATTAATTTAGTCCACTACAGGTTTAAGGTTCGTTACTGCCCAGTCATTCCTTCCAGACATACTCTCTGTTCAGGGCTCAGCAGTGACTTCCCTGTTCTCATCTTTACTTCCCTGTCTCCCCTCGTACAATCTCTTCGTCACTGCATCCAGCATTTTCCTTCCATTCCGGCCTCCCTGCCCTGACCTCACTTGCACGCCTTTCTCTTTTGCTCATTTTCCCTTTGACAACCACTTGCATGGATGGAATTATCTTTCCTCCCCCTGGCCACACACACACACACTCCTACCAAACTATACAGCCATCTTTTCTTTTCCCACCCGAATGCAGCCCCCGTGGAATAACTAATAAAGCCGCTACCCACTCTCCGCCCACCGTCTTCCTGCTCAAGTTGGTACATTTACATCCAGTCTGACATCTGGAATTGAAGGAGACATCGTCCCAGGCCTCCACTCTAACAAGACTTCATGTACAATGTGACCTTACGGTCCTCTCTCTCCAACCTGCAACCTTCTCATGTCTTTAACTCCTTTCCCCCAAAGTTAACTGAAAAAAATAATATCTGTCCATACAGACGGATGTGACTGAGGATGATTCAAACAGCTTAAGTCTCTCTTCCGTCCAGCCAAGCAATCTTCGGTGCTCTACGCTCTATCCTCTATGACCTGTCCCCAGCTGCTGCCACCTTTGCACATGGCAGCCATCCCCCCCCCTTTTCTCAGTACTCTGCCCACACACAAAGCTCATGTCCACTGTGCGTCTTGATCACACCCAGCTCTTCCTTCCTCCTGGGCCTTGCCAATCTGTCTCCAGCTTCCAACACCCAGGCTCCATACGTCTCATAAAGGTCCAGCCTGAAGCACTCCTTCCTCTCCCGACTCCCACGCCATTCACAGATCTCCCTCTGATTATTGGAGAAGCAGACGTGGCTTTAGGGCGGCTGTTTCCGTCCCGGCTTTCCTCTCATCTCTTGTTATGCCCATGGAGTCTTCAGCTGTGCACGGCCTCACTTTCCCATGCGAACTGTGAGCTCTCTGAGAGGGTGAACCTCACTCCTCAGAGCACAATGTGAAATCTTGTAAAAACCCGAGTTTCCCCTTCTACACAGTAAACGTTCAACACAAGGTGCAGGCCAGTTCTGAGCGAGCGCCTCAGGGCCGCCACGGAAGGATGGCCTCGTGCGGCATCTGCGGGCTCCAGGGGGCCATCCTTCGGAGGCAGCAATAACACACTTTGAGGCGTCACAAGAGGCGCATGAGATGGCGGGGAGCAGTCGCCAATACAGCTGTCTGTCATGAATCTCGAATTCATTCCGTTCACGCATTCAGTCAACCTCTTAGCCACTCACCATCCATGCATTCGACGATCTCGGACTGCAAAGGAGATTCTGTAAGTTGGACGGGATAAAACATCTTGACTCTTGAAAGACGGGAATTAGAAACATGAAGAGTCCTGTGTGCAGGTGTAAGGAGTTGCCAAAGCATTCTGGGAACCCTGGGAGAAGCTAACCACACTGCTGCCTTGTAGAGGAGTGACCACAATCTCCTCAAATCTTCCCTGAGAGGAAGACCTCAAGACGTGCAAGGGGGCCAGAATAGAAAGGGTGGGGACAGCTTCGGGCGTCATGAGTAGAGATCAATGGACGCTACTTCTGAGGTGACATCATAACAGAAGGGCTTCTGACAAACCTAAGCTCAGGGCAGGATGAGAGGCAGGGGAGTGGCTGTGCTTCCAACGCGAGAACATCTCAGTACCTATTTCCTTCCATGCTTCTTTCCCCCCCAAATAACGTATTTACGAAAAAACTCATAATCACTTGAAATATCTCACCAATATTTCTCTCTTTTAAGCAACAGCTCATAAGGAAAGATATAGCTGGTGTACGTTATTTCCAAGTTCAGTGCATAGGAAATAGCTTAGCAAAAATGTATTTGAAACTGCAAAACACGTCCTTAACGTTGCTTCCATAGTCACTACAGACTCGAGCGAAAAGGGGGAAAGTCTGGCTGACTGGCACGAACGCACCCAGCTGAGGTCACACGGAGCTGCCCCTCCCCTACTTCAAACTAAAGTCCTTCCTTCCGTCTACTTAGGATGACATTTTCCACATCTCTGTGTTTTTTGGTGCTCTTCTTCTCATTTAAACATCCCTAAAAGTAGTGCTAAGGTACTGAGCTGTGAGTACCTCTAGCAGTTGATTGGACTTATCCCTGACCTTTACAATAAAGTCACCAGAAGAGGACAGGAAAGTGGAAACTTCCCTGTCAACCCCTCGTCCTATACACTCTCATGAACCGAAATGCCCACATACACTGAAAGGTACCCACATGCTCACACGCAAACACACCTACAGATTCATCCACCTATATACGTAAAGTCATGCGATTCAAACACACACATACCACATTCTAATGTACACACATGCATCAAACACATTCATACGTCCATGCTTATGGTTTCTAATACCAACATACTCAAACATGCAAATCTGCACACTCACCCACCCACTGTGGTTTTATTATTTTTATCCCCTCCAATTTTCATATCAAGACCAGAACCTTAATATATCAGTGTTGGGCATTGCAGTCTGGGAGGATGTATTTATTTAGTGGGAGTTATACCTTCATATACACACGTTTACATTTCAATAAAAGTGCTTCCAAGATAGGCTCTCTTGCTCATATGCACTTCTGACATGCGGAGATTCGGGTTTTGTCACCTTTGTCCTTCTGCCTTCTGTCATGTGGAGACACACCAAGAATATCCTCACTAGGTGCTACTGCTTTGATCTTGGCCTTGCCAGCTGAGACTTAACAGAAGAATGGATTTCTGTCCTTTACAAATTACTCGGTATGTGCTATTATAACAACACAAAACAATCCGAGATCACACACACACACACACACACACACACACACACACACGCTGTGATATGCCTCACGCAGAAAATATATGTAATCAGAGCAGCTTACTCAAGAGACTCAGGCGTGAGTCATAGCATTATCATATGTGTTTGGCTGTGAGATCATTTTGTTTTGGTGGTTCATTTTTGAGGCAGGGTCTTTCTGTGTAGTCCTAGATACTCTGGAACTTGCTATGTAGACCAAACCAGCATCCTCCCAGAGATCTCACGCCTCTGCCTCCTGGATGCTGAGATTGAAGGTAAATGCCACCTTGCTCAGCATAAGATTCAGTGTTAATCAACGGGGTGTATTAAACGAGTTCTCTTAAAACATAAAGGCTATATACTTATCTACTGATGAAAATGTCCTGAGCAGCATTTCACCAGAAGCTGGTGTCGTTGTAAGAGGGAACTGAAAATACAGACATCCACAAAGAAGGAACTATGGGTACAGACAGGGAGAGAAGACAGCTGCACAAAGGCAGGACAGAGACTGGGCGAGTCTCTCTCCCAAACCAAGGAGAGCCCAAGGCTTCCAGTATCTGGAATCAAACAAGATGGAGCCTCTCCTATCATTCTCAGAGGAAGCGGGCACCTTGATTTTTCTACTTGTGGTAGATCTGTGGCAAATACCCTGCCATGGCGATAGGCCACACAGTCTGGTACTGTGTTCTGGCAGCCACAAGAACTAACACAGGAAGGAGTAAACACAAAGACCTTGAAGAAGAAAGACCAGCAACCAGACACCGGGCAGTGGCAGGAAGTACTCGAAAGACCAGCCTGACCATACAGGTCCTGGGAGGCCTTTGTGCAACAGCTCAATTGCCAGACAGAAAACTAACAAGCTTATAGGCCCCTGGGCCGTGCTCGAGGAAGCCAGGATCCAGATACCCTTTAATTTTGACATGTGAGTGACTTGGGTGTTCTGTGGCATCCTACAACGTCTGGTCTTCCTGGCTAACAGATCTTTTCCATTCATCTAATTGCCAGGCCCTACTGCTTCGTCTGCCTGTTAGCCCGTCACGAACAGGAATTCAGCTCAGCCCCGGGTCAATGGTTATCTCGTCCCTAGCCACAATACGGTAGCTGATTGCTTGGTTTGTCCCTCCAAGGTTCATAGAAACTTGTGAGGTACCTTTTACCTAGTGAGGTAAGAAAGGAAGGGAGGGAAGGAGGAAGGAAGGAAGGAAGGAGGGAGGGAGGGAGGGAGGGAAGGAGGGAGGGAGGGAGGGAGGGAGGGAGAGAAGGGAGGGAGGGGCTGGGCTTGGCAGCACACATCTATGAACAGTTTTGGGGAAATGGAGGCAGAAGCATCTTTGGGGCTTGATGGTTGGCCAGCTAGTCTAGCAAAACTGATAGGTTCCAGGTGCAATGAGGGACTGACTGTGTCTCAAAGTATATAAAGGAGAGCAATTGGTAAAGATGTGATGTTGACCTCAGGTCTCCACATGCATGCAGACACATGTGCACACACTCCTGTACACATGCAGACACCACACACAAAATAACCAGAGCAGACACAGACTAACGCCAAGCTAAGACGGAAGCTGGGTTTTCAATCACCTTGACCTCTGATCAGATTAAATTAGCCTAGAGCTTCTGAAAAGTAAATGTAAATCTTCCGTTGAAGAAGGTAACACTATCGAAGGGTTAACCATTCTGTCTGAAGCTCTTCTGATGAAGGCACCATAGTCAGGCACTATAATCAGGAATATAAAGATCAATGCAAAAAAATATATCAATGGAAACAGATGCACGGAATACAGACACAGGCCGTAAGCAGATAGAATGGCATACAGAGACACAAAGATCAAATGTCTTCGGGCAATTATTTTAGACAGGGTCTCACTATGTAGACCAAACTGGCTTCAAACTCACATAGATCCACCTGTCTCTGCCTCCAAAATTCTGACTGAAAACCCAAATCACCACACCCAGACCTCAGGTAGGTCTAAAACCAGCTATATAGCTAGCATGTTTAGAAAAACAAAAGGCAAAGGTGGAAACATTTTGTCAGATAAACCACTAAAAAAAATGTAAAATTATAGATTTAAGGGATGTCGTTAAAATTAAGAACTTATTGGATGTGCCTAAAAATAGCTTTGGTCCCTGGATTGGGGTGGGGGTTTATGAGAACCAGAAAACAGGTCAAAGGAAATTCCGGAGGGAGGCTGAAAGGCACAAAGATGAGAAGAAGAAGAAGAGCATAGTTCCCCCCCCCCCGGGAAAACAGCAGGGGTTAAACTGTGGCTAATCTGAAAGTCCACAAAGACAAGATAAAAAGTGAGGCAACTTTTTTGAGAAGACCACAATGGGACATTTTCTAATTACACATCAAAAGTCACTGAAAACCGCAAATGGCCAAACACAGATAAAAACCACACCTAAGCCCAAAGCAGAAAGAAGTTAAAAAGAAAAAAAAAATACCCCAGAGGACAAAAGATAGAGTGTTACCTTTGAAAAGACAAAACCAATCACAAGACATCCCAGACACACACACACACACACACACACACACACACACACACACAATGCCAAAACTAATTTTAAAGAAACAGTATTAAAGAAAAATGACCACCTTGTGGATTTTTATGCTCAGACAATATTTCCTTCAAGAGTGAAGATGAAATCAAGTCTTTTTTTATTGGGGGAAAAATGTACAGATTCCCACCATAGACTAAACATGGTGGGACACCCTATAACCCCAGCACTTTGGAAGCCAAGGCAGGAGAGTTGAGAGAGACAAAGACAGACAGACAGACAGAGAGAGATTAAAATTAAAATCCTACAACTCTAACCTTCCAGAATTTTCTAAACACAATTTATCGGCTCACTACAGTATGAGTCATATCAAGCAGGTGCACAAAACAGACACAGTGAAAGAAAGATGCAAACTAAATTAGGCAGGAAAGAGCTAGGTTTGAGTCTCTGTCCTAGAAGCTGACAAAGGTCATGCCACACCCTGGTTCTTCAGCAGCCGAGTGCTCCTGAGTGTTCTTGTCACTTACCACGTCACACATCCATATCTCCAGCCTACTGGACACTCCTGTCTTCGGGCACCTGCTGTCTGGGTTCCCAGGTACCCTCAACAGATAATTCCTAAGACAAGGGATTACAGGGGCCTGCCTGTGCTAATTGCTGTAGTGGGGGTAGGTGTACCTGGAAATATGTGAGCTGTGATTGCTACCCTCGGGGAACTCATAAGTTAGCTGAGGATGTGAGACATAAATCATATAACGCTAACTAATAATTCTGTAATTATCATAATAAAACGATGCAGTGGAGACCAGAGAGTAGTCTGTGCTTAATTGCCAGCTAAGTTAGCTAGTTCATGAGGAATACATAAATCACTATTAACTGGATTTCCAAGGAAAGCATTTATGACAGAGGAAGAGCAGATTGGATCAGAGGAAATGTCTGGCCAGAGAGTTCAACAGACAAGCTGGGAAAGATAAAAGAGGGTCAGAGCAGGGCTGTGGTGCTGATGAGGACAGATAACCGGTCTCAGGCAGCATCAAGATGAAGCTCCCAAGTCGCTCACCACTGGGGAAACAAACCCTAGGAATTTAAGGCCAATCCTCAGTAACACACACACACACACAATCGCCTTAACCATCAGATAATGGTTATTTCCATTTTAGAGATGAGTAAACGTAGATAAAAAGGAAGCCCATCCCAAAAGATGGGTTAAATACATCAAAAAGAAAAAGTTAAAAAGGAAGGGGGATTGGGGACGAGGGGAGAGGAAGACCAGAAAAGAGAGGACGATGCCCCCTCTGAAAACAGAAAGGGGGAAATTATCATAAAGTTAGAGGTCTGTAATGTAATAGAAACTTCCGGTAGTAATTCTTCATTAGCCCATAATAATCCTTCCTCAAACCCACATTCACTTCTTATATGATATTCTAGACTCCTCACACAGACCGATGTGTGTAAGAACGTCCATGCAGGAGCTCGCAGACGGGGAAAACAGGAGCTGAGGAACTACAGCCACCATGGCTTCCAACGCCATATCCACTCCAGAGCTTACGGGCCCCACTGCTTCCCACACATAACTGCATTTAGCCTTCCAAGAAGCCATCTGGGTAGAGCTTCTCATCTCCACCTTGTAGCGGAGGAAATGAAGCCACTTACTTAGCCTGACCTCAGAGAAGGGGCAAGGCTCAAGATCTTCCTGCCTCCATAGGCCACACCAAACCCCAGTGCTTCTCAGACCTCTGGTAATAACTCACTAAGGCACTGTGCAATGTGTTTGGTGGTTTTGTTGTTGTTTGTTTTTATTAAGATTAGTATTCTTGGTTTCTGATCAGCAGGTTTAATTTAATTTTAATGGACTGGAGAATAGGATAGAAACTATAAGAAGGTGTTACAAATAGAGTCAACAAAGTTGCAAGAAACTTCCTCCTATTTCGAACCTTGTCATTGATGGTGCTGTAGCATTGTTGATAATAATACTGTGGCTGATACAGTTTAAAAAGAATTGCATTTAGGCTGAACACACAGTGTGTGTGTGTGTGTGTGTGTGTGTGTGTGTGTGTGTGCAGGCAGGTAGGGAGAGAGGATATTGGCAAATATAAGGGATAAGACATAAATAAATAAGTAAACAAACAAACAAATAAGGACTACTAGGAAATAGAAATTAATGTACAGGAGTTTACTGGCATTTGCACCCACAGAAATATCACCTTCAGAGCTCAGACAATCTGCCATACTATGTTAAGGAAGAGGCATGAGGCCCTCTCACTTGGCTGTCTCCCGTGTCTCTGTCTGAGGCATTTGTACACATCACTCCACATATCCCGAGGGAACTCTGGAGAAGTAAGTCAACAACTCCCAGCCATGAAAACAGAAAGATGCTTTGTCATTTCCATGACGTACCAGAGACATGTGGGGGGGGGATGGGCTAATGCCATCTAAACCAATAGAACGCTGATCCTTTCAAAGTTTTGTCAAACT
Source organism: Apodemus agrarius (assembly GCA_964023405.1). Lineage (NCBI taxonomy): Eukaryota > Metazoa > Chordata > Mammalia > Rodentia > Muridae > Apodemus > Apodemus agrarius. Next base: position 39,418,397 of record OZ030023.1, on the reverse strand, counting down.
TCACCTTCATTTTCTAATTTGCTGTTTTATGAAAAGTTTAAAAGGTGTATGTTGTCAGATCCATCAAATGATGCTGTCTTCCTTTGGTCTCTGCAGGCACTGCACTCACATGGTGCACATACACACCCTCAGGTACACACAGATGCACATAAAATGAATGCAAAGAACAAGTTTCAAGCTTGTTCAAGTACAATGCTTACCAAACAGCATGAGGACGCAGTCCCCAGAATCTGTGTGAGAAGCCAGGCATCATACCTCTGTAGTCCCCACACTGGGGAGACAGAGACAGGAGGATCCCTGGAACTGGCAGGCCATCCAGTCTAGGTGAACCAGTTCTAAGTTCAGTGAAAGATTCTATCTCAAAAATAAAGCCGATAAGGAAGAAAGCCAGTGGCAAACTCTGGCCTCCATATGCATGTACATACTAATGCACACTTACCCACACCCTGCAATACACACACACACACACACACACACACACACACACACACACAGAGAGAGAGAGAGAGAGAGAGAGAGAGAGAGAAAGACAGAGAAACAGAAACAGAAAGATAGACAGAGACAAGAGACAGAGACAGAGACAGAGAGAATGTGTTTCCAGTCCATTGTTTTCTGCACTAAGTGAAAAGCAGCACAGTCATGAATTCTATTACCAGGTAAATGGCCACCCTGAAGCATCATAAGCCATATATACCCACCCTTTCTGTTTTGCATTTATTCCAGTCTTGAAAACAATACTGTGCAATATTATCACCTGGCGAACTTTGAAGGAGAATTCCCTAACCCCGGTCTTGTAAGACTCTCCAGGGCAAGGAACAGGATTCACTTTCATTATCCTGGAGTAATTTCGATATGCCACTAAGTGGGGGGGGGACACCACTGTCACTTAATGCCCATTAAGCTAATGGCCTTCCGCATCCCTGATAGTTAACAAACGTCTCCAAATGAGTCATAGGACATTTAATGGTAAATGAAGTTCATGACTAATGCAAAATGAATGCACATGAAATTAAAATTCCAGAATGCCTTTATCACAAAGCAGGCTTCCCATGCCGAGAATCACACAGATCATTAGTATACCTGTTTTCCACACTGAATTTTCTAATTAGGTGAGTTCTGGGTCCTTTTGGAAGATATTATACTACCATAGCAATTAAAAACAACAACAACAACAACGACATTGTCTCTGGGCACAGACTATCCTGGTACCCAATGAAGTTTGACTCAGCTTCTGATCATAAAGTGTAGTATTGTGTGACCACCATAAACACACAGCAAAACTGCCTTAGGGTCTCCATAACAAAAGACACTAACATATCACCAGTTTGGGGTAGGACAGGTGATAGAGTGGTTCTCAGAAAGTGGTTCTCATTACAGCCTCACAAGAACTTACAGGGTAAGCCTTGACAATGTGTGTAACTTGCGATGTTCCTGCCCCTGTGGTTGGCTCAGAGGCCCTACTGGGTTGAAAGGGCAGCTCCTCCGAGGCAAGTGTTAAGAAGCCCAGGTTAAGTACAGTCCAAACAATGTTGGATGGTCAATTAGATGCATGAGACTGGAGCTCTGCAAAAGGTCCAGTCAGGAAACAGTCAATCAACCCTGTGCACATTTTCAAATGCTATCTCTTCTACAATGTCTACCCTACAACATAGAACTCAAAAATCACCCTGTGAACTCATAACACAACCTCCGACAGTTATTTAACACAATCACATGGCCTTCCAGTATTCATTTCATTTTTCTAAGCTTTAACCCATCAAGACAAAGTCCCCCTGGAGCTGAAAGCCTGCATTGAGGTTGCCACATGTGTAAATATGTATGACCACAGCTTTCCACATTGCACCTAAGAAGTATAGATCGGTTCTACCCAGCAGACTTTTGCAACAATCGACTTTATCTACGGGGTCTAATAAGCTACTTGCTAGTCACTTATACACACCTAACACTTCACCTAAGAATGAAAGACAGTTTTCAGGTCAGATCTAACCTTCCCTCGTCAGGGTCACCCACAGAAGCTGGGTGCAAACAGAGGATCTGTCCTGGACACCCCTGGGGAGGTGACAGAAGAGGCTAGCCACTAGCTATTCAAAGTCGACTCTACTGAGAAGCTCGGTTTGGAAACAGCCTGACTCACATTCTACAGGCTTAGTCACCCCTTAGAACACAACCTATTGCTAAGCGGAGAACCTCGAGTGTGCATAACAAAATGACCTAGGTCTAGACCTGCAAGCTCCTGCAAACAGCACCGCTGTCAAGTTCAGCATTTCCCCACACTCAGCAGAAGACTAATAACAACAGCTATCAAGTCCAAATGCTTAGTGGTGCTGTGCAAGTTATAGGCATAAAGAGCGTTGGCTCCGTGTATTCACCAGCTTGAAGGCGCTGCTGTGGCTTCTGCTCTGCAGCTGAAGAAGCAGGCCCTCGGCGTTAAACAAGGTGTCCAAGGTTACAGCACTCCTGATCATTAAAGCTGAGCCTTGAACAGCCATCTTAGATCCAGATCATTTCCCGTCTAGGTAAGGAACACATACACTTGCAGGCCAAACTTAGAGCCACAAGGCTTGGATGTCACCATCTGACCCCCACTGGGAACCTGTGCTGCAGGGGCTGTAGGTGGGGCAGGAGGATACAGTACAAGAAACCCAGTGTCAGCCCCAGGGGCTGAGCTCACTGACTAGGAAGCCATTTTCCAATCTTCTTGATCCAGCCCCCTCTGGTGCCTTCCTAGAAAATAGAGATTAATAGAAGTCACCACATGCCCTGTCCAACCACAGCTTGGCTTTTATAATTTTCCAAAGGAAAACACGCTCTCTGTGTGCTAAGAAGCAAGTATCTTCCCTCCTTCCATCCCTTTCCTTAAGAAACCCGGAAGAGGAAAGAACCAGAGGAGACTTTCCCCTTTACATCACGCCACTCGGGTACACTCTCTAGTTGCTTCAACAACGGAACTTCCTTCCGAAAGCGAGGTCACCTGGCCAGTGCACATGCTTCCAGGTCCTCAAAGAATGAAAGCAGAGGAGAAGCATGCGTCCTGCCTGGCCCGGTGTCTGATTTCAGGATCTTAAGTCCCACAGAAAGCTAATGTTCCACCACCCTGATGTTAACTTCACATTAACACTTATTGAAGGTGTTGGAAGCCACAAAGCACCTTTCTGACCTGCCCATCTCCTCCTCCTGCCAGTTGGTAGGGAGAAGAAGAAGCAAGGATGCCATGTTGCATCCTACTCCCAAATTAGGAGCACTTCACCAGAGTGCCAGATCCCCACGCCTGAGAACGACTTCAACCACTTAAAGATCTCTTCAAGCCCTCTGCTTGACCTGTACTTCACAATACCAAGAGACTTCTTAAGGCTTTCTGAGGAAGATTTGAATGTCTCCTCCTGTCTTACTTAGAGTTTTACTGCTGCGAACAGACACCATGACCAAGGCAAATCTTATAAAGACAACATTTAATTGGGGCTGGCTTACAGGTTCAGAGGTTCAGTCCATTATCATCAACGCAGGAGCATGGCAGCATCCAGGCAGGCATGGTGCAGGGGAAGCTGAGAGTTCTGCATCTTCATCTGAAGGCTGCTAGGATGAGGGTCTTAAAGCCCATGTCCACAGTGACACAGCCACTCCAATAAGGACATACCTATTCCAACAGGGCCACACCATCTAATAGTGCCACTCCCTGGGCCCAGCATATACAAACCATCACACCTCCCAAGGATTTTTAAGGCCAACTGTTACCGTGGGCCTTACTAATTTGATGATACTATGAATTATCTGGATGCTGATAACAGGCCAACTTGCCTGGCTCGTAGCTAATTAATTTGACAACTTGGATTTTTGCTTAGAGATAGGGTCTCAATATGTCACCATATAACTCAGATTAGTCTCAAACACCTGATCCTCCTGACTCAGTCTCCTGGGGAATCACTCAACACTCCGCAACATGGAACTTTACTGGGTGTTGTTATTGCTGCTGAAGAAGAGTTTCATGGTATGTAGTCAAAGCTGACTTTAAATTGGCCCTCCTGCCTTTACCCCCTGGACAATAAGATTATAAAAGTGTGCTACCATGCCCAGTAGCCTCGTGCGTGCAGCACAGGACCCGTTACTGAGCCACATCCTCAGCCCCAAGGCTTAATGAGATTTTTAAAAGACTATTATTATCTAAGTCATCCAGGTGCATGCAAGTGCAAGGTGAATGTGCTTGTGTGTAACACTTGGGGGCCAGGAGAAGGAGTCAGGTCTTTCGTCTCTGCCTAGTCCTTCAAAATAAAGTCTCTCCTCGACCCTGGGGCTTGTGCCTTCTTGCTAGGCCAAAAGCCAGCAGGATCACAAGATCCTCTCTTTCCCACTTGGAGCTGGGGTTCCACGCGTGCACAGGTTTGTTATGTGGGGGCTGCGATGGGAACTCTGGTCCTCAGATTGTTCTACAAGCACTTGCAGCCACTGATCCATTTCTCTTGTCCCAATAAGGAACGTCTTCGTGAGTCATGATCTCCGTGGGGCCCAGCATTGTCTTTCCTTACCCTGGACTCAGACCGTGGCTGTTAAGCAGGCTGTGGGGTGATATTTGGTGTCTTAGCCACCATACCTCCAGGACATCCTAAGTACCCAAAGTTCAGCAAAAGGGGAACCAGGGGAGACCTCCTTGGAGCCTATGCGTGTCGTAAGTGCAGGGCAAACCTGTAGCATCTATTTCTATACCTTATATGCGATAAGAATTGGGATTTTGTAAGTGAGAAATCAGCCTGCCATTATAAAACTCTCTGCTACTCTCTCCACAACCTAAAAGCTGTCAGGTGGCCGCTGTCCACTGCATCTGCTTCCTAGGGTATTACTTCCAGAACCAAATGCAGAGGGTAGCAGGAGCCAAGATCTCATAATTTCATTTTTTTTTTCTCTCCTGAAAAACAAAATGAAACCTCATCGGAGTTGGTGATGATTAACTTCTGAGCATATAAATAAATAGCTTTTAGTTAATAGCCACATAATTTAATTTATGGTTAAAGATGCTTAAGGAAAGATCGGGGGTGTGGCTTAGTCATCAAGCACTTTTCTAGAAAGTACAGGGCCTTGTAAAAGAAAAACAAAAATGCTTTAGGAACACTGTTTGTACTTTAAAGCGTTTAAGTTGATTGAAAGAAATATCAAAACTCCTGGAAGATGTTTAAATAAAGTGTGGCAGAGTCTAATAATGAGATACTGGGAATGTGTATTGGTTTGTATATGCTTTGCCCAGGGAGTGGCAGTCTAAGAGGGTGTGGACTTGTTGATCAGGTGTGTCACTGTGCGTGTGTGCTTTAAGACCCTCATCCAGCTACCTAGAAGCCAGTATTCTGCTAGCAGCCTTCAGATGAAGATGTAGAACTCTCAGCTCCTCCTGCACCATACCTGCCTGGATGCTGCCATGTTTCTGCCTTGATGATAATGGACTGAACCTCTGAACCTGTAAGGCAGCCCCAATTAAATGTTGTCCTTTATAAAACTTGCCTGGGTCATGGTGTCTGCTCGCAGCACTAAAACCCTAACTAAGACAGAATGCCAAAGTACGATTTGTATGGGAATGTTCAAAACATTGTAATGAGAAGAAATCGGGGTGAAGAAGCAGTTTTTTCATCTGTCAAAGAAATTAAAAATCATGCACAAACTCCTGGGGGCTCTGAGCCGCAGGTTACACAGCAGGCTCCACTGGGGCACTATGGAAAGGGACTGTTGTCATGGAACAACAAAGCCATCATCTCCTTCTGTGTTAGTGACAGTCATGGCTGACCCATCTCAAATGCTCCATCTAAATGGCACTTGTGATCCTTAGGACACACACTTGGCTGGCAACTTGAACCAAGGGATAGTTTTGTTTGGCTTCAAACTGGACAGCTGGGGCACAGGGTCATCCCCTAACACTAAAGTGGCCAGCACGGAAGGTGCCAACATTTCCTGAACAACGTGAAGACTACAATATCTTGAAGGCAGAAGCCTAATGCCTTGAAAACAGGTGCTAGCCTGTGCTCACTCTGAGTCCTGAGTTCCCGAGACTGTTCTGATAACAGCAGAAGGCCTGAACTTTAGATGAAAAAATAGCTATAATCTATCTATAGAGGATACCCTCCTGAACACACAGGAAAGAGGTGCCATCTCCCTGCCTTCTTCCTTCCTTCTCATCTTATGTAAATGACTTAAGCCGAGAGTGCACTCAGAGCAAACAGATACACAAGCTTCAAAAGTCTCCCCCCCTCCCCCACCTCCCAGCCCCACAACATTCTCATCTACCAAAAGCTGTGAGCGCGACATTATTTTTTATAAAGGTATCTTTGAAAATTGTACCCACATTAAAAGGAGTCTATCCAGAATTAAAGTAGGACTGCCTACTTTAGGGAAGGAAATGGGGTTTTCTTCTACTCTTCTAGACTCTTTGGCTGGGCTACAAATTAAGATGGCATAAGGCAGATTAACAAGAGGGAAGCCCTATCTGAAACCCTATCTAAACCATACACACAGGCATCCCACTGAATGCACGCCCCAAAGGAAGCAGGTGATTGAGGTGTAAATAACATCTTGAGCTACAGCAGCATTTGAGGCTTATGTGGGGTTATGGTTACATACATATGGAGAAGTGCACATGTGGAGTAAAGTACCCTTGGCCAGATACAGTCTCGGGTAGTAATAACAGAGGTCATGTCCACCCTCTCTGATGCTAACACTCTCTCCAATGCATCTTTTCTTTTTTCTTTTACATGTATGTTTTAGATTGCTTTTTACAGAGCTTCCCAGGCCTACTCCGGTGCCTGAGTTTCCCAGAGTAATCGGCTTGAAAAAAAAATACCAAAGAAATATATCTGGGGTGGTATATTCAGGCTCTTAGAATTACGTTTGAAGTGGTGTAGAATGAGCCCCAACAGGCTCGTTCTTCAAGTCCCATATGATCAATGTCTTCCTATGTAGATGACATCTAGACACACGCAAGAGAGACAGAGAGATGGGGGGGAGGGGGATTGGAGCAATCCATCTACAAACCACAGAATCAAACCTGCCAGCAACCACCAGAAGAAAACCAAGGAAAGCACCCACCAGCGTCTCCCTCGGGACTGCAGAAAGAAGCCATTTGGCCAGCACCTTGAGTTCAGGCTTCTGGCTTCCAAAACTGAGAGGACCCATTTCTGTTGCTTTCAGAATGGCACTGTTTGTGGTCAGCAGAGTGTGAAGTAGAGTAGGCATGGCTGAAGAGAGAAAGCCATTGTGGGGAGCATGGGGACTGGTGTAGAGCAAGCTCCAGCGGGAGAGAAGGCAGCAGCATCCTTCCGTATGAAAGAAGGAAGGCCCTGGGGGGCAGGGAGGACAGATGGAGGGAGGAAACAGAAGCTGGGAGACAGATAACAAGGTGCCTCTACAGAAGACAGCAGCCTTGGGCAGGAGTAACAACAGGAGCCAGGGGACAAGGACAGCAATGCGGCTGCAGTTAGGGAAACACGGACTCAACAGTAACATGTGCACACAGCTAGACAAGTACAGGATAAAAACAGACAGACTACAGGGAAGGAAGCTACACCGGCAGCAGGCTAGATTCCTGGAGGGCACCGGGCTAGTGGCAGAGAGGGAATTGGTTTGGATCTCTGTTTTTTCACACACTAAAATACAGAAACAGGGCCGGGAGAGATGGCTCAGCAGTTAAGAGCACAGCTGCAATTCCAGAGGTCCTGAGTTCAGTTCCCAGCAACCAGATGGCGGCTCACAGCCATTTGTAATGGGATCTAATGCACTCTTCTGGCATTCGGGTGTACATGCAGTTAGAACACTTATATACATAAAATAAATAAATAAATAAATCTTTTTTTAAATAAACATAGATGTGAAAAAGCATGTGCATATGCACACATACACATTGTAAATATACATAGACATCCATGTATATAAGTGCGGATATATATACATTCTGAAATTGCCATTCTGAAAGCAACAGAAATGGATCCTCTCAGTTTTTGGAAGCCAGAAGCCTGAAATCAAGGTGCTGGCCAAATGGCTTCCATCTGCAGTCCCGAGGGAGACGCTCGTGGGTGCTTTCCTCGGTTTCTATCCTTGTTCTCTCGGAGGGTCTGGGATGAGCCATGGAAACATCCAGAACAATGCCCTGCTCAAATCTTAGTTTCTGAAGACTGCACTAACCAGAACCAGAGATTCTTAGAACAATGGCTGACCCCAAGGCCAGGCCAGGGAACACAAAAGACAAGCCTTAACCAGAGTGTTTGCTTACTTATTTGGGGCAAAAAAGAAAAATAGGAAGGTCTTCAAAGGATAACAGAACAATTAAGAAAAGAAAAGGAGAGGAGAGGAGAGGGGAGGAGAGGAACATAGAAGTAAACTTCAGCTTAAAAGGCCCACACTGGCCAGATCAGACAGAATATGAGCATCAAATGAGTAATAATAAAAATATAAGGATCCATGAATAAGTTAACACAGAGTAAGCTTTTCCATAAAGAAGAATGTCAATCAACCACACAACAATGGGAACCTGGCATTACCATTTGGTACTTAGCAAAGCAGTAATTCTTCAGTTTGGGAGCATCACCGAAAAGCGGGGCATGTTGGCAGGCACAGCCTGCTTACCCAGCACCCGGAAGGAAGGCTGAAGCAGGAGCATCACCACAAGTTCAAGACCTACAAGGGCTCCATATTGATTTTGAAGCTGGCCTGGGCTATGTCGTGAGATCCTGTCTCAAGAAACAATAACCAGGGCTGGTGAGATGGCTCAGTAGGTATAGGCACCTGCTGCCAAGCCCAGTGGCCTGAGTTCAGTCCCCAGAACACACGGTAGAAAAACAGAATGGACCACATCAAGTTCCCCCTGCAACTTCCACACATCCGTCCTAGCACATACTCCCACTAAATGTAAAAATGGAGGAGGAGCGGGAGGAAGAGAAGTAGGAGGAGAAAGATTAGTAAATGCTAACGTGTAAGGGGAAAGACTGATAAATGGAGCCTCTGCATAGTCTTGAAAGTTTCTCTCACTAAATAGTTTTACTAACAAAGTGGAAAATAACTTTACAACAAAAAAGGCTAACGACTCCTTAATCAAGCGAGGAAACGAACATCATCGGGAAAGGGACAAACCAGAGTCGTATCTGACCCGCAAGGACGCTAGATGAAGAAAGCATCACGCCGGTGAGGATGGAAGAACCTGACCTGAATAACATCATGAGGAAATGCCCCAGGAGGCCAGATTGGCAGATATTCTATAGGATAATAGCCTCTAATTGTTAAAAAAAAAAATGTCAAGTCCACACAAGCTGAGGACAGATTGAAAAGGAAGGGCTCCTGAAAGCAATGCCTGGCTCCGAATCAGACTCAACACAAAGACCATTATTGAGACATCTGGCAAACTTGAATGGGCCTGTGGATTAATGGTACCAATGCACCAGTGCATTTCCTGGTGCTGGTGGTCATGCTGTGGTGATGTGTCTTTGATGTAGGAAAGACACGCTCAAGTATGCCAGAGAGATGGGACATCAGAGTTACAAATAACTTTCTGAGGATTCTGGGCATGGGGATGGGGATGGGGATGGGAGGCAGTTGACCAAAAAAAAAAAAAAAAAAAAGGATTCTTTTTACTATTCTTGTAACTTCAGTAAAAGTCTCAAATTAGTTCAAAAGGAAAGGACTTGGCAGGGAAGACAACTGCAAAGTATGTAAGTAATTTACAAGGACGGAAGAAAACAAATTTCTGCAAATATAACGAACCCTAGAAAACTCTTTCTGGGACGCCTCAGTTAAGCTTCTTTTCTTCCTTTTCCAGACACTGTCCACCCTTACCCATCTAGCGTGCCTGGCTTAAGGGATGACCCAAGGAAGTCACAGTTATCTGGTCAATGAGCCTCTGAGCTTCATTTCCTGGGAAAGATGGGTAGTCCCCATTCATAATTCACTTAAAACTGTTACTGTGCAGGGAAAATTAAAAAGATGACCGGAAGGGGGTGGCCTGCTTGCCAAGCGAAGTCTCACAAATGTAGACATCAGGGATGCACCTCCAGTGAGAGTCCTGCGCTAAAATAAACAAAAGGGTGGCTTTTTACATTTTAAAACACCACTGGTTTCTCAGAAGCCTTGAGTGGCCTCATATAGGTTAGTTTGGTAACAAAGAAAAACAGGAAGAGCATCCCTTGCTGGACAAGGCACCACAGGTTGCAGATCTTAGAAGCCCCCACACACGGAGCCCTAGTAGTCAATTTCCCTAAACCTCTCTATTTTCCACCAGTCCCCAAAATTCTCCTTCCCGGTATCCCTTCATCTGGAGCGCGGGGGAAGCTGCCACTCCCACAGCCTTTCAAAGGCTTGGCTCCACAGAGGCTCACCACGAGTAAGGGCTGCACTCTGTTTCTCATTTGCAACTTTTCCTCATTTGCAGAAGGAAGCCTGAATGAACCTTCAGTTCTCCTCGTTCCAGCCAGGCTGAAAACTGCAGTCACTGCACTGACCTCAGAGAACCAAGCAGGGTCCATATAACCATTGTCTGGGGGGAAACAGCTAAGACTCTGTGTGCATGGAAACTGAAGCCAGTGGGTCAAGAACAATTGCTCCCTTCTACGAAGACTGTACCAAAGCGGCCATCCCGGCTGCCCTCCACCACCCACGAGCCTGCTCGGACACTGGCTCTGCAGCCAGAACACTCTCTCTAAAAACCCAAGCTAAGATCTTGTCAGTCTGCTGAAAGCCCACAGATGTCACATGCACTGACTCCCTTCCAGCCCCTGTGTGGGTCACTGCTCCCCAAACTGCTGGAGCAGGGACAGGGAGTGTCTGCCTAAGGCTTCTTCAGCTGTTATCCCTTGGCCTCAAGAGGGCTTTCACCTGCTGCTACTAGGAAAGCGTCCTCCACTTCCTGTGTGTGAACTTAGTTCCCAGCTGCCAGTGCGGTTTGGGGAAGTTTAGGTGATTGCTCTTCGGAACCCCTACAAGGCAGCACTCAGCAGGAGGAAGTACTCTATCTGCAGACCTTGGGGTTTCTAGGCCAGCCCCACCTCCTGTTCCCTCAATGCTTGCTGATCTATCCAGATGTGAGTGAGCAGCCTCTTACGCCTATAGTTGCAACAAACCGCCATTTCCACCACCAAGCCCTTTTGCCTCAATGACCTATCCATTGTGTCTAAATACAATGTATCCATATGACATTGTATCCAAATGTCAGTCAAAATAAACCTTTCCTGCCTTGATTCTTTCCAGGTATTTGGTCACAGCAGAAACAACAACAACTAACCCCTGAGACAGAGGCAGGTGGCTCTTTGTGAGTTCAAGGTCAGCCTGGTCTACTTAGTGAGTATGGCAACATAGTATCTAGTGGAAAAGTGACTAATACATTGGCTTGCTCGGTTTTCTGATTTTAGCTTCAAAATTACTTCCTCAGCAAGATTTCTCAGCCTTCCCAAGGATAGCCCCCACAAATCTGTGTGCTCTAACAGTCAAGAAATCTACATGATCAAAACCAAGTCTTTCATAGTGTATGGCAACGCCAAAAGCCAAAGGTTAATAGATATTGTTAAATAAATAACAAGTAACTACAGTTGCCTCCCTTATCCGTTGTTTCTGTGTGGTTTTTTTTTTTTTTTTTTTTTTTTTTTCGAGACAGGGTTTCTCTGTATAGTCCTGGCTGTCCTGGAACTCTGTAGACCAGGCTGGCCTCGAACTCAGAAATCCACCTGCCTCTGCCTCCCAAGTGCTGGGATTACAGGCGTGCGCCACCACGCCCGGCTGTTTCTGTGGTTTTAATGACTGAAGGTCACACACTGTCTGAAACTATTAAGTGGAAGTTCCAGAAACAAACAATTCATGTATGTAAAGTAACCCATTATAGTATATTGTTAGAATTGTTCCATTTTATTATTGACATTGAGGGTTGTATTGTTTATTTGTGTGCATGTGTGTGTCTGGGTGGGGTGGATATGTGCAGGAAACTTGTAAAAGAGCCCGAAAAGGGCATCAGATCCCCCTGGAGTTGGAGCTACAGGTGGCCGTAACATGTTGGAACCAAACTAGGCTCTTCTGGACGACCAGCAAGCACTCTTACCTTCTGAGCCGTCTCCAGCACTTGCTCTTAACATGCTCTTAGCATCCTACTGTGCCTAATTCATAATTAAACTTCAGAGGTATGCATGCATAGGAAAAACTTACATATATATTATATACATATACATGTATGTATATGTGTGTCTATACCTATACCTGTACCTATACACATCCACAAATGCAAAGTATTCCCAGTGGATATGTAAGGACTATGACATTAACATCGAACATGACGGCATGCAAAGGGAAATTAATAGGCAATATCTTTCATCTATCTATCTATATCTGCTGTAGAAAATTCTGCTGAAGAAGGGAGAAGGGAATATATTTTAATTACTTCTTATAAATAATATGTTATATTATTTTAGATTTACAAGATATCAGGATCTTGCCTGTTTTAAATTCCATACATAGGAATTCACCAAGAACTTAATCATTCTCATTGGTGGTGCCTATAACCAATAATTCATGGTGATCAGCATGGTGACCATGTAACTTATTGGAAAAAAATGGGACAGTTTTGAGTACAAATCAGGCACTGATGGTACAGATAAGTGGCTATTCTGAAAACAGATATTAAGAGGGACTATCCTCAAGAGACTCAAAAGTGAGGCCAACCTGTGCTACATAGGTGAGACTTCGTCTAAGAAAAAACCAGAAAAACCGTTCTTGGAAAACCAGAATAGGAGGACCCTCTGTCTGTTAAAACAAAAACAAAACAAAACAAAACAAAACAAAAACAGTGTGCTGGAACAAGCTTTTATCCAAGATTTTGGGCCTGGGGATGTCTCAGAATTCAACAGTTTGAATCTAGAAAGATGGTGAGGGTGCACACACCATATGGAACACAGAACCCCCTCCAAGGCTAGGACAGGCCCTCGTAATCCAGCACAATAATATCCTGCAGCAAAATGAGACGCTACTGCACGGACTAGGGCAAGAGAAAGCCCTGGAGCGCGTCATGTCACTCAGGGCAGGCTGTGCTGCCTGAAGAGTTGTGCTAGCAACTTCCAGGATTCCGTAGCCTCTGAATTACAAACACGGGCACTGGATCTCAAGTTATTTCCATCCTTGGAATATACAGTTGTTCCTCTGCTGTGCAGGAAAATGGGCATCCTGGTTGTTAAACTGTTCTCACATTACGAATGTGTGTGTGTGTGTGTGTGTGTGTGTGTGCCTGGTATATTTGAACACGCGCATGTGCATGTGTGTGCAACTATACTAGGCTTAATTTAGTGAATAATAGCATTTTTTTTAGTTCTAATATGCAAGAATTTAATGCAAACTCTGTCCCTATTAGAAGGTAGGAAAATATGTTTCCTGAATATTTTTACAAAATGTGAATCATAAGTAAGCATTTAGATGATCGCTTCCTTTGAATCAGGTTTACCTAGCCGTGTGGACAAAGGTACACTCTTTCATTCATCTAAGTCATGAAATGGTCATCTTTAAAATAAGAATGAAACAAGATTCAAAATGTTCTGAAGCTTCTTTCTTAACAACATCTGCCGCACTCTTGTTTGTTCTCCGTGAGCTTTATAATACTTCTTCGGGGCCACCAAGGCTAACAACCCAGGTTTAATTCCTACAACCCACATTGTGAAAGAGAAAATGGACTCTGTAAACTTGTGCTCTGATCTCCACGCTCACACCAAGGCACACTGTCTTAGTTGGGGTTTTATTGCTGTGAAGAGACACTGGGACCACAGCAACTCTTACAAAACTAGCATCTAACTGGGGCTGGCTTACAGTTCAGAGGTTCAGTCCATTATCGTCAAGGCAGGAGCATGGCAGTGTCCAGGCAGACATGGTGCAGGAGGAGCTGAGAGTTCTCCCTCTTGATCCAAAGAAAGCCAGGAGGAGACTGGCTTCCACATTTGGGTGGAGCTTGTGTATAAGAGACTTCAAAGCCTGCCCCCACAGTAGCACACTTCCTCTAATAAGGCCACACCCACTCCAAAAGAATCCACACCTCCTAATAGTGCCACTCCCCATGGGCCAAGCATCCACACACATGAGTCTATGGGTGAGCATACTTATTCAAACCAACACACACACACACACACACACACACACACACACACACACCAGGCAAAACAAACTAGCAAATAAACATAAATGTTTTATCCCAAAAGTTATCACAAAGGCAATCTATTATATACTTGGGTGCTGTGTGTGACAAGTTAGCTTATTATTTGTTTCTGTATACATTTGGGCGAGGTCCATATCACATATGGAAACTGGGATCTACGTTTCTACTGGGATAACCCTCAACCCTACGCAAGCGCCGTGGGGTGATGCTAAAACTCAACGTGGGTAGTAGGGACGAGTAAGATTTAGAGCATTTCTTACAAAAGCCTTGGACGCTTACTGGCCACATGTCTTGTATCATTCAACTCTGATGGAAAGGAGGAGGACATCGCAGCAATGTGGGAAGAATGGAGCCCATGCGAGCACTCGTGTCCTGTGGCATCCCTGAGCAAACTCCACTCAGGGTGAGAGAAGAACAGTAACACCAAAGAGAGCCAGGGGAAAGGCCCTCAAGACTCCTGAAAGGGCCCAAACACTTAAGCTGGCTATGCCTGAACTGAACTGCATATATAATATATACATATATGTGCGCATATACATATGCATATCTACATATATGTATACGTGTGTACGTATAAACTTTCCTCAAAAACATGCTTTCCATATTCCTCAGGTGACCCTGGGGTAGGTGATGGTCAGGACAGCAATGGTCAGGCACTGCATATCTGCCATTCGACTCAGCATGACTTCTCACTGATGTCACCCTGTGAGGTCACTACCATTGCCACCTTTCTTCACAGAAGATTCTGACTATGTCTCCGTCTGTCTCTCTCTCTCTCTCTCTCTCTCACACACACACACACACACACACACACACACACACACACATGCATGAACACCGAGCTCCATCAGCATAGGCGCTGAGTAACCAACACCAATCTTCAGCCTTCTGAGGTAACCTTGCTAACAGGAAACCCCCACGGGACAATCTTTCACTACATGTGCCCTGTGAGCCCTCAAACGTAAATGTTGGGAGATGGGGTATCTAGCCAGGCCTCTCGCTCGGGGAAGTGTCTCCCAGGATCTGGTACCTGAAATGCATCATCTTCCCAAGCTTACGTATCACACAGAACGCAGAAAGCCACAGTGTTCATCGGGCCCAACGCGTTTAGCTTTGTTTAGGTTGAAGGAAGAACCAGGAAAGCTGTAATCACCCACAAACACAGACGGAGCAAGAAGATAAGCGAGCTGTCTGGGACTTTTCCTAAAAGAGGAAGTCTTGTAACCTTACGTAACCTCAAGGTTGTGCAGATAAAAACAAACTTTTTTTTCTTTTTCTTTTTGCAATCCATCACAACAAATCCAGCAGCCAAGGAAGCGTGGCTTTAGAGGCTGAACTCCCACTGCGGCCTCTTCAGTGTCCGCCACACTGAGCCCAGAGGCACCCGACACTCACCCTGTCCATTTGAGCTTCCCTGGCAAAACACACAGGAAGACGGGACCTGGAGGGAAGCCATAGCACTGTCCCCTGCCTTTCACGGCATGGTGGCCAGCAGAAAAGAAGGAGGGTTGAGACACTGACCGGGGACCTGCCCTCCAAAGTGACTTTTGATTCATTCCAAAAGAACACTTTCCAAGTTACAATTTCCCTACAACCAGAGGCTTGTTGGATTATTTTCGTTTTGGTTTTGGTTTTGGTTTGCTTTGTTTTGTTTGAGATGTATTTTCCCATGAGTGTGTGTGTGTGTGTGTGTGTGTGTGTGTGTGTGTGTACTTGGGCCTTGCTGGCCAGCCAGTCTGGCCTAATGAAGGAGCCAACCAAGGAGAGACCCTGTCTCAAAATCCAGAATCTTTCCCAGTCAGGGACTCCTCCCTTCTGGACTAATGACTCTGAGATTAATGACCTCTGAACTCAGATTTGGTTCCTAGAAGCCACATGACAAGTCACAAGTGTCTATAACTCTAATTCTAGCATGTCTGGTGCAATCTCTGGTCTCCATGGGCACTGTGCACACATGGTTCACATGCATGCACACAGGTAAACACACATAAAATAAGAATAAATAAGTCTTTGCAATTATGTTGTAGGGCACCTGAACAATGGCATGCAAGACTGTCCTCCAGTCTACACACACACACACACACACACACACACACACACACACACATACATGCACACCCATGCACCCACACAAAAGGAAAAATATTAGAATACTTTACATCTTGCATGCATTACGGACTATAAATAGGTACAAATTTTCCTGGTAGAAACTTGGCAATAAACACCAAAAATTTTAAATGACACTGTGAACCTCAGTGATGTCACTTCTAGGAATGTTTTTCAAGTAATTTAGTCGTGTGTGAAACCTGTTTTCTTAAAAAAAAAAAAAACTATGATTATCATTGAATTTGTTGCAGCTACAATTGTAATAATTTTGCAAAACTAAAAAGATTTTTAAAAAAAAGCTGTGTGGGATTGGACAAATAAATTATTGTCCAGATACAATATTTCAACATTTTTATTTTATTCCATCAGCTTTTAAAATAATTGTTTCCTAGAACAGTTCTGTACCTGGCTTTAGGGAAGTTAAAACCATGCTGGGGGAACCATGTGTGCTTGGTCCTAGACCCAGCACCTAGAGGACAACAGTTTGGGCAACTCAGGAAAGCAAGTACCACAGCCAGACTTCCAAAGATATGGATTCATGCTCCTGCTGAATTCTCAAGTCTTCTCTCTACATGAAAAATGAGCAGAAAGGGGGTCCTATTTTTCCCAGAATCCCCATCTCCTCTGAACATTCCAAGTCTCACAGAACAGGGGAAAGAAAAGGAGGCCCGAGACATGGCTTCTTGTTCTAGGAGTTGAAAGGACTACTCAACACATCTCTTTCCCTTTCTGAAATGAAGGTGCTCTGGCATCCGCCAGCTCAGATAGGACTGCTGTGTCTTCACGCACACCCGGAAAGTTGGCAAGATGCTCTCCAGCTCTCAGGGAGGCTGCACCCCAGGGAGTCCTGGCCAAGTTGGAAATGATCTGTTGTCACACCTAACGTATGCGCCACGGTTCAGCCACAGAGCACATGGTTAACCCATGCACCACGGTTCAGCCGCAGAGCTCACTGCAGCATGCTGACAGACCTTCTTGTGGTCCTGTAGCTAGCTAACCGGGAGCTGTGGCCAGCTACGCTACCTCCAATCATGAGAGAAGACACTGATGAATATCACGATTGAGTCAACAAGTCATAAACCAAACCATCGTAAGTCATGGGCAGGCTATATATGGGAAAAAATGAATTACGATGAGACATAACAGGCCTGGGCAGATGGTTTGGAAATCAAAAGCGATTATTGCTCTTCCAAAGGCCCCGGGTTCTGTTCCCAACACCCGGGTAGCAGCTCAGAGCCATCTGTAACTCCAGTTCCAGGAGATCTGAAACATTCTTCTGCTTTCTCTCCTAGGCATGCACGTTATGCAAAGACACACATGCACACAAAACACCTGTACACATAAACCAGAAATAAGGAGGAAGGGGGGGTGCTAATCCTGGTAGATGTGCATTTTAAGAAAAGGGTGAGGATGCCTGGGGAGGAAGGGCAGACATGAACTCAGAAGTTGAGAAAGGCAGCATGGCAGTGTACAGGCAGAATCTACATGATCTGAGCCGTTCAGGGACCCACGCCCTTCTTTAACAGATCTATAAAAAGGTCTGTTTGCGGCTCCAGCTAGATAGACCTCAGTGTAGAGCAATCGCTTAGCATCCGTGAAGCCTTGGGTTCAGTTCCCGGGATCGCAAAGACAAAGAAAACAAGAAAAACAGAGGGCTAGAGAGTTAAGAGCACTGTCTGCTCTTGCCAAGGACCTGGGTTCGATTCCCAGAACCCGCTTGACTGCTCACAACCATCTGTAATGCCAGTACCAGATGATGCAACACACCCTTCTGACCTTCTGTCCACACTAGGCTTGCATGTGGTGTGGTGCAGAGACATGCACGCAGGCACAACACCTGCACACATTAGAAGGAAGTAAAGAGGACTGAGGGTGCATTTTGAGGGGAGCAATCTTCCACACTAATATGTTCAGTACATGGGTTAGAAAAGCCAAAGAACAGGGTGATTAGAGGGGCCACTGAAACTCACCACAATTTTGCAAAAAGTTTCAATGTGTTCACTGCTATCTTTTTTTTCATGCCCATTGCTTGCAGAATGCAGTGAAAACAAATGGCTTTCCAGATACAGAGAAACACCTGCCGTAGAGAAGGCTGCTGCACTGCACCCTGGGAGATTAAATGATCCCCTTCTTCAATTAGCATCCAAGTTCATGACCACCTCCTTCTTGCCAAAATTCCTTTAAAGGTTTCCTTTAAGATGTCCTTCTAGTAATCACTCAGTAAAGGGCACCCACTTATTGTTGTTATTTCATCATCACCATCACCATCACCATCACCATCACCATCATCATCATCATCACATCTAACACGGTGCCTTCGGTTCAGACGAAGCTTGGTTCCAAGATACAAATGTGAACTATAAACAAAGGCACTGAGTCTTCAGAGTTTGAGTCTATTCTTGGGAGAAACCATCATTATCACCAATGAATTCCAATGGTAAAGAGCTAAAAAGGGCTCCCTCTTCCAGGCACACGAATCTCTCTTGACACGGGGACACACGACTCTTGTCTGTAAGCAGGAGTGCCTTAGCAAACTTTTAAACGGTGCTCGCTGCCTCTCAATCTCCAAATGGTTGCCAAAAGTTGAAATTGGTGTGCACTGCGGAGTTGCCAAATTCTCCTCCGAGGCAAGCTCCTTCCAAAACCACGGTGAGGCCAGCGAGATGCCGCAGTGGGCAAAGTCGCTTACTTGCTGCCAAGCCCGATGACCCCAGTTCAATCCCTGAAACCCAGGTAGTGGAAGAGAGACTTGGCTACCACAAGCTTCCCTTTGGCCTCTGCATATGCAGTGTGGAGTGTCCCCATAATAAATAAGCAAAGCTTTAGAAGGTTTTGAATCCACAACAGTTTCCTTCTTTCACCTTATTACAACCTAACGCGGTAGAAATAGCTAGGGTTTGGTGTCAGCCACACAGAGATTTGAATGCTGCCCACGTGGAGCCTGTAAGGATGTCTACAGTCCTCGCCCATCAACAAAAGTCTTAATAGAATCATGCAGAACTGCTGTGAATCTGAACTGATCTCCTCTAAGATTGCTCCAAAGAAAACATCAAATGACAGGGCGAGCTCTACCTAACCGAGAGGAGACATACAGACTCTCCACAGAGAGCCCAAAGGCATCCACGGGACAGAAGTATATCCCCTGGCCTGAACAGGGATGAGCAGATGAACGTCCCCTACACCTCCTTGCTCAAGATCTTTGACTAGTTGCACAATGTGGACTGAGAGTCTCACCCGGCCACTGTAACCCACCTCCATTCCTTCTTCCCAACCCTTTCTTCCTCCGACTCTTCCCACCTAATGACACCAACATTCACACCGCCGACCCGAAGGCAGGCTTATCACTGTACAAAGTCCGTCCGCACAAGCGTCTGAACTTACACGCTGTTGAACACCCCTTTCAGCTTATCAAGGATAGCGCCTTGTGCATAACGATAGCTACTGATTAGTAATCAATAAGGAAGTAGATGAATCCCCTTCGGAGAACAGATGGGACAGGGAGGGGAAGGCGCATGAACATATTAACTCTATGCTGTGATAAATTTACCATGGATGGATGATAAGGAAAGAAATGATTGCACAAAAACATAAAAGCTAAAAAGCGAACCAATTTTCACATTATCCAGGGAACTCAGTCTAAGTATAGTAGCAAGCTTACGGATTTATTGAACATTGCATTTAAAAAAAAAAAAAACTTCATTGACTCATGCACCATGAAGAGTAAGTAAGTACCATGCATCAAGCATTAAGGAGAGCTCTGTGAAAGACCCAAAGATGGCTACGACGTTCAGTGAAAAGGTTCAGTGAAAGAGAGCCAGGCGCATCCAAGCCAGGACAAGCCATGATGCCCTAAAGGCGCTACTAGAGAATCCTACTGGGGGATGCTGGAGTCGCGCTGAGTCCTCTCCTTCCACAGTGCATTCCCGCTGTGGGCGTCTAACACAGCGGACCAGCACAAGCTCCATGCCACACTCACACCCACCACTGCACAGGCATCTCCCAAGACTGCCACCCTGTGTCGTCCGTAGGTGGATGGTCTGGGAACTGCGTTGAGAGGGATCGACCCTCTTACAATCAAAGCTCAGAAGAAATGAAGGTCCCCAGCAGGTTTCAAAGAGGAGGAGACATTTGAACTAAGCCCGAAAGGTAGATGATCCTCGGGCGATAAGGAAGGAAAAAAAAATAGTCCAGAAAAAGATAAGAAGGGAGAAAGACAAGCGTGAGGAGGCACGGCGTGCATTTGAACCATCGGTAGTGAGAGAAGTGTTGCCGCTGGGCAGCAGACAGATGCTGGGAAATGACTGCAAGCCTTGGGTGAGCATGCTCACTCAGGGGAGCATGGGGTCCTTGTGCCTTACAGGGGTCCGTGTGAGCTGGAGGAAGGAGACTCCCAACCCAGGCAGAGCGTGTACAGACAGATGTGTCTGGCAGGCTTTCCTACCCACCATCTGCTCCTATGTCTCTTTCCAGGAAGCACAGGCCATGACCTCTATTATCCCGAACCTATAATGGACAGGTAATAAGAACTGGAGAACTGACCGACCGTCACGGTTCAACTCGACCCACGTTTATGGAGTGTGTCTAGGCAAGCCGCTTCGCTCTGCCCTGTGAAAAGCACCTCGCTGCCCTCCAGAATGCATAACTGGTTTCGAAAGGCAGTTATTTATAACCGAGTATAGAATGAAATAGATTGAAATAAGCCCCAGAAACAGGTAAGGTCTCTTAAGTCAAATCTTCACATCTTATTGCTACAGTGAAGAGTTCAGCGAACACCTAAGAACTGCCCTCGCTGCAGTCCATCAAGCTGGGTGTTCTGACCACCACAGCCAAGGGGAACCCTGCAGGAGCGCATAGGAAGACGTCTCAGCCACACCACAGCCCACACAGAAGCTTCCTCCGGTCCTCCAGTGTTTAAGCCCGAACCCGAGGTGTGCAGCCCGCCAGTCTGTGGCCTAGCATGGCAGAGCTACTGCTAAGAGGAAAAGCCAAATGACTCCCCAAGAGAAGAAAGCTCCATCCTGCACAGGTCTGGCCTGATAAGTCCTTCACTGCTCTGCTTTCCCCCACCCGAACCTTATCCCAACTCGAGACACTGCCCTAACCTGTTCTTCACTTTGAGTATTATAAACCGACTCAGAATGGCTTCACTTTGTAATGAATCAATTCAAAACCAAAGACAGCGCAAGAAGTATTCTCCGTCTTTGTATTACTTCCCCTTAGAGACAAACAAAGCAGTCAAGCTAAGGTGTTCGGGGAGGGTATTTGTCAGGCATGTACAAAGCCTCTGGTTTTTATCCCCAACATTATGGGAGGGAGGGAGGGAGGGAGGGAGGGAGGGAGGAAGGGAGGGAGGGAGGAAGGGAGGGAGGGAAGGAGGGAGGGAGCAAGGAGGGAGGGAAGGAAAGGAAAGGGATTCAATCTAAAGGATGAGTCTGGTTAGTAACACAGTCAGGGTCCAGTCCTCTTTGCACTGGCACTGCCCGTCAAGTCTGTGGCCCACAAACACACACACCCTTTTCTCGCTCCTCACACATCCCGGGTGCAGAGTTCTGATGACTCAGCAACAGTCATCATCCTCTGAACCATGAAAGGGAAACTTATTCCAAAGCCTTGGTAATATTCTCAAAAGAAAGAAAGAGAGAGAGAGAGAGGGAGGGAGGGAGGAAGGGAGAGAGAGAGAGAGAGAGAGAGAGAGAGAGAGAGAGAGAGAAGGAAGGAAGGAAGGA
Organism: Apodemus agrarius; assembly: GCA_964023405.1. Classification (NCBI taxonomy): domain Eukaryota; kingdom Metazoa; phylum Chordata; class Mammalia; order Rodentia; family Muridae; genus Apodemus; species Apodemus agrarius. The sequence goes on along the minus strand of OZ030023.1, from coordinate 39,396,431 downwards.
AGGAAGGAAGGAAAGAAAGAGAAAGAAAGAAAGAAAGAAAGAAAGAAAGAAAGAAAGAAAGAAAGAGAGGGGGAAGGGAGGGAGGAAGGGAGGGAGAAGAAAGGGAAGGGAATGGATGGGAACGGACTGAAAAGAAAAAGAAAACCTTTGTTCTAACCCAAAGAAGACCTTTCCTAACTGGGAAAGGAGAAAGTATGACCTCACTCACACGTATGTGCTGACCTGACACACGAATGTGCTGCTGGGCACAGACCATGACAGCCCGTGCGGACTCATCTGCTCAGCCACATTGGACAGCACAGCTCTGCAGGCGCCAGCTGCAGAAGGAGTTTACAGCCGTCCCTGTCTTCGCCTTCTCTTCTGTTCTTCCAAACATGATCGCGCCTGCCTTGCCTGTTCGTTACCGATGGACATTGTCTCTCTCCTCCCAGCTGTGAATAGAGCCACTCCGCAGCCTCTACTGCTCCCTTTCCCTCGAGTGGCTTTATACTTTATGCTTCTCTGATGCTCATACATCTTCATTTTCCCTTTGTCACCGCAGATGGTTGTGTTACCTGCTTCCTCCATTGCCGGATGATAAGAGCTTGGAGAGCACGGCTTGGAATCTTTCAGCTTTCCGTCTTCACGGCACCGTGCCTCGCACACAGCTGCTCCCCAAACATCTGCCGAAGGAATTAACTCCAGCGAGGATTTTCTCTAAACTTGTTTGCAGAGCCATCTTTGGCTTAATTTCCTCCCTGTCATGTTCATTTGCACAGTACTTACAGTTAATTTTAGGGATTCTTGGGGGCGGGGAGAGGCTTTGCCCCTGGGTTGGAGACACACTGGCTGCTTTTGCGCAGGGCCCGAGTTTGGTTCCCAGCATCCACACTGTGGCCCACAACCATCCATAACTCCACTTCCTGGAGGCCTAATGCCCACTTCTGACCCGCTTAGACATGGCATGCACTTAGTACACAGAGACATACATGCGGGCAGATGCTCATGGATAAAAATAAAGACATATCCTTAAAATTGGAAGGAGCCCAGATATCCCTCAAAAGAGGAATGGATACAGAAAATGTGGTATATTTATACAATGGAGTACTACTCAGCAATTAAAAATAATGAACTCATGCAATTTGTAGGTAAATGGTTAGATCTGGAAAATATCATCCTAAGTGAGCTAACCCAATCACAAAAGAATACACATGAAATGCAATCACTGATAAGTGGATATTAATGAGCCCAGAAGCCCTAAATGCTCAAGGCACAATTAGCAAGTCAAATGACTCCCAAGAAGAAGAAAGGAGAGGACCCTGGGCCTGTAAAGATTGGATCCAGTTTTGTAGACCCAGAACAGAGAAATCGTGGGGGGAGGGAATGAGTGGGGAATAGCTGGGGGGGGAGAGGAATTATGGGACATATGGTGGGAGGGAACTGGGAAAGGGGAAAGCCTTTGGAATGTAAACATAGAATATAGAAAATAAAAATTAAATAAAAAAAAGGTGGATGGGGGATAAAAAGTTCTGAGACTTCTTTTACTACTGTACCTTGTGTCAGATGCAAGAGCATACATCTTCCCCGTACTTACAATCTACTGAGTTATCATCTGCATTAACTGGCCAGGCTGTGTCATTGAATAAAATCAATTTTCCAAAGTAAAAATTTGAGCATAAATGTCAACTAACAATGAACTCGATATGATACGTCCTCATCCACTATAGCTCTTGTAAGAAACAGTGACAAGTTCCTCATTGTGCGGCTGTGCACGGCAGCACACGCTTGTACAGGGAGGCTGAGGCAGTAAGATCACAACCTGCAGGTGGATCTGAACCTCAGACTAAAACTTGTCTCATACACAAAAGGTTCCTCATCCTATTGATGACTCATAACAAATATTCAAATGTCTCCATTTACTTAAGAGATCTGTTATTACAGCAATGCATTTTTCCCATCCACATACTATAGTACCAAACCATTACAAAGAGGACTGTCCTAAGGCTGAGCTGATGTACTTCCCCAGGGGACGGTATACAAATGCCGGTCCTAAAATGTAAAGATTACATCTGAAGTGAAGCTTTCCATTCTATGGAGAAGCTCCTAAGGGCTCGGGATATTAAACAATTCCCCAAGTCTCAGGAAGTCCTGGAAATGTTACAGATTCACAAGACCTCTTCCTCCCATAAGCAGTGAGGACGGCTGAGGAGAGATCATAGCTAGGGTACACTGTCTATAGGATAGGATATAAGGTATAGCACTGCAGGATTGCTGCTGTAACAGCTCCAAAGTTCCACTCCTGTGAGTCACTCCCACGCTAGGGTGGGATTTCAGTGCCTCCCTTTGAATTCATGCTCCTGGGAGCAAACACTTCGATGAATAACACCAATAAATTATCGGTTCATGTTGAACATGGATGGCATCCTTACTTGGACCTGTCATGATCCTCTGTACAGGATGAGCAAAGCCATGTTCAAATGCCCCCCCAGGACAGTGTCATAAACAGACCCCAGGGTCCAGTGGACTTCCCTATCAGTCCCAAGCAGTTACCCTAAACCTGTCTGCTGTTAACTCACATTCAGACATCTACCCCCCTGATGTTTAATTGTCTCCCCTTAACAGAAATTTGAGGGCTTGAAATGAGAGTAGAAGAAATTATTTACTACACAGTCCCAACAAAATAAGAGCCTGGGCAGTAAGACAAGCTATAATCACCAAAGAAACTCATAATTTGCGGGCTGGAGAGGTGGTTTGGAAGTTAAAGGTGCCTGTTGCTGTTGCAGAGAGTCTGGATTTAGTTCCCAGAATCTACACAGAATCTATGGTCACTCACAACCACCCATAACTCCAGTTCCAGGATATCCAATGTCTCTTCTGACATTCACAGAGAACACACACACACACACACACACACACACACACACACACACTAGCGTGGGTGATGACTCATGGGAGTGGAACCTTAGAGTTTGTGTACAGTTTGCCAGCAGCTAGCCTGCATCCTCACAATACAGGATGCATCCTACCCTCTAGCCAGTGAACCCTAGCCATAATGTCTCCTCAGCTGTCCTTGCTGCTTATGGGGAGGAAAGGGTCTTGGGGATCTGTTTATAATCTGTACTGAAATCTATATTGTAAAAACAAACAAACAAACAAAACCACCCAATAAACTCACACCTTCGAGCCATCGCAAAAGCATAAGCATTCTCTCCTCTGTCCAGAGGGCTGGATATTGTCCAGGGGATTGATTGGACAGAGATGTTCTCAGCACGACGAGAAGCGCTCTTAGGTTTATACTTAGAACACAACAAAGAAAATTTACATTTTTTCCCTGTGCCTACGATAACAGGATCAGTACCTCACCCAAGCTAGATAAGTGGCTTATCAGAACGCCATTGATGAATGTTCCAAATCTGAACTTTTGGGGTCTTAATATACTACATAGAGTTGCTACACAGAGAGAAGGAAAGAAAGCTGAAATTTCCGATTTTTCACATACCGTGAAGCACTTCCATAGGCCTTCACCAAACTTGTATTTGCACACCTTAAATCACTCTTTTAGACCTTCACAACTTACTGGAACTTTAAAACTTGCATTTACATACCTTCCGTTAACTTCCTTAGACCCTCACAACTTACCCTAAACTTTAGACCCGTTCTTTCCACCCAGTCCTTTACCATGAGACACGGGTGATTGATTACTGAGAGCAGCCACAGCAAAGCAAGTCCCTTTAGTAAAAAGTTACACTGAAACCTGCTTATGCGAGCTTACCTTTCTCTGTGTGAAGTCCCCCAGCAAGGTGGGCTGTGTCTGTGTCTGTCTTTTTCAGCAGGAGACCTAGACCCTCTAGAAAAGTGAGGCCTGAGGTCTGAGCTTACATACGCAACGGACTGTCGGGACCACTGCAGCAGCCTGAGTGGGAGAGGCTGTCTTGCTTTGATGCTGTTGAACTGCTGAAGCTAGTGAGCCGTCAACACCATCAGAGATCTGAGGCGGATAAATTAGAGCAGGAAGTATAATCCAAATGATCTATGTATCAATTAAAACGACAGAGAGTTACCGGTTAGCTACCCCAGGCTCCCAGATGGGTTTGGTTTGGGTTTTTTGGGGGGGGGTTGGGGGGCACAGTCGGGGGGGAAGGGTGCCAGTGGTTGGTCCTCAGCTGCCACACAGGACAGCTCAGGGCTGCCGCTGCCAAACCCAGGTCAGAGATTTTCCTGTGGAGAAGGAACTTGAAAAAACTGACCTATAATCAAAGATGCAGACTAGAGCAGTCAACTCAACAGGGTCCCCGGTTTGGGCAGGGCCCTGGCCGTGGGTGAGACATGGAACAGTCTTGGCCCAGTGGCTGATGTCACCGTCGTCCAGGGAGAGTTGTCAGTGCCCCATCATCTTTGGAGACCTTCGGGTTGTCGCTAAGAGCTGGCATTTCCATCTTTCACGGGAAGCTTTTTACACTGAACCCTTTAAATACTATATTCAGATCTCTGAAGAGTTTGAGCACCGTTATCTATTAAATATACCCGATTTTAAATAAACTTCATTGTTAGTTACTTGTTTTAGGCTTACCCTTGCAAACCTAAAGGGGAGGCTAAAGAAAGCTTGCCGCTGTACCGGAATTACATTTGTACTCAGCATGACTGTAGGCCTGAAGGTAAACGTGAGCATTTACAAGGGGGAGCATTAACCTGCACATCTTAATTATCTTTACGCTTTTACAAGTTGGTAGCTTTCATAAAATTAGTACTTTAAAGCTTTATCTCTGTTAAGTCTGAGCCTTAAAATTTGAATTGAAGATTTAACTGAAGATCCTTTAGCATCAAAATAAACCCATAAGTTCAGTCTGTAGAGAAACTGGGAACTTTGCTAGACCAAAAATAAAGTTCACAAAGACTAGACACCTTACTTCCCTGACTCTTTCATAGTGCACCATTACAGAGCACCACAGTTTCTTGTATGACTCAATTTATCCAAATATCTAAAGCTTAACAGAGTTAGCAAAGACAGAGAGGCTAGACATAAACCTTTAAGACAATTCCTATTACCCCAAGTAGACCTTCAGAATTCATAAACCTTATTTATCAAACATAGGTTGTTCTTTACATAATTTTTTTTAGAAGTCTGGCATTAAGAAGTAAGCCAAGACATAGTAGTTCAACAGACACCTCTAAGTCAGTTTCTGCTAACATGAGCATACCTTTATAACCTTAGAATAGAGCATGCTTTATTCAACAAAACCTCTTTTCCTTATCTAAAATTGTATAGAGCCCTGGTATAGAATAGTGATTAAAAGCATGGCTGGCTAGGCATATATCTCTAAGAAGATCTTTATAACCTTGGACATTTATCATAACACAGACATCCATCCCATTCCAAGATATTTTGGAGACCTGCTGTTGCCTCCTTAATCTGAAGGGAGATTCCGTGATAAGCAGAGCGCTCGGGAGGACTGACTGGGAAGTTTTATGGGCGTTGCCTTAGTTGGGTTCTACCACGTGGTCATCTTAAGGGAGGCGGGCAGTGAAGTTACATTGTACACACTCTTTTAACTTTAGTAAAGGTTACTGTCAGGCGCAAGGTTGCTTCCCTCCTCATGAGGTCATCGGCCAAGATGGAGGGGAGCCACATGGTTGCTATTTAAAAACATCTATTTTCCTAGTAGATCTATTTTTTTAAACAAGAGTTGAATCCAAGTTATATATGCAATATATCCTAAGATACATCCTGAGAGCCAAATCACATACATCGTAAGTTAGAGCAAATTAAGATGCCTTTTGCGTTGACTTTTAATAAGCCTTTTGTTATAAATCTTCAGCTAAATTTTGTCAGATTTTTAAATCATGCCCAATGAACTTACGAATCTTAAGTCAGTGTTACGGGATAGTCTTAAAAGATTATTTTGGGACCTAAAATCAAAGAAATTATAGAGATGAAAGATTATTGAAAGTGGGAACATAGAAAAGCCTAAAATGTAAGAGACTTGGAAGTGTAGAGCAAGTTTTAGATATGAGAGATTGGGGGGAGGGTGTCATTTGTTTGTGCAGTGGCAGGAGTTGTTACCAGATGCTCTGAAAATCAGGAGTGCCAATTTGTGGTCATTAATTGAGCTGTACCGTAAGAAGCTAAGCTATTTGTGGTAAAACAAGAAGGCTTTAACAAAATCTCTGGGTCCAAGAAGGAAAAGAGAAAAGGCCATTTAAGGCTTGGGAGGTTGTAAGGAAACTACAGGCCCAGGAGGGCCCAGAAGCAGTGGGAGGAGGGAGCTGAGAGACTCCAGGGGCGGGGTCAAGATAGGAACTCCATCTGAGGGCGGACTTCAATATCATAGCGGGCTTAAGAAAGCTGCAGGACCTCAGCCTCTCAGCTCTGTAACTCCTCCTGGAGGGATCAGAGGGGGTAAGAGTTGTAATGACCATCTTGCAATCCCACCAGCACTGGAAATCAGTCTGGTGGTTCCTCAGAAAATTAAGCATGATACTACCAAAGGACCCTGCTATACCACTCCTGGGCATATACCCAGAGGATTCCCCAGCATGTAATAAGGACATATACTCTACTATGTTCATAGCAGCCCTATTTATAATAGCTAGAAGCTGGAAAGAACCCAGATGCCCCTCAACAGAGGATAGATACAGAAAATGTGGTATATTTACACTATGGAATACTACTCAGCTATTAAAAACAATGAATTCATGAAATTCTTAGGCAAATGGGTGCAACTGTAAAATATCATCCTAAGTGAGGTGACCCAATCACAAAAGAATACACATGGTATGCACTCACTGATAAGTGGATATTAGCCCAGAAGCTCTGAATACCTAAGACACAATCCACATATCAAATGATGCCCAAGAAGAAGGAAGGAGAGGCCCCTAGTCCTGGAAAGGCTCAGTGCAGCAGTGTAGGGGAAAACCAGGACAGCGAAGCAGGAGGGGATTAATTGGGGAACAGGGGGAGGGGAGAGGGCTTATGGGACTTTTGGGGAGGAGGAACCAGGAAAGGGGAAATCATTTGAAATGTAAATAAAGAATAAATCTAATAAAAAAATAATTGAAAAAAAAAGAGTTGTAATGACAAGAATTTCAATCTGGGGTTTCCCCAAGCAGACTGAGAGGCTTGTGGGAGAGAAACATCCCAAATCATAGAGGAGAGGCATCCCTTTTCCACACCATAGGGGCCGAGCACAGCGAAAGGAGCTGAGACACCACGTGACTTCTGTGGTAATAATAGTAGATAGAGCAGGCGGCTTACCCAGTAGAGGAGAGGGGGGAGCAGTGGTTAGAGCAGGGAGGGGAGGAGCCGGCTGAAGAGTGGCCCGGGAGAGCCTCCTGGGGAAAGGGGGGCTCCCACAGAGGAAGAGGGGCAAGCAACTTAGTAGAGGCATACCCACCGGGGCTTAGTGGAGAAATGGAGAGGTGCCCAGGTAAAAATACCTCAAATAGCTGTTTGTCACAGCGCTACTCAAAGCAGCATTGCTCACGAGAGCCAAAAGACATTGACAGTCCCGGCGTCCACCAACAGACGAATGGATCAACAAAGGACGCGGCAACATCCTTCATTCAAAAATCGAAGATGAAATCTGACACGTGCCATGCAAGGCCGACCAGAGAAAACATGCTGCCGGGTGACAGTGCGTCAGACTGAGAGGCCAAGGTGGCGTGCTTCCACTGACACCAAGAGTCAGGTTCCCCGAGAAGGGAGAACGGTGGTTTCCAGGGACCGAGAGAAAAGAAGTGACTGTGAAATAGGAATCGAGTTTCTGGTGAGACGACTTTTTTTTTTTTTCTTTTAAATTCAGGAAATGGCTAGTGGTGAGGGTTACACAATGCAGTAAGTGAACTCAGTGCCACTGAACTGTCCATTTAAAGATGACTGGAAAGGCAAATTTTATGACTGAAAATTTGCAACCGAAAGGAAAAAGAGCGAGAGACGAGCAGTGCATTTATTTATAAGTTTGCTACTCTCCTGCCCCTGTTTTCTTCAGCCTTTCTGGTGAATGGTAATTATTTTATTTTTGTTTTTTTGGGCTTTTTTGTTTTTGTTTTTGTTTTTTGTTTTTTGTTTTTTTGGTTTTTTTTTTTGTTTTTTTTTGTTTTTTGTTTTTTGAGACAGGGTTTCTCTGTGTAGTCCTGGCTGTCCTGGAACTCACTCTGTAGACCAGGCTGGCCTCGAACTCAGAAATCCGCCTGCCTCTGCCTCCCAAGTGCTGGGATTACAGGTGTGCGCCACCACACCCGGCTAATTATTTTATTTTTAACACATGTGACTTGAAGTATTCACTATAGGCATACACAGAGAAAGGGGGGAGAGGAAGGGGAGGGGAAGAGGAAGGGGAGGGAAAGAGAAAGAGGGGAAGGGGGAGAAGGGGAGGGGAGGGGTACAGAGGGACATTTTTGGAATTAACTGAAGGCCAGTTTTCCCTTCATGTTGATATTCTCTCAGGCCAGGTGAGAAGAAACTCCACGAGGCAAGATCTCTCAACACAAGCCTCCAGAGAGAAACCGGGGCGGCATTTCTTCAGGACCAGTGACTGCATCTACCCCAGGGGAAAGGGAAGTATCGGTGGGGACAGCCATCTGCCTGAGTCACATCAGGTTTTCCTCAATGAAATCAGGCCCCTGACAGCAGCTCTACTCGCCGCAGGTCCATGTGGACGTGTCACAGGAAAACACTGGTAACATCAAGACAGTCTATGTTTTTAAGCCTGTTTTACAATTTACCAATAATCTGGTTTCTAAAGCAATCAGATATATCCACCTGGTCAAAAAGTCAGTCCTATGGCCACTGTGGCTTCCCAGACAAGATGAGAGAACTGTGAAGAGGCCCCTGGACTCACAGACAACCTCTAGTGGCAGCTAATACCATTCTCTTTCTTTAGTTGTCTAGTTGCTTGATCCTCCTTGGTGTGGAGAATGGAGATGCCTAGCTAAGACGACCCGGTTCCCTCTTCAATTTGTACCATATAACGCCCAAGTAAATGACCCAACACATGATCAAGACAGTTGATCCTTTCCGCTGAGTATCCCATCTTCCTCAATCCCATCTACCAAATGGTAACTGTACCCAAGAACTGTAGCTGCATTCAAGAACTATGCAATCAATCATCAATCAATAGTTTTTGATGCTCTAAAGCCACCTTCCCCTAGCAATTCCTCTCTTATATTTCCTAACGCCTCTGAATACTCACATCATCAGTGCAACATATCTCAAAACGGAAGATCCAGCGCATCTACCACCCCTGCTAGGGCTTTCTTTATGAGCTCTCAGGCTTTGGCCTTCCTTCTCTAGTGGAGAGAAGAAATGGGAGCTTCAAATATGGCGGCCAGTACCAATGTGGCCCACATCCCTAGATGCCTGCTGTTGGAACCACAGCCTCTAGCCTGACTTCTCTATTACAGCTTTTCTTTCCTCATTAAGAAGTCCTGAACTTGAAAGGTGAGACCAACCATGCATGAAAGTTAAATTCTCCCATACAAGGAAAAAAAACCAACCCCACCCCGACCCCCAAGAAAGACTCATCATATAGACTAGCCTTCCGGATTATTATTTTAAAGCGAGATTATATTTTTTTTCTCTGTTCTTCTGTCGGTTGCAAATCCCTAAACCAACAAGAATTCAATTAAAACTAATCTGCTGTGTTTTTATTGGAAGAGAACAATCGGGAAAGTTCTACCCCACTGAACAGCTGGGGATTTTGTTGCTGAATACTTCGGTTTAGTCTTTATTTTTCTAGCTGCTGGCCCTGCTAACAGGATTCCATGAAGGTCACATTTAATCTTGCAGCGACAAGCTACCTAAGCATTTCTTAGGTTGGCTTCAGGAAGAATAAATTGCCTTCGCTCTGTGGACAGGCCCGGCGCTGCAGCCCAACAATTAAAGTCAAGGGGACAAATGGACACAGCCATAAAACACCGAGTTTGATTTCAAAGGGCTTTCACTGCACAGGTTAAGGGCTGGAAGTCCGCGTTAGGAGCATTAACAAAGGCATGGCTTCTTTAATCCACATAGAAAACAGTAGTTCTCGGAAGCTTGTCTCGAGTTCACCACCTAATAGATTTATATTTGTAAAAAGGTGTAAAGATCGCAGTTGGGAATGAAATGTCAGGTTCTTTCAAACGTCTTGGTATGAAAGAGAAAAGCTGGACAGTTCTTCCACCTCCTGAGTATTGAACCTCTTCTGCACAGTGAGTGACAAGTCTCCTTGCTAAGTGACAAGACGCCATGACTATGCGCTAGATGCATGCACCTGTAGGTTTCTAACACCAAGCAGACCTGCGCCACCCTCCTGAGATGGACTTCAGCCTTCTGAGCTAACCTTTGCCCTAAACGGAAAATCAAAGCAACAAATATTTATCTAGTTCTTACTGCGTATCAAGTGCCCGTGAGGAATGCAAAGAAACACATGACGCAGGCTCTCAAATAACACATCACGGAGGAGAGGGAAATAAAAACGTCCAAATAACCAGAGCCCTTCACAGCACACTGAGAGGCCCACAGACACTCAGGTGTACACACACACACACCCCATGGCTGTGGGAACAGTACGTGCTATGAGCTGCTTTGGGGACACATTTATTGGTTTGGGCTGAAAAATAAAATAAAGTAAGGTAACACTTATGATGAGAGGGCAAAGGAGAGTCGTGAGGTTCTGACGAAAACAAAAGACTTCACTCTATTCAGCCTAAAAGACTGTTTCTTGTAGTAAAACAAGCTCTGTGTGTGTGTGTGTGTTGTATATGTGGTTTTTGTGTGTGTGCATGTGTATATGTGTATGTATGTATATTGTATATGTGGTTTGTGTGTGTGTACATGTGTATATGTGTATGTATGTATATTGTGGTGTGTGTGTGTGTGTGTGTGTGTGTGTGTGTGTCAGGGTGTCAGGAGATGACCTCAGCATCACTCCTCAGACAGACTACCTTTTTTTTTTTTTTTTGATACAAGGCTTGTCACTGGCAGTCATCCTCCTGTCTCCACCTCCCCAGCGCTGGGATTACAAATGTGGATCACCAGGCCTGGCTTCCACGTGGGTGCGGGGATCAGACACTAGTCCTCAGGCCCGTGCAGCAGGCACTGCAGCACCTGAGCAGCTCCCCAACTCCTCTCTTTGCCTCTTTCATCCGCTGGTCATCTAACAGTGGCTGCCAGCCCCTGTGTCTGCTGAGCACGCAGATGGAGATAGGTTGAATTAAGACAACCTGCAGGTTCAAAAACAACATACTGGGCTTTAAGGGGAATATAAAATAACATTGTTTTTGCACTGATTATATTGAAATAATAATAATTGGAAAGTAATGAATTAAACAACTTTCATTATTGATTTCACCTCTTTCTTTCACTTTTCTTTTTTTCTTTTTCTTTTTCTTTCTTTTTTTTGTTTTTTTTTTGTTTGTTTGTTTTTGTTTTGTTTTGTTTTTATCCGAGACAGGGTTTCTCTGTGTAGCCCTTGCTGTCCTGGAACTCACTCTGTAGACCAGGCTGGCCTCGAACTCAGAAATCTGCCTGCCTCTGCCTCCCAAGTGCTGGGATTAAAGGCGTGCTCCACCACTGCCCAGCTTTTCTTTTACTTTTCTATTATAGATACTAAAAACTAGAAATAAGTAGGTGTGTCTGAAGAGATGGCTCAGCGGTTAAAAGCACTGACTGCTTTTCCAGAGGTTCTGCGTTCAGTTCCCAGCAACCATATGGTGGCTCACAACCATCTGTCTTGGGATCCGATACCCTCTTCTATTGTGTCTGAAGACACCTGCAGTGTACTCACATAAATATAATAATCTGATAAATATACATAAATAATAATTGGTAATTAATAATTAATAACAATTAATAAATTTGTATTCATAACTGGAATGAAACTGTTCTAATAATTCATCAGCTTAAAAAAAAAAAAGCCATTCGGAGTCCTCTTCCACTGCGAAAAGTCAGAGATCACAGTGTGACTACAGCTTCCTAAGTGTCCCTGAGGAGAGTTGTAATGTGGGTGTGGTGGGACCAGCTGCCCTCTCCTCCTGGGACAAAGGAACAGGTCTACTATGAAGTCAACAGGGAAGGTAGAGGCTGCGAAGGGAAGGGGGAAGGGATGCTTCAGCAGGCCTCTTTCTTTGCATACACCCTGAGAATTAGATCTGTGGCCATTTGTCTAAATTAACTGCTCTTATCTGATAGGATAAAACTCATCTCCTCAATGGGATCGCATAATACTGCCTGGTCCAAATCTCTTGCTTAATTAGTGTCTCGGTTTGCTAAAGCTAAGAAGACCCCCTATCTGCCCAGGCATTTATACTGCAAAAGGGATAGGGGACAGACCATAGAAGAGATGCCTTGATGTTAGGGGCTGTGTATGTCAGCAGAACCCTGATCCTATAGGGAGGGGAGAGGGACAGTTTCACCACAGAGTGAAATGACCCAACCATGACCCACCAGGATCTAGGTATGGGGACCATCAATTCATGATCCTCCTGTTAGCTTGCTTGTAAATATCAGTAACTCTTGTCCCCTGCTCAGATGATGTGCGTTTCTATGGTATTTACAATCATAAAAGGCACAACTGTCAAGCGTGGGTAGCATCTTAGACCATTACTAGTTCTTAGCATTGTGAGGCAATGGTGTCTCCCAGCCTTGGCTAGAGGAGGCCTCAGTTCTAGACCCTGAGTCTGCACAAGGAAGCAGAGGAAGCTGAAGAATAGATAAGTCTATAGGCAGTAGCATCCTCGGCAATGTCCAATTACCTTTTGATTGATTGATTGATTGATTGATTGATTGATGGAGGGAGGGAGGGAGTTGGGTTTAAAACAAGGTTTCTCCTTGTATCCCCAGCTGTCCTAGAATTCACTCTGTAGACTAGGCGAGCCTTGAACCACAGAGATCTGCCTGACTCTGGCTCCGTCCAGAGTGGCAGGACTAAAGGTGTGTACCACCACTGCCTGGTCCAATTTCCTTTTCCTAATCTCACATTTGCTCGAGGTGGACCAATGGGTACATATGAGCATTGTCTTGAGAACTCTTCTTTGGGTATGAGAATAACTATGATCCAAATTTGATTCAAATTCGAAAAATACAAAATGTCTCAAGGAATACTAAAATAAAATAAAACAAAATAAAATAAAATAAAATAAAATAAAAACATAATCCTATCATCAAACTCTTTTCTTCCACCATATTTTAGCATTGGATAAACAAAATATATATAATTTTTAAAATAAGAGCAGTGAACAACCTAATATCCTTCACTCCTAGCCAACTAGCATGGGATAAATATTTCCCCTCTTTAGAGGCTTTTTTCTTTTTGGTTTTTCGAGATAGGGTTTCTCTGTGTAGCCCTGGCTGTCCTGGAACTCACTCTGTAGACCAGGCTGGCCTCGAACTCAGAAATCCACCTGCCTCTGCCTCCCAAGTGCTGGGATTACAGGCATGCACCACCAACACCCGGCTTTCCCCTCTTTAAATACCATTCAAAAGTATGAATTTTAAAATCTACCTATCTTTCAGGTATACCATAATTTACATGTTTTTCTTGTTAGATATTACAAGTTCTATATAGTAAAATCCGATTCTATAAACACCCTTAAACATAAATCTTTGTTCTAACCTCTAGTCACCTCCAGGAAGTCAGTTCCTAGAAGCACCGTTGCTGGAACACAAAGTTTAACTCTTGCTTGCTTGAGGTTTGTTTGTTTTGAAACAAAGTCTCACTGTGTATCCAAGCTAGCCTGCACTCACTATATAACCCAAGGCAGCCCCAACTTTGTAACAATCCTCCTGCCTCAGTCTCCCTGGTGTTAGGACTGCAAGCATGCACCACTGTGACATGTGAAATGTTCAAGCATGTTAAATTTTACATTCAACACCCTGACCATCAAGTCAAATTCCAGAAAATTCCTCTGTGTAAAGCCTCAAACACATTATGATGCCCATAGGTTTTCCAACAGTAGGTGGCCGGTGGTACCTACATAGCTACTACAGTCCTCACAGCTCAACCTCTAGCTATTCTTGAAGAAAGCACAATACTAGGCATTCTATTTTTCTGCTTTCACATATACCACTTGTGATCTGACAAGAGTAACATCCAATCAAAGAGCAGCATGGAGGAGAGAAGGCGGGCCTATGAGGGCTGCCATAGTGTCTTGGATTCATTGCATTGCTTCCTATCTACCGGGAGGTTTTGTTTTGTTTTGTTTTGTTTTTAGAGAACAGTTGGTGGGCTTACAGCGTGAGTCTTAGTCCTTCAGTTCTCAATTCTTTAACATCCACACCTCCAAAGTGACCTCAGCCATGCCGAAGGGACAGTCTCCTGGAAGCTCCCTGCCCTTTTCCTGTCACACTCCATCTTCCACAGGGTTAAAAGGTCTAACCCAAAGACAACAGTAGGAGCTCTTCAGCATTTCAACTGACCCTTGACTAAGCACTTGCTCCCCCTTCCTTCCTTAATGTAACTGAAGATTTGTAATAGAAAAAAAAAAAAAACTTTCCTGGAACTTAACTTAGTGGCATATAATGCCTAAAACGTTAAAACTTCCAAACATGGAGTCGAAAAGGTGGCTTGGGGGTTAAGAGTGCTTGATGCTCTTCCAGAGCCAACAGGTTCAGTTCGCGACCAGGGAATGTGCCACCCTTGCCTGGCCTCTACAGGCACCAGGTATGCAAGTGGCACACAGACATACATGCAGGCAACACACTCATGTATATGAAGTAAAAAAGAATGTCACCCATCCAGGCCAGCTGTGACAGTAACAGCCAGAGTCTCTGCCCGCCTCACTGTCTCTCCCCTCTCCTCTGGTACCAAGACCCCTCCAGCCTGCTCCCTCCTTCTCTCTCCAATTCTCCCCTGGCCACTGCTCTACCCACCGCCCTACCAACACCCTGCTTAGGTATCGGGACACTCCCTTCCCATGCTATTCTTTTTCTCACCTCCAGTAAATCTAGGGTAGGGAGAACAAAAATCAAAACACACAGCTGACATCGGCTGAATATTTCACGGCTGAAATGAGGCCATCTGTATGCAGCTCCTTCTCAATCAGAATGTCAACCCAACAAGAGGTGGAGCGAGTCAGAGATGTGACACTCACAGGCCAAAGGAGTATCTTCTATCTACAAATGACTTTCTTTGGGCCTAACTACCTATGGCCTTCCCGCACATGAAGGCAACACCATGCAGGACAGTCTTCCTTAAAATGGAAAAGTCACAGTAGGAAAACCATGATGAGAATACCATTTGGGGTATGAAGACTCAGGTCGATAAGGACGGACCCCCAAGACAGGTGAGTCCTATTCTAGGCAATATGGACCGTGTAGAAGCAAGTGGCTTTTTGCCTGCTGTTTGGCTGGCATAGCCTCTAAGCCAGGGCCAAGACTGAAGGCTAGGCCTGGGAAGAGATCCTTGAATAGTGAATAGTTCTGAACCTCCTTTGCCCTGGCCTCACAATGGAGGGAGTCTGGGGTGGTGGACCTGGCACAGCGTTGGTAACAAGAGGCTCATACTGAGTGAGAGAAGAAGGGACAGATGCTATACTGTAATATATGCTCATATTATGGGTTGGAGCCAGTCTCCCATCTACAGAAGCCTGAATGATTTCTAAATGTTCCTTTCCCTTGGTCACTTAATAGTACACAAATGTACTGGCCTGGTCCCCTGAGGACTGCAGAACTATCTAACCACAGTGTGTGGAATTAAGGTTCCAAAAGGGGAAGTGACTAACGAAAGACTAAAGGAGATAAAAGTCAATTCCAAGGCTCTGGGTATAGCTGAATGGCGCAGCCCTTGCTTAGCACACCCAAGGAGATGGGTTCAATTCAGGGCATGTCTACATGCATGTGTTTGTGTGTGTGTGTGTGTGTCTGTATATGTATGTATGTGTTTGTATGTCTATATTACTTGAAATAAATCAATTTATACAGTTTGTGTATGACTAGACCTTGAAATTAAGCAAATTATATACATGTAATATGTATTTGTGTACATATAAATTGTGTGTCTGTTTGTCTGTGTGTGTACGCGCGCGCACAGGTAGTAAATTCTAGGCTTCTGAGCCCATTCACCTTTCTTTATACACAACCCTGTACATGAACAGTTGTCTACAAATGTTTGAGAAGTGAATATGTTTGGGGGTCACTACATTTAAGTAACTATTAAAGTAACGGTATGGGATTCCTGGATCCCCAGAAGAACTTGAAGTTCTGAGGGAAGTCCTCAGTGGTTCCAGTGTGTCAGGACTGAAAGTTTAACACAGACCTTCCCAGAGTGCCAACACGTGAGTTTCCCTATGTTTGGGTAGAATAAGATTTGCTAGATTTGATGCAAATTACATTTTTTTCCAAGCTGACCAGGCGTTCTGACCGGAAGCCACAGGTATCTAAGTAGTGCAGAGAAATCACACAAAGGCTTCCTAAAGGAACACAGTTTGTCCCAGAGACTCTGTCCTAAGATGAGTCTTGTAAGGTGTAAAATCAACTCTAAGGCTCCCTGACAGCCAAGTGCTGGCCATCATAGGCCTACCGCCGGTTCTGAATTCAGAGGGAACCTGAGGAATCTTCACAACATGGCCACAGTCGGGTGTCAGCTGCCTGGGGCCTGCGTTCCTCTGGGCAGTTGTTCTGCTTGGTATTTTATTGGAAAATAATGGCTTCATGTTTAAATCTGATACCTATCCATAATTGATTATTCGTTTGGGGCTAAGTCAAAGCTTGATCAACCCTCCGTAGTGACAATCTCCACTGGCTGACACACCCACTCACCTCAGCCCATTATACATTAAGCTGATATTCCTAACTAAATATTAATCCACACAAGCCAAAGGGCAGGACATGAATGGGGCAAAAAGTCCTGCTCACTTCTCCCGTGTTCCGGAAGGACTATGGAGTCCCATCCAGATGAACATAATTGGCTTTATTGTTAATACTTCTTGTTATTTAACAACAATTTATTTGTGCACGTGTCACATATTACAAATACATACGACTGATGTTTATTTTCACCTGTAATGCCATATTATTTTACACATACAGTATTGAGCACTCCGGCAGTCAATGAATCCAAGTCTACCAAGTCCCCTTAGTGACAGTAAAAGAGAATATAGACTATAGCTAAGCCATATCTGTGATAGCAATAACTTATGAGAGTGACACAGTGGTGAAGGCAGTTCAGACCATAGAACAGTGCCACCTGTGTGTTATATTATAAAAAAGGGGAAACATGTTGTCTCTCAGACTCAGATCCTAACCTATGTACACACATACATATGCACACAGCTTTAAGTGTGGGGGTCATATACTATTTAGAAAAGAGACCAAGAAAGAGTAATATTAGCTGGTGGGGAAAGACAGAACGCAGGCCAAAGGGACCATGGCTCAGGAAAGAGGACATAAAGCTAATGCTTTTCTAGGCTTTAATTTTGGTGTTAGGTGTGACTATCAGTGCTGTGTAGACCCCCAAGTGATGCCCCCTTGACGTCAAAGAGGCTATTTGAACTGCACAGAGGTTCAGAGAAATCACAGAGACCAGGATTGGACAAGTGCTTGTCTGAGTGGTTACCTTCATCTGCCTGTATGATGTCTTTATGGGTGAGTTTGTTACAATAAAGTAAATTAACGTATAAAGAAGTTGGAAAAACATGCATCCAAGTCAGTTATTCCAGTATCATTTGATCTCCATGGATACTGCTTAACTTTTATCCTAGCAGACAAAAAAAAAATTCCTTCACATATTTCATTGCTTAATATCTTCTTGATACTTTACATATAATAGTTATCCAACATTTCATTCTTCGCCATTACTTGTGTGCCCTCGGAGGTACTGTTCTGATTGTGATTCCAATCACTTATTTTAAAGACAGGCTCTCAGCCTGTACCTGAACTTGAACTCACAATCCTCCTGCCTCAGCCTCCTTAGCGATGGGATAAAAGGTATGTACTGGAACACTCACCTCTCAATATTTTTTTTTTAGTTTTAGCAGTACTACAGTAGAACTTAGAAAGTCAACGTGTAACACATTTGTGGGTTACTACAACTTACGCAATGTTCTTTCATACACAGAATCACAATTGTTCCCCAAAGCAACCCTGTTAAGTACAATGTACTATTCCCTTTCTTAGACAAATCCCCAGAGGTAATTACTGTATTTATTTTTGGTTGTTGTCAGCTCACAGCTAGAATGCAACCTCTGTAGAACCTGAAGAGGCTGTCTGTCCCTCTTGGTTCCAGTTGGTTCCACACAGCCTGCCACTGTGTCTGGCAGTTCACGGCCCACAAATATTTGTCCAATATATAAATAAGTTCTCCAGATTGCTTGAAGCCTGTTTGGGAGGAGGCAGATAAGGGGCCTGCAATGAGATGTCTGGGGTTTAGTTCAGTAGTCTGTTTGCTATTTAAAAATTTAAAAAAAAAAAAAAAGGAAGGGAAAATGCTGGAAAAGAAACCCAACTTTTACTGAATAAAGTTGAGATGAAAGGGGTGGTGCTCTTGGGTATGTGAGGAAATCGATGTATGTCGAGTGACTATCCAAAGTTTTAAGTCTTCCACTCTTAGCTTTAAACAGCGCTCACTAGCTCTGGTATATTAAATATTTACTTAATGAAGTATTTCAGGAGGCGATAGTTCCTAGAGCCCTCGGGTCTTTGCTTCCAATCTGATTACAAGTCCTCTTTTTTTTGGTTCATGAAGATGACATTTTTGCAGGTAAGTCATTCTGAAACATGTGCTACTCTTCCTAACTTTTGAAGGTCAACAGGGGAAATTAAAAAAAAAAAAAAAGACCACTCATTGAGAATGAAATATGTTAAGTGTTTAATTTTAAGAAGCAGTAACAAATCATAACAGACAAGATCTCTTGGATCTCAGCACAGGCCAAAATCTAACTTCTTACACAATAAGCTAGGCTATAAATTATAATCATTCACCAATTACAGTGGAGTTAAGGACTTTGCCCCATCGATCAATAGATGCGCCAGTGTTACCCCATAGAGATGCCAACTCAAGCCCTAAATATTCCATTTGCTTGAAGCTGCCTTAGAAAAGCCAAATGCCAGGATTTTATTGGTTTCTATTTTTGTGACACACACCGCCCTACCCCCCCCCCAAAAAAAAAAGAATCAGAGTTGAGAAAAATCATAGAATCCTGCCGTTAGGCGAGTGATTAAGTCAAACAGGGCAACCTCTGGGGCTCTGCCCTGGCCAGGCAATGTACATCTGTCTACCATGCAACCAACCACCTTCTAGAAACAGAAGGCTAAACAAACCGGCCCCTGCACCTGCCCTTAAGCACCAGAAGTGCAAACTGCTAACTTCAAATGTCACCAGCAGTCAGTCGAAGTAAAAAACAAAAACAACAAACAAACAAAACTAATAAATGATTTCAGGCTTGACCAACAAGCTCCCAAGCTCCCAAGCTCCCAAGCTCCCGAGATTCCTGAAAATGCACAACAGGAAATGTAACTACCCTCCACCCTCCAGAGCATTCATCAAGAGCAACCCTGGAGTCCCAGCCACAGGGAGGCCAGTGACAGAGAGCTAACCCCAGCACCACTTTGCCTCCCTGGCACAGACACAACCAAGGAAGGACAAGGAGTACCCACACGCGAGGGAGGAGGGGACTAGGAACACGTCCCCCAAGTTTCAAACACACTAGGTTGTTAAGGACCTGCAAACCAGTTGCCAAACAAGTGACAACCTCGCCTGCCAATCCCGGGGGTCTTATTTACAACCGACTACCAAGGATCTCGCCTCCACCGACTGATCCGGGCGTCTCACCTGGTGCCCGAGCACAGTCCTGGCTCGCGGAGGAGGCTGCCAGCCTCCTTCCCTTCCCTGCTCCTAAAAGGCGAGGGTGGCAAACGATCCGAGACCCGGGGCTCAGAAGACAGAGACCGGGAAGCCGGAGCCCTGAGCTCTCGCGAAGGCTTCCCGGGCCGCTCAGGGGAGCCGGCCCCCGAGGCCGAGCAACGGGGACTGGCCGGGCACCGCGATTGGCCGCGGCCCGCATCGCTCGCCCAGAGAGCCAGGCCGGCGGGGCGGAGAGGAAGTGGTGGCTGCCGCTCTGCACCAACCATGTTCGGCCAGCGGACGAATGTCACCCGGCGCCGGGAGCGGGTCGGAGGGCACAGGGCGGGCACTAGGATTCCCACCGCGTCCCGGAGACCCCCAAGCGCTCGCCACCCCCCTACCCCATGCCCGCCCGTGGGGCGCCGCTCGGTCCCCGGAGGCTCCCCGCCCCCACACCTCGCCCGTTCCGTAGCCAAGGCGGGTCCGGGCCCAGCGCGCCAAGCCGGCCCCGGGGGCGCCCGCGGGAACCCGGAGGCGCTCGCAGCTAGGCCGCGCCGGGGTGGGTGACCCCTGAGCGCGGAGCCCTCCTGGGACGCGCCTCCCGGGCGCCTCACGCGCTGGGACAAGTGCAGTGACAAAGCCCGGAGGCCAGGCCAGGCGCTGGCCGGCGGGGAGGAGGACGCGACGCTCCTGGCGAGTGGCGGCGGCCCAGTCCCCAGGAAGCCGGGCGCGCCGGCCAGGCCCGCGCCCAGCCGCGCGCGGAGCCCGCCCGGCCCGGGTGGCCGCTGGCACCCGACGCCCGTCACCAGACCCCAAGCCCCGCGGGCGAGTGCATCCTAGGACCGCCTCACGGCTGCCTTCAAGTTTACAGTGGTCACTGCCCGGGCACGGGCATCTAGGGACCGTGGGTGCCAGTCAATTTACACCAGAGACCGCCGGGAAAGAAGGGCCGCTGGGCACCGAAAGGAACCCGGCTCCCTTCCTCGGAGCTGGTGGCGACAGTGTCTGTAAACACACACACACACACACACACACACACACACACCAATTTTATTTTAAAGGAGGCCGGACTCCAGCGGACATGTACCCACAACGCACGACACCTGGAGCGCAGAATCACACAGAGCAGATCTGTGTCCATGGAACCACCTCTTCGCATCTGCAAATCCAAAAGTGAAATTAAACCTCCACTAACCTCCTCCTCCCTCTCTACCTCCTCCTCCTCCTCCTTGCAGCCTCAGCAGCCCCAGTACCAGCGGCAACAGCAGCAGACCCCTGCTTCCCCTAAAATCAGATGATCCATAACTGCGCCGACTCTTCCTCCAAAAATCGGTATTAATATTTATGAACCCCGGCATTTTCCGTCTGCAAAACATCGTGTCAAAGCATCAGGACGCACATACATACAGAGCTCCTCCTGTCCTCCCACCAGCATGCCCTCGAGAGAAAACACACGCACAGCCACAACTATTATTTGAAAAAAAAAAAATTGTTACCTCTCAGTGTGCTTTTTTTTTTCCACGCTACCAATACAATCCCGCAAGGTGTGAGTGTTGTTAAGGTGTATGAAATGGAAATGAAAGCCCGTCAGTTGAATAATCGCAGGAGCAAAACTAAAAGTTAGTCCCCGGCTTGCCTGAGAACAGTCCAGATCGAAAGCAAAACAAGGAGAGGAAACTGCGAGGAGCCGAGGCTGGAAATCCCCCCCCACCCCCGCCCTCTCCCGGCCCCGCTCCCTCCCTCGCTCCCCCTCCGCCCTCCTCCCTCCCCGCCCTTCCTCCCCAGTGTTTGTTTCAAGCTTGTGCAACCCGGAGGTGGAGGCAGAGGGAGGGCTCCAGCCGCCAGCCCGGAGGTGCGGAAGTTCGCCGCCGCCGTTCATTGGCGGCGGGCGCGGCTTTCATCATTTCTCGGAAAAGTCAATTTCATTTTCACTTCCCCACGTCGCGGCCGCCGTGGGGAGCAACAAGCGGCAGCGCGTGGAGTGTGTGTGGCTCGCGCCGAGGGGCGCGCGCTTTTCCCCGCGGCCACTCTGCGAGTGTGTGCTCCAGAAGGGGCGGGCCGGGCGCTGGCTTGCGAGCTGGCCACCACCAGCTGGTGGCCCTGGGGAAGGAAGGAGATACCTGACTGCATCCTACCTGAAGGTGGAGACCAACCAGAGAGAGAGAGAGAGAGAGAGAGACAGAGACAGAGAGAGAGAGAGAGAGAGAGAGAGAGAGAGAGAGAGAGAGAGAGAGAGAGAGAGAGAGCGAGCGAGCCTGGGAAGCCTGAGGACCCTTCCCGACCTGTGGGTTAAGTGTTCAGAACCGCTGTGCTCAGGCTGCATATACAAACTCTGTCTTGGAAAGTCGCCCGCTGCAAAGGAATGTCAGGAACGACGTCAGCTGAAAAGAAGGCAGTACTTGCGCCCCATACTTTATTGGATCTCCCCCTGGAGGGGCAGAGGTGGTGAAAGGGGTTGAAGGGCCAGCCTGGCACTCGGTGTGGAAACTAGGATGGTTAGGAAGGCCTTCCCCTAGTCAGTCACTCTCCAAAGTTACTTCATGCCTCTGCCATAAAGCGTTCTAGTCCTGCAAAATGAGATGGGCAAGGGTGTGAGTTACTTGAACTTAAAAATGCCTTGATTTGGGACTGGTCCCGGAGGGATGGCTGCATATTAACTCCTAGCCGGAGTTCAAATTTGGCGTCCCTACTGGTTGGACATCCTCGGCCGCTGTCCTCCGTGCTGTTCCGCGGGGGCTATACAGAATGCCCAGGAGAAGAGGGCCCAGGGCCTACGGCAGGTGCAGCGCCCATGTCCATTGGCTCTGCTGGGCCAGCTCCTGTGCCTTGGTCACCTCCCTTTCAAAGCATTCCCTTACATTTAGTTACACCTGCTTCTTGCCTGGCTTAGGGTTTCCTCAGCCGCCACCTGCCTTCTCTAGCCACTGGGGACAGGGCCACCCTGGGAGACTGTCACTATCTATGAGCAAACTTCTGAAAAATCACCCTCCCTCCTCTTTGTCACAGAATTGCTGGATTTCACAGACAGGGAGAAAGGAAAGTATCCATGCACTTGTGGAAGGATGGCGGTGAGATTCAGGACCCTGTTTTGTGGTCTCAAAATCATTTCCTCATCCATACGGTGTCCTTTATCCCTCCCATAATAACACTGTACAATCCCTGCATTTATATTTCATATATCGCAAGATATATGTAACCACAAGAATGTACAAACCGCATGGTACTTTGTCTGTCTTTGCTTACCAGGCACCTATCTTAAAAGCCCAATAACCATAGGTCACTTTTTTTCCCTGGCTTTTTGTGTGTGGTGAGTGTGGTACGTGTGTGCACGTGTGCGAGTCACGTGTGCTCACTGAGGCCAGAGTGTCCTGCTCAGCCCTTCTGAGCTCAGCGTTATCGATTTGAGACAGGGTTTCTCACTGAACCTCGAAACAGGCTGGCAGCCAGCTGCTCCAGTGATTCTCCTGTCTCTGCCAGCCACAGCCCTGGGATGAGGTGGGCACAGGGCCAGACCCGGCTTTTCAAGTGTACTGGAGATTTGAACTCAGCTCCCCACCACTGGCTTGGCAAGCGCCCTTCCCCTATCTCTGCAGCCCCCCCCTTTTGTTGTTGTTGTTGTTTTCTTTGCTGTTGCTGTTTTTATTTTTTGCTTGTTTGTTTGTTTGTTTGTCTATTTTTAGACAGGGTCATCTTATGAAGTCCCCGGCAAGCCAGAACTGTTTTCCATTGTTAGTCTGGAAACTAACAATGTTCCTGCCGCAGCTCTCAAATCCTGGAATTATGGGTCTGTGTTATCGCTATCTGTTTATTTTAATCTGTGCCCAAACCATTGTCTTCTCTTCCCCAGAACGGGGAGAGGAAAGGCATTCATAAATAGCTCCCCCGGTCCCCATCGGCATGGCTTCTTTCCGAACCTTTTATCTCCGTTCAGCATCCTTTATGTGCAGGCCCAAGGAACGGAAGAAACAGTGGGGTCTGGTGGGGCCAACTGATGTCTCTTTCCTGGTCTCTATGAGAGGAGCTTCCTCACAGGCGAGAACTCAGGAGAGCCAGACAGGACCATGCCCACAAATCTCTACCCGGCACCCATTAGCCCTGTACCCATGCACACAGGCTAGTCCTGGAAACCCCGTTACCACGGAGCATCCTGACTCCGGGATGAGTGGCCTCTCATTTGTATATTCCCTAGATTCTCCGTCAGGAAATCGCCCTGCCTGCTCTACTTGCAACCCAATCTCACTGTTTTAGAAAAGGCAATGCCCTACTTAGGTGTGGCCTTTAGTCAGCGACAAAAAAGTTTCTTGGACTGCTTAGTTTTTTGGGGGGTTTTTTTCCCCAGTTGTTCCTAATACCTTCCTTCCCACAGTATCTATCAATCCATCCATCCAGTCCTATCGGGAACACATCCAGTTACAATCACTCATGACCTAGTTACGGGTCTATGCAACACCCCAGTGACTCTGGATGAGACCGATTGATCATTGCAATTCCTTGGGTTCCTCCACACCAATAGACACATGGTTATCCAAATTAAGCAGAAATTGACTTCACTTAAAGCCCAACTCTTGTCCTCTTGCCCCTCGGAAACCCACCAGGAGTTTACAGAATAAACGCAAGTGAAATCAGTTTACTGTGGTGGCAGACCACCGTCCAGTTTCCCTTGCTACCAGTGCAAGTGCCGATGTCCCCTCCCCCTTGCAAGCCAACAGTCTTTATTTACAGAACATCAGAGTCATTCTCACATTCCTCATTTGTCATTAGCCTGGGGCCCAGCACATCGAGGGTCAGATATTTTTGAATCCATTATTCCTTGCTCTTTTCTCTAAGTTCATACAGAATAGTCGAGACTTTCTCAGAGCATTTGTTTTATACTTCGATAGCATTTTAAAAGGTCAGTTTAGGGGCTGGAGAGATGGCTCAGCGGTTAAGAGCACTGACTGCTCTTCCAGAGGTCCTGAGTTCAATTCCCAGCACCCACATGGTGGCACACAACCATCTCTAATGGGATCTGATGCCCTCTGCTGGTGTGTCTGAAGATAGCTACAGTGTACTCACATAGATACAAATAAATAGATCTTTTTAAAAAAAGGGGGGGGGTTGGTTTTTTTTCTTGTTTTTTTAAAGATTTATTTTTTATTTATTTGTTTGTTTGTTTATTATATGTAAGTACACCAGAAGAGGGCATCAGATTTCATTGCAGATGGTTGCGAGCCACCATGTGGTTGCTGGGAATTGAACTCAGGACCTTTGGAAGAACAGTCAGTGCTCTTAACCACTGAGCCATCTCTCCAGATCCGGTTGGTTTGTTTTTATTTTGTGTGCATGAGTGTTTTGCCTGTAGGTATGTGCACTCTGTGTGCCTGGAGTCCACAGAGCTCAACAGAGGACAGCAGATCTCCTGCATCTGAACTGTGGATGGTTGAGTTTCCATTTGGGTACTGGAACCTGCACCTGGGTCCAATGCAAGAGTTGTAAGTCCTCTTAACTGTTGATCCATCTCGCCAGACCCGTTTAATAAAATTCTAATACAAATGTAACATTATATGGAAGCCAGAAAACATAGAGACGTTGAAAGAAAATAAGACTTGCTGAGCGTGGTAGCACAGATGTGCAGTCCCAGCATTTGGGAGGCTGAGGGAGGCTGACCCTGAGTTCGAGGCAAGCCTGGGCTACATAGGGAAGCCTTGTTTAAGAAGAAACAAGGTTGAAGATGTAGCTCAACTGTTTGTATTTTCTTAACGTAAGCAAAGACTGGAATCTGGCCTCTACCATGTACATAAATGTACACACACACACACACACACACACACACACACACACAGAGGTGGAGTCCCACAATTTTAGCCTCAGAAATAAACCTATCGATATTTGTATGTGCTTCCAATTAGTAATCTTTCGAATGTGTAATTTCCCATCCTCATCTGCTCATCTTTCCTAGCGCAGCCTGCACTTCCCAGCCACCCCCACCCCACCCCATCCCCCCACCCCCACCCCTGCTGGGCTTCTGTGATATCTTCCTGTCCCATTCCACTTCTTGGCTGGCTCTTCCTTTGATGCCAGCCTCCTAAATTATGGTGTTTCCAAGCCTTCTATCTTCAACCCTCTTATTTTCTCATTTTATATGGGTTTTTTTTTTCTCTTTGGGCGCTCTCATCCACGCCCGGAGCCTGAGATATCACTACAGATGGTCCTGAACTTAACAATCATTTACTTAACAATTTTCCAATTATGCAGCGGTACAAAAGCAACAAGGACTCAGTAGAAAGCAGACTGCGAATCCTGGGCTAGCGCTAGGTGGTATGATACTTTGTTGCCATGTTGGGCAATGGCAGACATTCTCATCTTCCAGTCAACCACAAGGTCACCAGGTGAAACAGCCCACACCCTGTAATGTCTCAGTTGCTACACTATAACGTTCTCTAAGCGAGGTACATCAATAGCGTTTTAGGATATAGTGCTTTCACTGGTAATGTGTTTACAGGGGTCAAGCACCTTACAGGTTGAGAAGCATCCATATTTGGTGATGATTTAAAAATAAACTCTGAGCTACTGACACATATTACTTCCTAGACGTCAGTGAGGTTCATATATATTCCCAATTCAGGTCAATACTCACACTAAGAAAACACAGAGGGTCTCAAGCCCAGGTTGCCTTGAAGACAGGATCCTCCTCCCTCAGCCTCACGAGTTCTGGGATTCCACTCTAAAAGTAAACTCATAATATCTTTCCCTACAAGCTCATATTTGTCATTTCATCGGGAGCCAGGAATCTGGGAAACATCACAGCACCAGCACACACACACACATACACATACACACACACACACACACACACACACACACACACACCTTGTTTGAGCCCCTGGGCTCCCCTAGACATAGGTACTGTTTGCAATTTTCCAGGCCCCTTGAGCTCATAAAACCTAGAATGAATAGCACCGTGTTCTTATGCCCTTGATGAAATGTCACTGTAGATCAGAGATATAAATATGACTCAGAACATCCACATGGTTCTGATACACAGTCACAAAATATTCCTTGGCTCTTTGATGATACACACATACACACACACACACACACACACACACACACACACACGCACACACACACACACGTCTCTGTGGAAAATTAATCAATATAGAAAAATACAATCTTTTTGGTAGCCTGTGAGAAGAGTAGCATTTGCTTTATAGTAAAATTAGAATATATTCTTGGGGATTGCATTTTTCATTTTATCTGCAGAACGGACATCGTACAGAATCTCCCTGGGGGTGGGGGGGCGTTAATAGTGATCTCTTCAGAGAGTTAAGACAATAGGTATTTGAACAGGGTGTGGGTAGATCTTCCTCTATCTTGACAAACGGGAAAAACTAAAGACACACTCAGAGTGAGCCCCCTTTTAAAATGGACATCTAATTTATCTTACTGATAAGTGAGATACTTTTAATAAAATCATCACTCAATTAGCAAATACTTGCTGGGTGTCCAGAAAATGCTCCTTAGCACCAGCTATATAGCAATGTACCAAAGGAATCAAAACCACTGTCATCTGGGACTTTTTTTTTTTTTTTACAGTCTAGTCAATTACCATGTCGATTTCCAATACTGCATCCCCGGAAAGGCAGGAACATGGATGGCCTCTAGCTGTAATCACAGCTCTTAGAATTGCACATCACAGTTTTAAGAAGGTGCCCTGCATAGCTTGTTAACTCGAGTCTAAGTATACTTGAGATGGAACCAGAGACCCTCTCAGGACTGCCAGCTAATGCTCCCGCTCTGCCCACAGAGCCGCTGGAACCACGTCTGTGCTGGCCACTGGGGTACCCCTCCATGGTTCTAAAATTCAGGCGGAGGACATAAGACCATACCCATCGAGGGTCCCACCCTTGCTAGAACATATGCTCAATTGGGCCTAAGTCGGGTGCAGAGAGGTCACTGCGGAGCTCATCGTGGGAGACGTACAAAGTGAGTAAAGACAGCGAGGTTGAAGGTCAAACTCTAGCAAAGGCATCAGAACTCCGGCGATGCGCAGGCCTTTAAGGGAGTTCTGGGAAACTGGAGACACATTGGAGACATTTTTGAGCATGTTTGCTCCTTGCTTCTATTTCACTAGAAACAGAAACTAAGCTTAGTTTGTTACAAAATCATGAAAATCATGAGTTTACATTGGGTAATAAATTGCCCAATGCTTAGTAATAAATATTCTGATGAATAAAAGGGAGCCATAGCTCTAAATTTCCAGGATAGCTCTATAGCTCTCCCTTCCCCTGTCTCTGTCTCTGTCTCTGTCTCTGTCTCTGTCTCTGTCTCTCTCTCTCTCTCTCTCTCTCTCTCTCTCTCTCTCCCCTCCCCTCTGTGTGATGAGTGTTCTTGTGTTCTTGTCCAAAGGGAAGGCTTGCCACTTCAAAACCTGCCATGAGCTGTTTTTTGACATCATTTCCCAAGCTTCTACCTTTAAAGCTAAGGGAGACCGGGTCCAAAGCTGTATCTTGATGTTCATTCGAAAGGACTGCTGTGGTGCCCTTAGGGATTCAGGAGAGAAATTTCAGATATGTAACCCTACACTCAGCAACATAGAGCCGGAGCTACGGCTCCGCTGGTAAAGTATTTCCTGTGGGAGCACGAGGACCAGGGTTCGGATCTCCAGCAGCCACCTAAAGGCTTGATGGGATGTTGCATGCCTGGATTCCAGCAGGCAGATCTGAATGTGAGGCTAGCCTGGTCTACATAGTGAGTTCTAGTAAGAACATAGTAAGGCCCTATCTCTAAACAAACACATTAAGTGTATAAATATAAGGTCACATTCTGGGTAGTGGAAGTTAGATTTCAGCGTGTGAATGGGGAGGAAGCCGTGACGTAAGCTGTGACATCGCGTACTAGTTGTGGATGAGGAACCTGGACAGAGGGACAAGCTGGGACTGATGCACAGAGCTTCGGGGGCCTGGCATCTCCTGAGAGTTGGCAGAAAGAGTTGGGAGGACAGAAAATGTGGTAAGAGGTGGGCAGAACCACCTCGAGGAGTCTGGACTTCACTCTATGTGCAGTGGGAATTATGGAATCCACCTATGGCTTCAAAAATCATTTCCAAATCATCTCTGAAACATCAAAGAAGCACGAAGATTTCTTAACTTGCTGGCCCTCTGGGGGCATCTGTGACTGTTCCCGCCTTGGCCCCTTAATCCATAACTGCAGGGATTTGTTGAGAAACATGCCGATCTCCGGTCAGCGGGTTTACTTTTATGTTATAAGTTCTTAAGCCAAAAAGCTCATTTCTGTCCAACTTCCCATCTGATGTCCTTCTCCACGCGTAAGTGATGTGAATCTAATGACTCACATAGTAGCCCCTACTCAAAAGACCTTATGGTGGCGGGGGGGGGGGTGCACACAGATTTCAGGCATACTCTACTTTCCTCAGATTTTTTGGGTAAAAAAAAATGAGAATTTTTTTTGAGATTGTGTCATGATAAAAGTCATTCATTTCAGAATTGTAATGGTTCTGGGATGTGTTTGTATTTTGATTTCTAACATTTTTTTTTAGATTTCTTTTTCCACGAACAACTTCTTTTGTAATAGTTCCTAAAATTTTTTAGTTTTTTGGTCATGTGTGGAACTTTGCAACCGGACAGTCTATCACGCTTGCTGCTGCTGCTGGTGGTGGTGGTGGTGGTGGGTGGTGGTGGTGGGTGGTGGTGGTGGTGGTGGTGGTGGTGGTGGTGGTGGTGGTGGTGGTGGGTGGTGGTGGGTGGTGGTGGTGGTGGTGGTGGTGGTGGTGGTGGTGGTGGTATTGTTGCTATTGTCATCATCTCTTTGTTTTTGAACTTCAAACTATAGATATTGGCTTTGAGCTCCACTCTGTATGTTTGTTTTTGAAATTAGGTCTAGATCAACCCAGACTGGCCTTGAGTTCGCTATGTAACTGAGGCTCATCTCCAACTCTTTATCCTCCCGCCTCCACCTCCAGAGCTCTGGGGTTATGGGTGCCTGCCTCCACCGCCAGTCAGACTTCCCTCTCCTTAACAAATGGATTTACTTCTTATCTGTTTGATCCTGTTCTGGGCTGGGAAGACAGTCCGCTGATTGAAAAGACAAGAGAGAAGAAGGCAACAGTTGCTGGTACCATCTGCCAGTCACACTTCAAGTTCAGATCACTGGAGATGAGAAAGAAAACACAGCCCGCCATGTTCAAGCCACCACACTGTAGAAGAGAGAAGGAAGTGTTTGGCCCAAGCAGCCCAAGGCTATGTATGCCATGGGCACCGCCGATGGAGTCACATGGGGCAAGCTTGATTAAATTCACACTGTGTGCCCAGCCATGGCAGGGTCACCAACTTAATGGGCCCATCATTAGTCAGGATAGTCTCCAGTTATCTCCATTTTATTTGTCTTCACATCTTTTCTTGACTTCTCAGTGACGTAATGCTGGCGGAGCTATGGCCTGGCTTCGCAGCCCACACGGCCGACGCTGGCGCGCTTCCATGAGGCTGTCCTAATAGCCATTTCCTCCTGCCTGAGAAACTGGGGGACTCTCATCACTTGCTCTAATATCTCTCCCAGCACTTACCTCTGACCACATAAATCCTCCCCACCCCCCACTGTGTGAATATTTCAGTTTATTGTTAACTTAAGTGTGTCACACATTGAAGGCAAGAGAAAATTAAAATTTTATATGAACACAGTGCGAACACCTCAGGGGCATCATGCATAAAACCCAAAGGAGATACGTCAAAAGGTCAACGGTATCTTGCTTTGAATGGGTTATTTTTATCTTTCTTTCTGGAATTTTCCTGCTTGCTCCTCATACCGCCTCTTATGCAGCCTGATGATTTCCATGTTTAGTGTTTCTGTTCAAAAGGAATACTTGATTATAAGTTTCATTTTTATGAATGTAAAATCTGGGATACTTTTTTGCAGGTAGTTTCAGGAATTGACTCCAGGGTACTTTTGTGACTTGTATATAAACTCCATGGGCATATAAATGATACCCAGACATGCAGGCAGGCCAAACACCCATGCTATCATCTCTAAGGCGTTCTTCTGCTCAGACAATGCAGGTGTGGAAAAGAACAAACAGACAGTAGAGTCCAGTACACTGGGTGCACTTGGAAAACAAAGGGCTGTATGCCTTTCTGCTCGGCACAGCTTGGAAGCCCACAAGTCCAGATCTGGGCCATTACTCTCCAGGAGGAGATACCTGTTTCAGTGGTGTGACATGCGTCAAGCACAAATCTAAGCAGCCACAGGCGGGGCTGGTTTGGCTACAGCTTTGGCCTATGTGTATGGTTATGTGTCTACCTCCTTCTACCCGACTCCTGGCCATAAGATGATGTGCTGGGAAACTTTGGCAGTGCTGAGATGGTACAAAAAAAAAAAAAAAATAGCCGGGTGGTGGTGGCACACACCTGTAATCCCAGCACTTGGGAGGCAGAGGCAGGTGGATTTCTGAGTTCGAGGCCAGCCTGGTCTACAGAGTGAATTCCAGGACAGCCAGGGCTATACAGAGAAACCCTGTCTCGAAAACAAAACAAAACAAAACAAAACAAAAAAACAAAAACAAAATTTTTAAGCCGGGCGGTGGTGGCGCACGCCTTTAATCCCAGCACTTGGGAGGCAGAGGCAGGCGGATTTCTGAGTTCGAGGCCAGCCTGGTCTACAGAGTGAGTTCCAGGACAGCCAAGGCTACACAGAGAAACCCTGTCTCGAAAAAAACCAAAAAAAAAAAAAAAAAAAAAAACCCACCTTTTAGTGCTGGGACCTAGTAGATGTTGATTTGGTCTTAGTTTCCAGCCTTAAGAGTTAATGTGGTTCTTTGGGGACCCTGATTAGTTCCAAATACAGTGGGACATCATAAGAAAGAAGAGGAAAGAAAAGCAAGCCTACCCCCTGAACCTGTCTGGCTCGCTGCTATCTGGCCAAGTCCTTACTTCTTCCTGTGTGAGTCCCTACACTAATGCCATTTGCCATGTTGTGATGTGACCTTAACTGAACAGCTCCTGGAACCTGCTTTTGAATGACTAGAACTGTGAGTTTAATAATTAATCAATAATAATAATAATAATAATAATAATAATAGTTGCCTTTTTAATTATGTGTGGTATCGGTGTGCATATGCACATAAGTATGGGTGCCCGGGAGGCTCTGCAGCCTGGAGCCAATGTGGGTGCTTGGCACAGAAACTCTTAACCCCTGAGAAATCTCTCCCCATACCCCCGCCAAAACTCTTCTATAAAGTGTCAGCTGTCGGGGGTCCTATCCCAGCAGCCAATGCCAGCCTCGGACAGACACTAAGCAGTGAAGGGTAGCAGAAGACTGCAGAGAGAAGGCTCATGGGGCTCCCAACACAGAGCAGGTTTTGAGTTCAGTCTTAAATAAGAACTGAAAGTAAACAGTAATTAAAGAAAGATTTATATGTACGTCATCAATTATTAATATCCGGTATCAGAAAAACCATGACAGAGGCTTTCAGCCTTCTTAAAGATCCACTTCCCTCCACAAAAAGAGCACTGACTTGACAAACTGATCTGGTACTGTAACCCAGTACACTCAGTTTCAAACCGAAGCTAGTTTGTTAAAACATATATTCAAGGTATTAGTAGAGAGGTGAGCCTACTTCTTCTTCTTTTTTCCATTTAAAAGTTGGATGTGGGAGGAGGAGGAGAAGGCTTGGAGCCAACGTGGGAAAAATGTGTGCCTTTTAAAAGATCTGGGAGATATCCCTTAGCCCCTGAGACCATAGATTGAAAACAGTTTTCCTTGTGACGCTTCAACTGAATCACCAAGAATGAAAGGGAAAAATTACAGTCGCCAGATGGATGCCCGCAGACGCGAATTCGTAGAGCCTCTTAGGCCGTCCATTAGTAGATGTGCAGCTGTAATGATAGTGGCGGCCTTACTCCTGGTCACATTCGGGATGAATGGAAGATTAGCCTCGAGTTATTTGTTAACTCAGCATTTCACTCACAAGTTACTTTAATTACATGCCTGTGTCTATGCCATAACAACAAACATCTGGTGGAAACTGAAGAAAACGTCCTCTATCCAGATGTTTAGCTTATGGCCATGGAGGCAGAACACCTGTGGACTAAAATAGCATTTTGCCAGATGTTTGGTGGTATATGTCTTGAGATCAGTTCCAGCTCTGAGTTCGGGCTCCCACGAGGTGTCCGGGCCACCACGAGGTGTCCGGGCCACCACGAGGGTTCCACATAAAGACTTTTTATGTTTACCAAGGTGAGGACAGAAGAACTTTCATAATCCTGGGCTGTGAGGCACATGGCATGGCTGTCCTCTGTACTGCTTGGACAAATAAACCTGAAACAGAAAGTAAATAACTGAACGTGTTTCCATAGCAACTGTAAGTTCAGCGGTTTTGACGTCTCAATACACTTTAAATAGCAGAATAAGATTTCACTATGTGACGTGCCTCAACAAAGCGTGAATATTTATGTATATTCATATCTTAATATTAACACATGAATGCACACACATATCCATATGTGTGTGTGTATTTGTACTGTGTGTATATACAAGGAAGGAGATATTTATTACAGGCCTACAGATATTTATAATTGGCCTATGTGATTAAGAAGTCTCATCATTTGTCCTTGACAACTGTAGACCCTGGGAACCAAACACCAGACCCACGTTGGTGGCAGAATTAAGCCCACGCCTGCAGGCCTGAGAACCTAACACGGTGATGTGTATCTGTGGGCCTCAGCCTGAAAGTTCACAGACCAGAAGCACTGTGCCCTGGGTGACATGGAGGGGAGATGGAGACGTTGACTTTACTGTTTGTTCCTTTATACTTTATTCTGACCTTCCCTCGGCAGATGGGATAATTCTCTCTGACATCACTGCGACAGATCTGCCCTAGTCAGTCTACTAATTCAAGAGCTCGTCCTTGAGCAGGAGGGAGAATAAACCAAATATACTGTCACGTATGTATGAAAGTATTATAATGAACCTATTAATTTATATAAAACCTTTTCCACTACTCAACAAGTATTCATTCATCTCCCAGAAACATTGCCAGACACACCCAAAAATAATGTACCTCAAGTAATCTGGGTACCTTTACCTCTGTGATGTTGATGTGTGATTCTCACCATTGTATATATGAACATGCTTGTGAAAACATGGAGTTAGTAACCAAACATATGCGTTTGTCTGTTCATTTTTATCACTAACACTTGACATTTTGTGGAATGACCTATTTTTCTGAGACTGGTGGGAAATGTGAACCCAGACAAGTGCTTTACCACCAAAGAAAGAAGAAAATTGTGTAGATGGGGCATTAGTTGGGTGTAAAGCAGGTGCCCTCTTACTATATGGGTTCAGTTTCCCCTCCTGCGGGTCAGGTCCTTGGGGGCTGAGGGTCTTCTTCCCAGCTGGGCACGTTATCCTTCTATAGGATCTATGGGAACAAGGTCTTAACTGGTGTCTCAGCTGCTACCCTCATTTCCAAACAGTTGGCTCTGCTCAGATGTACCATAGTGCTGCTGAAATACATCAAGTGTTCTGCATGTAGTCCAACCAGGGATACCCACCTCTCTACAATCACCCCTTCTACTCTTTTCCTTGTCCCTTACAGTACACTATAGTATACAGGCAAAAAATTCTAGCTGGGTGCTTGTCTTTGTATAGCCCTTTGGACCAAGAATGACGTTCATGTTTTTTAAATGGCTAAGCTGGGGCAAACATCAAATGAACGATACTTCAACACATGAAGATTCGGTGTCATTCACGTCTCTATATCCATAACCAAAGTTGTGGTGCACCACAGCCACATTTCTTTGCTTATGTGTTCTCCGGGGTTGCTTTTGTGCTCAGATAACAGTTACAACCAAGACTAGATGGCCCACAGAACTTAAAATGCTCAACCAATTGGTCCTTTGCAAAGACGTTTGCTGCCCCCTATTTTGGCCACCCTGTCCTCCCTCCTGTGCCTAAAACCTCAGCCTGTACAGTCCCTCCTCCCTGAAGGCCGTTTCCACATTTTTCTCTTTCTAGAATGTTCTTCTCTATCATTTCCCATGGTTTTTGTTTACATAAGATCTCACTGAACTCGCACAAAACCAGCAGAAAGTCACATGATCAGAATGCGTGTCTTTGATGGAAGGGTTTGGTTTGAGACTTCTTTTTTTATTTTTATGATTATTTGTCTCCAGCAATAGCAAGGGGATGAAATGCTTTTTGAGAGCGTGATTGGCTCTGAATTCCATTAACATGGTGACACCTTCTGCAGAGGGTGTGAGTGGCTGTCCCCTCTCATGTTGGACACACATTTAGAAGCTGAAAGAAAGGGATGCATATTCCAAGACCCAGATTCAGGAAGCCAAAGGACATATCACTGAAACTCATGTTCCATCTCAGCTGCACCTCCAACCTGTGATCCCTGCAAGGAAGGAAACTTAGCCCGGGATTGTTTTCTATTGTTCCTGAGTCCTTTAGTGTAACTCTGAACGTGGACCCTCCAACATTTCAGCAGACCGACCTACTGGAAAAGAGACCAGGAAGCCCTTTGAACAACAGTTAGGTCTTTTAGTTTATGGTGTGGTCAGTCTGTACGGATCTGAGATTTCCTCTCTGCGTGGCCACTGGACTGTACTAGAGGGCCACCCCAGTCACTGGTCACTGAGCCTTTTTACTTTCTCAGCTGCAAAAGATGAACTCGCCTAATCCTCTTAGAGATTAGGTAAAAATCAGATGAGAAAAATACCTGTAAAACTGCTTTTTAAACCAAATCTTAAAGGAATAAATAGCATTTCCTTAATTCTCCCATAACATAAAACAGCAATATAAAATTCTATATAAGGAACATACCCCTACACACAGACACACAGAGACATACATAGACACACAGACACACACAGAGAGAGACACAGACACACACACACACACGCACACACACACACACACACACACACACACGTAATAGCAAATATCTTAATGAAATTCAACTGTGTTTGCACATTCTCACATGTATACTTTGTTCCTTAAACTACAGACAGAAAAGAGAAGAGATGTTTCTAGGTCACAAATATATTCAGTGAGAGTCAGGGTGCTGCCTGTCCTAGGCAGAGGAGAGGTAGAAAGACCAGAAATGGCAAAGACCAGAGGTCAAAGATCAAGGCCAAACCAGAGAGAATCCCCTGGACGACAGTTTTAACTTGGAAAGCACACATTCCCCGGAGCAATCAGGCGGAGGGGGTGGAAGGATGGAGGGGTCTCTGAAGGAACTGTTTTAATGTTACTGAGAGTGGCAAATACCAGGGGAGCATTGTGACAGAGGCTGTTGGGGGACCCTTTGAACTGGCTCTTGGAAGAGAAGAGTCAGAGGAAAGTGACAACCAGGCTGAGCTTGGGAGTGCTTTTAGCACCTGCCAAAGCTGGTGTGAGGAGGGCCTCGGGTGTCATGGGCTTGGAGTTAGGCTGTGTGAGTGTCTCCCAGCGCTCTAACAGGGTACTATATGATCTTGATCTCTGAGAGGCAGTTTTCCCCTCTATAAAATAAGTACACACATATGAACACATGCATATTACATATTTTTTGAGACAGGGCCTCCTGTAGTCTAGGCTAACCTCAGACTATTCAGTTGAGGATGACCACCATACCCAGGTTATGTGGGGCTGAGGACTTAATCCGGGGCTCTATACATGCTAGACAAGGATTCTGTGCATTAAACTATATCCTCAAACTCAGAACGATAGATTCTTTTTTTCTCCCATGGGGAGTAAAGCTAATAACTAGAAAGCACCAGCCTACATATCCCGAGTAAGGGAAGCCGTAGGTGCTGCTCTGGTTGGCAGTGCAGTCACCACCAAGGCAGACACTTCATTCTCATCACGCTGGCTTCCTTAGATCACTAACCTCAGTGGAGACGCGCGGCTGCTCTCATGAGCTGATAGATTCTCCCCAGGCATCTGGAGGTGACTCTGGAGAAGAGCACAGCAGGAAGAGAGAGGGCCAACCACTGGCTTAGGTACCTGGGCTGTACCTCATGTGCCATTTCAGCTGGAATTGGCTGGAATAGATGTAATTCTGAGGCCTGAGTCAGAGGCCTGGTCTAAGCCAGTACCAGAGAAGGAATCCCCAGTGAGATATTAAAGCCTGCAGAGAACTTGACTGCTGTGGGCAGAAAGGAAAGCCAGAAGAGGCTAGAATGGCTGGTCTCAGGTCAAGTGGGATGCTCAGAAGTCGGAAACTGAAAGTAGGCCAATGAGTAGGAGACGCCTACCTCCTGGGAGCATGGCCATGGCTGTTGTGGGATATTTGGTGCTAGGGTGTGGTAGAGATCCAACGTAGGATTCGTTGAGCGTCTGAGGCCAATACCCTTATCACAGCCACTTGCTCCGGCCCACACCTCCCTCTGTGTCCCTGCCCAGCTGGTCTACATGCCAGTGGCATCCACAGGCCTCGTTTCTCATCTGCAGAGATCAAGAGAACAAGCGCGCAGTACAGGTTAGACCAGGCGGGAGGCTGGCACCCAGAAACAAGCCAGAAATTCCAAGGTCTCCAGCATCTAGAAGGTTCTCTTGGAATAGATGGGAAGGTTGAGTCCACCTAGTGAGGACCAACAGTCAGATCCACTTATAAATTCCATTCTCCCCAAGTCTGAAGCTTGCAGGTAGCAAGACCAGCATGGCTTCTAACAAGACATGGGACCCCAGCACCACTTCATCCCCTCCGGGATTCAGCTGATGCTTGACCAATGACTTAGTGTCACTACTTGCCAGAAAGCATAGCCTCAATGGCTCAATAGGATGAGTTGGTGAATTAAAGTCTCTTATTGATCAATAATATATAGGATAGGAAGGAGTATGAACGAAAAGTCATGGATGGTAGTCACACTGTGGGATATTTCAATGAGAATTTTTGTTTGTTTTTGAGAATTAAAGAGCACGCAGAGTTCCCAAACTCAATTGCCCTTCAGAAAAATATCAGAGTCTAAATTCTGCCCCCTTAGTCTTGAATTTTTTATGTCGAATCTCCCACCCCGGCACTTCCGGGTGTGACTGTATAGAGAGACAAGGAGGTAATTGGGGTAATAAAGAGGTCGTTTGGGTGAGCCCTGATCCAATATAACTTGGGTCCTTACAAGGCATAAGATTAGGACACAGAGATAGACAGAAGGCAGCTGCAAAGGCAGATAGTGCCTGGGAGAACCCACAGTTAAAGAGTGGCTGTTTGCAAACTTAGAGAAAGAGAGCTCTCTGAGCTCTCCTCTGCAAACCCCGAGCCTCCAAACCAGCAAGACAGCCCGGTTCTGTGGTGTACGGCACTGGGCCTAGGATATTCGGTCATGGTAAGCTCAGCAGGAGCAAGCTGACACATCTCAAAACATCTCAACGTCTCAGAGATCCACAGGGTATGCTGGGATACTAATATTTATTTCAATGTTATCCTTTTTTAAAAAGATTTCTTTATTATTCTATGTATGTGAGTTCATTGTTGCTCTCTTCAGACACACCAAAGAGGGCACTGGATCCCATTACAGATGGTTGTGAGTCACCATGTGGTTGCTGGGAACTGAACTCAGGACCTTTGGAAGGCAGGTCAGTGCTCCTAACCGCTGAGCCATCTCTCTAGCCCATCAATATTATATTATTAAAAACTTATTCTAGGGCCAAAGAGATGGATCAGTGAGTAGACGTACTTGCTGGGCAAGCCAGAGTCTAGGTCCTTGTCAGAAAAAAAAAAGAACTAACTCCACAAAGTTGTCCTCTGACCCCTACAGGATTCGTGTGT
This sequence comes from Apodemus agrarius, assembly GCA_964023405.1. NCBI lineage: Eukaryota > Metazoa > Chordata > Mammalia > Rodentia > Muridae > Apodemus > Apodemus agrarius. The sequence continues at coordinate 39,357,953 of OZ030023.1, read as the reverse complement.
GTGTGTGTGTGTGTGTGTGTGTGTGTGTGTGTGTGTGTATGTGTGTGTGTGTGTGTGTGTGTGTGTTTACAGTAAGTAAACCTTTTAAAACTAAACTTAATCTAAAACCCTTTCATAGACATTTAAATATTGGCTTATTTACGTTACCTAGTACTGCTGATTTATTAATTAAATTTGCCCATCTTTGAGTAAGTTGTTTTCATTTCCTGTGGTTTGACAAGGGTTATCCTCCCAAAGCTTGCTGCTAGGGAAAGATGATGGGTTATTTCAGAGGCTTCCCTTGGAAAGAATAAACGTTGGTGTGTTAAAGCGAGTTTACGTCTGTGAGAAAGTAGTGGCATTTAGGTGCGGGCCCATTTTATTGGCCCAGACAGCCACTGGGCCAGCATTTCTTCTAACTCAAACAAGTGTTTCTCCAGCTCTCTTGGAGTCTTGGACTGAGATTTCTAGAAGTTCCTTGACTAGGTGCACTGGCTCTTTACCATGCAGGCTAAAGGGCTGCAGCTGAAGAGATGGCTTGGTAATGAAGAGAACATTATGCTCCTGAGGAGGATCTGAGTTCAGTTTCCAGCAACCATATCAGGTGGCTCACAAGGTTCTGACTCCAGACACAGGGGCATCTGAGGTCTCTGACCCCACAAGTACCTACACTCATACGTACACACACACACACACACACACACACACACATTAACAAAAACAAAATAAATCTTTTTTTTAATGCCCAGCCGCAAAATAAAGCAAAGGAAACAGAAACATGGCAAAAGCTGGGAGGGCTGGAGGCACGAGGGAGTCAACATGGACGACATCGGTTCTAGCCCGGCCACGGTCTCCCGACGCAGGCTGCCGTTCAGTTCCCAGCCAGCTTCCTCTGGTGTATCCCACACTCCTCAGTAAAGGAAGGACAGATAGATTTATAACCAGCTTCTTTAACCAGAGTGTAGGTTTGGGTTGTGGTTGTGGTTGTGGTTGTGGTTGCCGACGTTAGTTTTGCTTCTCTGATCAAACTTTAACTGATAGAAAATTGGGGACCAGAAAGAACGGCTACATAAAAACCTGAAATGTGTGCTTCTGGCTTCAGGACTGGACCGCGGAGAGATGGTATAGGGGCCTTGAGAGGTCCATCAATGAAGGGTTAAACTGACGTCGGGGAGACGTTGGTGGGAACTAGAAGGAAGGAGACCTTTTCAATAGACTGGAAAGTTAGCAACATTAAATCCTGGAGTGAGTTAGAAAATAAGAAAGAAAGAAAGAAAGAAAGAAAGAAAGGAAGGAAGGAAGGAAGGAAGGAAGGAAGGAAAGAAAGAAAGAAAGAAAGAAAGAAAGAAAGAAAGAAAGAAAGAAAGAAACGGGAGTGGAGCTGGGGAGATGCCTCAAGGAAAAGCCCTGTTGCACAGGCCTGGGGTAGAGTGTGGATGCCCATCACCCAGGCATGAGGGTAGAGTGTGGATGCCCATCACCCAGGCATGGGGGTAGAGTCTGGATGCCCATCACCCAGGCATGAGGGTAGAGTGTGGATGCCCATCACCCAGGTAGAGGTGAGGTGGCCCCTGTAGGGGTGGGGCAATGTCCCCTGGATCTTGTTCTGGTTAGGTGACCCGCTCCTGTTGGCTTCATGTAAGAACCCTGTGGAGAATCCAGAGAGCAGCTAATGACAGAGACAGGAAAGAAAAGCGGGTGAGCTGGCGAGGCGTCAGCACTCCAAGACAGAACTGGAAGAGCGTGGGCTTTTCCCTGCAGTGATGCTGGGCACTGACATCGGAGATGCGATCCGGCATCACTTCTGTGGTGTAGACGAGAGAGGGCCCAGGAAAAACCCTTTGAGGTCAAAGGAAGGAGGACAAAAGTGGCCATGTGGTGGAGAAAGTGAGGACAATCCTGTTTGTTTGGGTTTTGGGGTTGTTGTTGTTGTTGTTGTTGTTGTTATTGTTTGTTCTACCCTGACCTCTCCTGATACCACAGAGTGATGTACCTTGGGCTTTTGGGAAGGAGATGAATATTTTTTTTCCTGTGGGTGCACAGGCCGTGAGCATTCTGTCATCCCAGGAACTGACATCTCTCTGTAGTCCCAAGTGACTGACAAGAACTGCCTAGTGACTCATTTCGGTGACAACCAACGTGCTTGCGTGCACTGTGCTTCCATGAACCATTTAGCAGATAGAGCTGCTCACGTACTATTTCCATCCCCAGGCACATGGGGTCGATTGGATATGCCTAAGCTACGCGTGAGCATAACCCCTCAGAAATCTCACCTCTTTTTTAATGCATTTCTCTTTCTTCTACTTTATATATATGTGTGTGTGTGCATGTATATGTGTGTTTTCACGTGTGTGTGGCGCATACGCGTAGATGAATATGCATGTCTATGTATGTGTAGTCCTTGATCACTCTCTGTTTAGTCCATGAAGGCAGGGATCCCCCCCCCGAACCCAGAACTCACGTTCTCCAATAATCCATCTAGCCAACTGGCCATGGGCCCCTCTGTGTCCACCTCCCAAGAGCTGGGATTACAGGTGGGCCATGAGACACACCCAACTTTTATGTGAGCACCAGGGTAGTCACACTTGCCTGACAACCACTGAGCCCTCTCCTGTAGGTACTATGGTCTGATTCTTCCTCCCAGCCCCACGCTCCCAGAAATAAGACTGACTCAAAATATATTTAAAAATACCCTGGCCATATAAGTGGGCATGTCTCTGACTAGATCGTAACTAAAACAATCCAATTCTTTTGACCTACATTCTGCCATATGGCTAGTTACCGTGCTCAGGTGCCATGTGTGCGTCTCCCCACATCTTCCCAGGCCCATCACCCACCTGGCTCTATCCCAGAATTCTCTCGCCTTCTAAACGCCCCACCGCCTAATTCCTCCCTAAGCCACAGGCCGTCAGATTTATTATTGACAGGTGCCACATCTATACAGACATAAGATATTCTCTCTTCAGTCTCCCACTGTCTCTACAGCTTTTGTCTTTCTTGGTTGGTTGCTTTGGCTTTGGTTTGGTATTTGGTCTTTCAAGACAGTTTCTCTGTGTAGCCCTGGCTGTCCTGAAACTCACTCTGTAGACCAGGCTGGCCTCGAACTCACAGAATCTGTCTGCCCCTGCCTCCCCAGTGCTGGGATTAAAGGCGTGCGCCACCTTCCCCCTCTGGTGCTCAAGCATGAAGGTCGGCTAGGGCACTGCCTCCGTTAATTTTTAAAAGCAGCAAAAGTCGAACCTTTTTACTGCAAGGCTCTGTTGCCAGACAGTTCTCTGGCCATGTAACTTTTGGAGACCTGGTTTCCTCATTTGAAAAATGGTGACAGTCACATTTGTCACCTGCTTTCTTCTCAAGGCTCCCAGAACACAGATAAGAACGTTGAGCCTGGCTTGCTGAGCTACACACATACATCTGGGAAATATGCAGATAATTTGTGATGAAAATAAGTCTTGACTTTCATTCATTTCAAAGCTGCTTTGTTCCTCTTGCATTTAATTAACTCAAGAGAAACATCAGGTGTAAGAATCTTAGCGATCTGGCTTTTGTTTCACTGGGCAAGAAAAATATGCCCTCAAGTGTCTGGGGGATCTTCAGTGGATTTTTTTTTTTTTTCTGTGCTGGAAGATTAAAGGTTCTATCTGGAATTGTTACAACGTATATCCTTTTAGTCATTTTGATGCTGATGTAGAAAAGTTCAGCAGGGATGAATATCCTAAATATATATATTACTTTATCTAGTGAACATCTTCACCAATAGTTACAGCTCATCATGTGACAGGCATTTTCAAAAGCAGGCGTAGGCGGATGGCATGCAAACCCTGTGGTTGCTCGGAGAAGAATATTCAGAGATTCAGATACATAAATATAATTAGAGATTCACATGCACCGGTTGTGGAATCACTGCAGTTTCCCCCTCTCCTGCAGCAGGAGGCCTTTCTGAGGTGTAGTATTTCAGAGACTCCATTCCTGGGGGCCCTTTTCCCTGACTCTACAGATGCCTCCCCAGCAGCTAGAAGGTGCAGGGGCTTCATTTTAATCACAAAATGTGTTCCAGTTTCTATAATAATCTGCAGCTGTTTCGCCATTGCAAACGAGGAGTTTGAAAGATTGTTCCCTGTCCCCCGGAGCAGCTTCAGAACAAAAGCAAACGATTTTCCACTTCCCGGCGGCGTCACAGGGCCACCTATCAGTGGAATTTTTAACATTTCTTCAATTAAGCACCGGACCTACACAGTTAGTGATGAATAAGAAAGAGAGGGAGGGGGCGGTGAATCACCCGGAGCTGCTTTGTAAAAGCTGCTCTCTCGGGATGACAAAGCTCTGCCCAGTGCAGCCTGCAGCCCCTCTGCAGGACACACCTGTCAGCAGGAGCGCCCATCTCTGGATCCTCCCTCCCGTGTTGGCATGGGAATGCCTGACTCACAATGGAGTCATAATCAGGGGCCAGGAGTTTTAATATTTGCGACCCCCTCAGCTTTAAAGAGAATTTTTATTTTAGACAAAACCCCGTCACTGTGAGTTCAGGCAGTTTCCTAAGACTCTAAAACTCCACGTCTTCCAAGTAGTAGTAGAACGGTTTGTCCCGTAGATGGGAGGCGGGTCATAGCTTACTTGATTGGCAAGCTAGATCCGCCCCGGTGAGCCTGGCTTGCCTTCGGGTCCATGACTTTCCCTACGCATGCGCTTCAGACGCAGTTTGTCTTTTGCATGAGGATTTTGCTAGGCTGTCACTTTTTCTTCTTTTCAGATTATTTGGAATCAACCACAGAATAGTTAAGCCATGTTCCAAATATCTGTAACATAAGTGTCAAACAATGACACTTAATTGTGCTCTGGGGGAATATTTGGGTACATAATGATTACGGGTTCTCCACAAACACAAAGGGAAATATTGCATGTGGCTGTCATTGTCTTCCAGTAAGCATTCAAACACTCCTGTATTGCATCTACTTCTTCTGTAAGAGACAGGCTAGGGACACAACGCCAAAGTCTTGTTTATGCCATTTGACTGTCACCTACGTACATTTAGTTTCTGTTCCCCGGATGAGACTCACGTACTGATGCTCAGAAGAAAAAAAAAATTTTTTTATTCCATAGAACCAAGATATTTTGGATAAAGGTGACCTTTTCGAACAATGATATAAGGTTATGCAAGAGGGTTTGGTATGTGGGGCCATTGGAATCTTGTCCCAAATCTAAGATCCTTACTGAGGGGTTCTGGGGTTCTCATACTATAATCTGCAGAGGTCGTAAGTTGTGAGCCTGATACAGCCAACTGTGCTGGGTTTTCCAAGCGGGTGTCAGACAGCCTCTTTCTTTTGTGCTGAGCAAGTCAGGGACACACTGGTGCTGCAGTCCGCAGAGTCCCTTGGAGCTGGATACCAGAGTCCCAGAAGCTAACGTTTGTTCTTGATCTTAGCCAAAAGGCCGAGACGCCATACAAGCTAATGTCTGAGCTCCGAGCTGTTGCTCACTGTAGCAAATCTTCATCATACACTACTCACTCTCAAGAGCCCAGGGCCTTCAACCGAGAAAGGAGTGGAAAATTCTAGATCCTTGCAGAGAAAACAGAAAGGGACGGGTAGAGAGAGGGAAGGAAGCCTTTCCTCTTTGCCTGTTAGATGCTCCTGTCGGCCTCCCCGGGATTGTAGGTCCCTGACATTCTAGAATCTCTCTGGTCAGCTTCTACCTAATGATGTACTCGATATTCTCACTAGCTGACCCAGCCTGCAGCCACTGACATTTTCCTCACCCTCATCTCTAACATCTTTGAGCTTCTTTCTGCTCATCTTGCCCCAGGAAGCTACTCCTGAACCATTGGGTATGTAAGGGCACATGCAAACCTTTTGTCTGAGTCAGAAAAATGTAAAGCATTGAGAATGTCTTACTGTTGACAATGCAGCAGTGGTCGGATCGTGTATTTATTTAACTCTTTCCACAAAAGGTAAGATTACATGACTATGGGTCTCCGTTGTCTGGGCAGGTCACTCCTCTGAGATCAACCTGATGGCAAGACTTCAAAGATCACCCACCAGATGCGGGCGGTATGGTTTCCAAACACGAGATTTCCTATGCAGGCCTTCCCAGCTCCTCCCTGTCCTGCCCCACTGAGAAGAGTAAGGAGTGAGGACGGAGTCACTTGCTAGAATTGCAAAGGCTCCACCACAGCTGGCCACCCTGAGCTGTTTCTGAAACTCCTCGGTGCAGCTGTGACTCATCCCTCCTCCTCGGTCCCCTACAGTCCCCTCGCGGTCCCCTCCCTTCCCACCCCTCTCACCAAACCAGCCACCGTCTCACTCTGACTCCTAGGAGCCCACTTATTTTCAAATTTGCTCAATAAACACAACATCCAACCCCAACCTGCTTTCAAGCACAGGATGTCGAGAGAACACGTGGTAAAAAAAAAAAAAAAAGTGGGGGGCGGGGCTTACAGAGGAAAGAGCAACCAAAGACAGAGTGAGGATTGCTTCCTTGGGGCTAATAGACAACAGCCAGGTTTAGGACGTGTGCCATCCTGCCCAGCTGAGTTAAAGGAATGCACTCATCGTACGCAGTTTACAGGAAGTTGCTCCGCCATCGCCTGCACACACAGCTGTGCGACTGGGAACCTAGCAACACCGGTGCCCTGGCTGAGCTGAGGGGGTCACAATGGACGGAACAGGCTTCCTGCTGCCCCATGACAGATTTTCTCTGCGCCACCTTCAGGCCCTGTTGCCTAAGTCACAACAGGAAACGCAAAACCTCGATTTTTTTTTTTTTTTCAGAGAAGTTGCAGGTATTTCCTGGATGGTTCCAACTGCCAATAAGAAAAAAAAAAAAAAAAAAAAAAAAAGCAACGTGTAGGTAAGAGAGAACAGAACAGCAGCTCCTTTCAGGAACAACTCGGTGGAAGAGAGCAAAACGCCAAAGAAGAAACCAGAGTTTAAAGAACTAAGTATTGCTGAAAACCAGTTCCAGAGGACAGCAGTTTCAAGGGAGTGTCAAGACATGTAACCATTTCCCAACTGTCTCCTCAAACCCATCTCTACTTTGTTACAATCCCAGAGCCCGGGAACTCCAAGAGCCCCCCGGAACTTTGAAAAGAGAAAGTATTCCATAGATTTGTTCCATAGTATTAGTATCATTTATTAGTTGTTTCTGTATGTGTATGATTTATACATGTGTGTACCTAAGGATGTGCAGGTAGCTCTTCCCGTGAATACGTGTGTGGAACTCAGAGGAGATGAAGAACCCTCCTCAGTCACTCACTGGCTCATTCTCTTGAGACGACACTGGGGTTACCGGTGCACATGGCTGTGCCTGCCCTTTTTTTATGTGTGTCCCAGAGAACTGACCTCAGGTCTCTTTGCTTGTGGAAAAAAAAAAAAAAAAAAAAAAGCTCTTACACAGTAAGCCACTTCCTCAACTCGTAGTCAACATTATTTGTTGAGTGCCTACCACTTTATGGCACTAAAATATGGAGCATTGTAACATCAGGATTATCCCTGTGCCACCTGCATATCCTTAGGTACATGCCTGCATATATCATTCATATACAGAAAAACAAGTAAAATAGGAACGGGTTCCAGGGCCCCTCTCAGATCTCCAAATCCAAGGATGTCCAAGCCCTTTATAGTAATACTATATTGTTTGCATAGAATACACACACACACACACACACACACACACACACACACGTCCGGACACTTTAATCATGTCTTGATTACTTTCAGTGCAAACTTTACATAGGGCTGGGATGTAGCTCAGTGGTAGACACTTGAAATAGTCGTGACACTGTGTTATGCAGGGGACAATGACATGCTCAGAAGAGACAACGCCATCACTGGCCTTACTGCATAATACATAATAAAAACAGTGGAGCATGCCTTTCTTTACAATGTTTTTCAGATCCCAGATGCTAAGGTTTGCAGATGTGGAGCCAGTGGGTCTGAAGGGCTGTCTATCTAATTAGCTTGGAGATCAACCCAAGAAAGCTAATCACTAGACTCTTAGTGGACACTCAGAAGCATGTGTTTAACATGAGCCCCAATTTCGCGCGCACACACACACACACACACACACACACACAAAATTTACTTTTCAAGTTGTAGATTTTAAGTTGTTTTTTTTTCCATTCCTTTGATTTAAAACTTAGATCTGCCTATGCCTTGAAACAATTCTTGATGCCTGTATGCAACTCTCTATATTAGGTTCACCAACACGCTACTCACAGCAGCGCCTCAGCCTCTGCATGTTTGGACCTGAACATAAGGTCATCCCCTCAGTTCCTCCCTCGTGTCCCCTGGTGGTTCTCCATCCCCAGGACCTGCAAATCAGCTCTGCCTCCTTCCACTCCTTTATTTCCAGGGGCCAACGAACATGACGACTTCTCATTTCCACTTCCTAATACCACTCAAACAACATGGCGATTCACGTTCCCTCCCCCGCTGACACGGCACGAGGCACAGGAGAGATGGTCACCGCCATCACCGTGCTCGATAAAAAGATGAAAAAGGCAGAACTTCGGAGGAAATGCTGTCCCCTAAGATTACACAACAAAGCGAAAGTCAATCCCAAGCTCAAACTCCTGTTCTTAAATCCTGAGCCTCTGATTCGGTGACCCCTGCCCTAATCTGAGCCATTGCCTTCCTGCTCTCTCTCTCTCTCTCTGTACTCTGCTTTCTTTTGGTGCTTTTAAAAAGATCTATATTCTAGCTCTAAAGTCAAATTTATAAGAGCAATACACAGACACGAGGTCTGGCTCTTTTAAGCATCATTTGCTGAGTCTTGACAAATGTGTACGGTTAGGTGACAGCACATACAGGATATTTCCATCACCCCAAAGAGTTCTTGCTGGCCATTTAAGATCAGTCCTCTCCCTGGTCCCTGACCTCAGCCTTCACAGTCAACTTTTCCTTCCCACAGACTCTCCTTTTAAACTTGAGACTGTTGGGCAGGAGGAGATGGCTCAGGAGTTAAGAAGACCACTTACTGCTCTTACAGAGAATGCGGTTGGGTTCCCACACCCACGCCATAGCTCATGAGAGTCTGCGAGGACCCCTGGTCCAAAGAATCCAGTGCCTTCCTCTGTCCTATGAAGTCACTAGGCACACATGTGGTGCACTTACATATATGTAAGAAAAACAGTTGTGCTCATAAAGATCTTTCATTTCCCTTCTTTCCTTCCTTCCTTCCTTCCTTCCTTCCTTCCTTCCTTCCTCCTTTCCTTCCTTCCTTTCTCTTTCTTTTTAATTCAGGGTCTCCCTATGTAGCCCCGAGTAGCCCGTGCTTTGTTTAATCAGACAGGTCTCACACTCATAAAGATTCAACCACCTCTGCCTTCCAAGGGCTAGATTGAAGGTATTTGCTATCGATCCTCTTCTAACGCAAAATAAATCTTGAAAATCAAAACTTAAAGGACATGATGTAGATAGGATCAAACTGTATAATCTTTGGTTTCTGTATGCTTTAACTCAACACAATTTTTTATTCCGCCCAGGTTGTTCTGAATATCAATGGCTCAATCCCCTTTGTCACTAAACCATATGTATACCTTGGCACAGATATGCCACTGTATGCAGGGGCTTTAGTGGTAGAAATTATATTGATTTCCCATTTGGAGTTGGTATGAATGAAGCCTCTAGAAAGATTCATGCATAGGTGATATATTTTCTCTTGATTAAATATGCAAGAACGAGATATAAGTCATAAAGGAAACATATATGGGCTTGATTTTGTAGTGATCTGTCAAACTGGGGCCTGGGAGACAGTTCAGTTCATAAAGTGCTTGTTGTGGAATCATGGGAACACGAGTTTGGTCCCCAGCACCCATGTGAAAGCTACATGTGTGTAATGCATGTGTGTGATGCATGTGTGTGATGCATGTGTGATGCATGTGTGTGATGCATGTGCGTGATGCATGTGCGTGATGCATGTGTGATGCATGTGTGATGCATGTACGTGATGCATGTGTGTGAGGCATGTGTGTGATGCATGTGTGATGCATGTGGTGATGCATGTGTGTGAGGCATGTGTGTGATGCATGTGTGATGCATGTGTGTGAGGCATGTGTGTGATACATGTGTGATGCATGTGATGCATGTGTGTGATGCATGTGTGTAATGCATGTCTATAATGCTGGTGCTGGGAGGGAGAGGGACAGAGACCAACAGATCAATCTCTGGAGCTAATTATCCTGCCAGGTCCAGTAAGAGACTTTATCTCAAAAGAAAACAGTGAAGAATAGCTGAGAAAGACACCCACTGTTGATATTTGGCCTCTACATCAATATGTAAATAGTGTACACCCACACACACACACACACACACACACACACTGTATTTTTAAAAGACGGGGGGGAAAAACCAATCTGTTGAACCATTTTCCAAGTGGCTCTAGGATTTGCACACAAGCCAGCAGTGAAGGAGTGCCAGGTGCAGAGAGCGTTGGGATTGGTGCTCTGATTTTAGCTACACTGAGATACATGGAGTGTTACCTCCTTACAGCCTCAACTGATGACTAAGGCCCATTGCTTCTTGAGCTCATGCGTTCATTGCTATTTGTCTTCCTTGGATGAGTGTCTCTGGCTCCTTTCTAAGCGGGCAGTTTATTTTCCGTTTCCTGATTTGGGAAGCGCTACAACCTGCACAAAATTCCTTTATCACATATACTAAGCAAATGGCTCCCCCAAGCCCACCGCTCGGCTCCCCATTTCCTGAGCGGCACATTTGCAGAGTGGTTTTACGTTAGGGTCACCACAGCTCTCTGATTTGCTTTGTGTACACTGATTGTCCAGTCTTAGCTAAGACTCCTTTGCCTAAGCTAAGGCCACGGAACCTTCACTTCACATGTACCCCCCCCCCAATCCTTTTGCGGTCTTGCCTCTCATTTTTTAAGATCTGTGTTCTGTTTTATGTTAACTTGAATATGGTTCAAAGTCAAGGCCGAGGTCCGCTTAGGGATGTCTGTAAGGGAAGTCATCCCCCTCCGAGTGGGTACAGGACACACCCAGACAAAATCAGCACAGAGGATACTTATTACCTCAGAGGGGCCAGCAGGGTGGAGGTGGTAGGGGAGACTGCAAAGGCAGAGAGAAGCAGTAGAAAGCGAGTGGTTTTTGCAGAAGTGGTGTTTCAAGAAGGAAACGGGAGAGTATGCACTAGGGAGTTGGTAGGCCCGGATTGGACATGAGTTTTGATTGTTGGACCTTGATGGTTTGTCTTGAGAATGAGTCATTGGCCAAATAAGGGAATGGACCTTGGGGGCTAGGTTTAGAGATGTAATCTAATGGTTTTGGGCCTTTTTTAAAAATAAGGCAGAGGGAAATGGGTAAAAGGGCAAAGCCTACTGACACCATTCTTATCACACTTGGGCCTGTTAGAGAGTCCTTCAGTGTCCTTTCTCCATGGAACTACGTCAGTAGGTGTGCCAAAGTCGGGTGGGACGTGCGTGGGGCCTTTCAGGTCTCTGGTCTGCTTTGTTGGTCTATTTGTCTTTATCCAAAAAGATTCTGACTTAAGTACTATAGATGTCAAGTGTTTTGAAGCAGCTATGACAAGATGTCCGCTTTCACTCTTGCTGTCCAAAAACACCTGGGTTATATTACGTTTGATATTATTTAAATTGCATTTGATAGATATGGTAAGGTTAACTTGCTGATTTTGACCAGGAATAAAAGCTTCCTGGGATTATAACTGGGATGGGTTGACTCTAATGATCACTTTGGAAGGAGTCAACATCTTATGATATTGAATTTTATGTTCCAGGAACACAATTCAAGTTTTCCCAAACTCAAGAAATGAAAAAAAAAAAAAAAGAAAGAAAGAAAGAAAGAAAGAAAGAAAGAAAGAAAGAAAGAAAGAAAACAAAACAAAACCAAAAACCTTCAGGCTTAGAGTCCAAGATTAAAAAGACACTTACCTAAGGAGGACAATACACTCATCATAACTTCAGCTATGGGTGGCAGTTTTCTAGGTGCAAATCTTGCCCTTTAAATTAAATCTATTCCTAAACATCCTGCTTATCTTTAAAACATAAATGTGTTTCCGTGTGTGTGTGTGTGTGTGTGTGTGTGTGTGTGTGTGAGAGAGAGAGAGAGAGAGAGAGAGAGCGAGCGTGTGTGAGTGTGTATGTGAGTGTGTGTGTGTGTGTGTGTGTGTGTGTGAGAGAGAGAGAGAGAGAGAGAGAGAGAGAGAGAGAGAGAGAGAGAGAGAGAGTGCGTGTGTGTGTGTGAGTGTGTGTGTGAGTGTGTGTGTGTGTGTGTGTGTGTGTGTGTGTTGTCAGGGGTCATACCTGTGAGTGCAAGTGTCTGTGGAGTCCAGAGGAGTCAGACTCTCCTGTAGCTGGAGTGGCAGGCAGCTGCACAGCACCAGGTAGGGTTCAGTTCTGGGAACGGAATGAGATCCTCTTCAAGAGCCACGCTCGCTTTTAACTTTTAACCCCGAGCCGTCTCTCCAGGGCCAATACCGCACTCGTGATATTGCAAACTGTCTTAATTTCAGCATCCAGTTACCTACGTGAGCCTTGAACATGTAAGCTTAACTAACCCCATTTTACTACTTCAAGTAGCTTTATTTGAAGATTACACAACCTATGCGTAAAGGCGGTGTTATTTCTTTTAGGTCTACGTGTGTTTTATACAATTTTCACGCTAAAGTACATGCGTCAATGGGATCTTGACGATAATATTAAATAGGAATAATGAGAACTGGCATCCTCACCCTGCTCCCATCCTGAGAGAGAAGGAAGGGGGGAGGGCTGCTGGACAGCTCAGCTGGGGAAACATGAAGCCCCCGCGCACACATGTAAAGCACTCAGGTGCGGTGCATCGTGCTTGTATTCCTTGCCCCGGAGCTTTGTGACAATTAGCCTAACCTACTAGGTGAGGTCTAGGTCAGTGAGAGACCATATCTCTAAGTCATGTGGGCAGCGCTTGAAGAGTGACAGGCACATGATATTGTCTTCTGACCCTATACATATGCGCACATATCAACACATGCACCTGTGCCCACCTACCACCCCACACATACACACAGAGACAGAGACAGAGAGACAGAGACAGAGAAAGAAAGAAATGTCACACTGAGTCTTTCACAATTACGTCTGTAGTCACCTGACATTATTGTCGATCCCTCCCCTCCATTTAAATTACAAAACGTTGAGAAATTTTGTCAAGTATCTTTTCTGCCTCTATCAATAACATCGTGGTGTTGTTTTTATCATCTGTCAGCATGATCTAAAGACCATTAAGGACAGGCGCATCTTCTTTTCCTCAGAGAAACTCCACACACTCATTGCGCACTATCCCTTTGACATGTTGATGGGGTGTATTTTCTCATATTACTAACACCTGTCCTCATGAGCTCTACCTTTCCCCAGGAATGCCTTTATCTTGTTTTAATATCAGATTGTTGGCCCATTCTCTAGAAGAGTTTCGAAGCAATCCACAACCACTTTTCTTAGTGCTCGGTAAGACTCACATCGGGGTCCTACAGATGTGAAGCTTCTTTGTGGAAAAGGTTTTTTTAACTACAAACCCGGATTTCTTCCATTCGATTTGTTTAATTGAAGGCTGTTCAAGCTGCGAGTTTCCTCTTCAATGAGCTTAAGTAGCTTTTGTCTTTCAAGAACTGTGTTTACTTGTGATATGAAAGTGGACAGGGACGGGGGTGTAGGCAGAGATGGAGCTTGTGGAGGGGGAAGGAGGTGGGTGGGGGAAATTCACCCAGTGAAAGCTGTAGGAGATGCTTTACAGAAACCCCTTGTAAACTATTTTTTTCTCTAACAGAAGTTTTAATCATATTTGTATGTGTATGGATATTTTCCCTTCTTGTATGTCGGTGCTCCGTGCGCATGCTTGGTACCTTCAGAGGTGGCGAGCCGCCGTGTGGATGCTGGGAATTGAACCCACGTCTTCTGAAGAACAACAACTGCTCTTAGCTGCTTAGCCAGAACTCCACCAGTCCTCCAGAATATTTTTTTAAAAAGAACTTAAAGATGATTTGGACAGAAATACACTGCGTGGATGGATGTTATTTCTCTCCCAAGCTGTGAGTTATCAAATAAAAAGCTCAGTGTCAGGTATTGGATAACTCTCTGCATGTTGTCAGTTAGGAAGACCCCCCCAAAGCCCACCCCGCCCAAGCAATACAGCTATTGCAAGTGCTCTTTATTGGCTACCAGAACTATAGAGTGAGACCTAATTACAGAAGACACCATATAGTTATTTTGGTTGCAAGACATAGAGAGATAAAGCTGGAATTTGCCAGGAAATAAATGTCTTCTCTTCTTTACTTTTTAAATATTTACTTACTTTATTTCATGTATATGAGTACAGTGTAGCTCTCTTCAGATACACAAGAGGGCATCAGATCCCATTATAGATGGTTGTGAGCCACCATGAGGTTGCTGGGAATTGAACTCTGGATCTCTGGAAGAGCAGTCAGTGTTCTTAAATGCTGAGCCATCATCTCCCCTACCCCCATCTTTCCTTCTTTTATAGCACCCAAAAGTGGTATTCAGGGCACTATCAGAGAAAATTCATCAATGGTCTTACTAGTGATGTAGACATCACATGTTACGACATTAGCCTCCCAGGCAAGACATACCCACTGGGACAACAGTGGCATGAAGGTTTTGGAAGGTACACAACCACTTTCTGATTAGATTTGAGGCCTCCCGCACAGGAGGGAATTTGTGCTTGGTGCTGTGAACCTGGTTAAAAACCCATGGCTCAGGCTATCATAAACCCTAGGGTGGAAGGCATACCATCATTGCTTGGTTAAATGAACACAGAGTTGTTTTCTAGATATTTATGTAATATCCATAGGATTGAAGCTGCCCTGAGCCTTGGCAGGATCGCTTCCTTTTGCAGTTTGCAGCAGCTAATGCTCAGAACAAGTGGCTGTTGAGTACTCAGTTCTAAGGTGGGTATCTGTCTCTAACTGGCTGTCGCATTCACAACAGCTGTGTTTACCTGCACACAAGATAGAGCCCGTTGACCTTCCAGCATGGCTGGAGGAGGGACACACGAGGACCAGGAGGAACACACGAGGACCAGGAGGGACACATGAGGACCAGTCCTTAGCGAATGGCTGCTTGGGAAAGGGAGTCATTTCTTCACGGCTTTAACTACAGATCAGTTGCTCATTCGCCAGTAAATAATCCTGTGGGGTGCACATGCAAGCAATCCTAATTAAACCCAGTGGGTTGTTACACATTTCACTTTTCAGTTTGGGGCAGAGAGATGACTCTGTGGTGGAGAGGGCTTACTGTTCTTGCAAAGAATCTGAGTTCCCCTCCCAGCATTCCCAGCTGGCGGGAACTCCGAGTCCAGGGCATAGGACACCTTCTTCTGACCTCCGTAAACACCTGCACATAAACTCACACGCAGCCACACAAATATTCACATGAATAGATTTAAGAAGTAAATATTCCTTTTTTGTGTTTAACTTAGGGGCTAGAGAGATGGCTGAGTGACTATGAGCACTGAGAGATCTTCCAGAAGACCTGAGTTTGATTCCCAGCCCACAACCAACTGTAACTCTAATTATATCTGTATCTGTATCTGTATCTTTATCTGTATCCATATATATATATATATATATATGTATATATACATATATATATACATATATATATCCATATCCATATGGATATAATATAACACCTTCTTCCAGCCTTTGAGGGACTAGGCATGCATGTGGAGCACAGACATACATGCAGGCAAAACACAAAACATACATACAAACAAAATAGTTTTTTTTTAAGTTAACCATTTTTGAATTTATAAAATATTGCCAATAAGAAAGGGATATGCTGAGAAGAGGTCCCAGGGAAGTAGGAGGAGATGGTGAGGGGAAGAAATGGTGTGGTTCTTATCAAGATTATATTTAAAAAAAAAAAAAGAACCTCAAAGAAAATGTGGGGGGAAAGTCTCCACTGCTTATCATTTAATCTTAGGAGGATCATTCTATGACCTCCTCACTCCAATTCTTAGACCCAAACACACAAAAAGTCATGGAGGGAGTGACTAAATGGGGAGGGTCCTGAGGAGTCACTTTGAAAGAAGCAATAGTTCTTCCCTAGAACTACTTTTGTAACTACTGCAAAAAGACAGAAGGAATATTTAGGTGATTGTAATTAAGAGAGTACTGGTTATAGATTATTGTGGTTTGAATTTAAGCAAACATGCTTGCTTAATTTTCTTTACACCATAAAAAGCAAGGCTCAAGATCACAATAAATTAGGGCGCGTCTGAGGCTGACAAGAAGACATATTCAATTCATTTAAGTCCTCAAGCTTGCTGACACAAAACTGGCCTCAATAGTCCACGATGCTGTAGGACCTGTAGTGGTTTCTCTCTCTCGTTCCTAATGAGGGCCATATCTGTCTTGTTGTCCATCACCGGTCTGCATTGAGGCTTATCGGTTTCATTGATCTTTTTTTTTTAAATAGGTACCACAAGCAATAGATTGCATCACCGACTCGAGCTCCTGTGTCGTTCTTTTCAAAGACCCAGATTTCTGTCTTACTTTTCTCCCTCTTGTTCATGTTTTCTAAGATGTGGCATTACGCTTCCAGCCTTTTCATCGCCTTTCTTCTTCCCAATAACAATCAATAACAGTCTGTTATCGATTTCTAGCTTGATTTCACATGGCCAGAAGACTTGCCTTACATGAGTTTCTGAACATCATCCTTTTCTGCTCCAACCCATGCTCTCACTGATAACTAGCTCCAGGAATCCCTGCAGCGTGATCTCCAGGAAACGGTGTGAATTAAGTGATGTAGAAATACAACTCCCATACTATCTTTAAATAGAAGGGGGGAAAACCCCACAAAATCGGGAGCTTGGATAGACAGATGGCTCTGTGATTACCAGCATGTGCTACTACTGTCCTTGCAGAGGATGCGGGATCCGTTCCCAGCACCCACATTGTGGCTCACACCTGCCTGTTACGCCGGTTTCAGAGTAGCTGACACCCTCTTCTGACCTCTGAGGGCATCAGCCAAGCACACGGTGCACATTAAAGAGCACCGGATCCCTTCGAGTGGGAGTCTTAGGTCACTGTGAGCCACCTGATGTGGGTGCTGGGAATGAAACCCGGGTCCTCTGCTTTAACTGCTGAGTCATCTTCTCCAGCTCAAAACACGAACTTTTTTTTTTTTTTAAATTAACTCCCCCACCTAAGGCTCAGTGGACATTTTGGAAGAGGAGGCAGAAAGACCACAAAAGCCAGAGAGATCAGGGAATTTCTTTCTAAAAATTTATTTATTTGATGTGTATAAATGCTGTTATCATGTGCATCAGTAGGAAGACTCGGATTCCATTGTAGATGGTTGTGTGTAGATGCTGGGAATTGAACTGAAGACCTCTGGGAAAGCAGCCAATGCTTTTAGCCACTGAGCCATCTCTTAGCCCACAAGAAAAGATTGAAATTGCCAATCAGAAGGGCTGAAAAAAATCAGATCACAGTGAGTACTGGAGACGCGATGTCTCTTAACGTCCCTTGTTTTATAAACCTTGTTTGGGGAACGCTGATTCTACAATAAAATGGAGTAAAAGTGGGAAAAAACATTCTAGAAGCGAAAAGTAATATGATTGCAAAAGCCAGAGAGACTAACAAAATGACTTTCCCACAGTGTTTTGCATTTCCTTATAAAAGTAGACAAATGCCCTATTCGGCATCTCTGAGAAGTTTGTTGTTGGCCTAACAGAGCAAACAAGTGTTTGGGATGCAGGGAATAGAATGGAATGGAACCCCTACACTTTAATTTTAATAATATTTGTATTTAGTCTTTGAAAATGTCATACATTTATACGATACACTTGGACTATATCCATTCATCAACATTTTCCTCTGTCTCTCCCTAGACTGGCAACCCCTGCATCGAATCAGTGCTGCCCATGGACATGGGGGTGTGGAGGCATCCCCTGCGGCTTGGGCAGCGAGCCGGTAACCGTATCACCAGACGGCGAATCTCCCTCCCTCAGCAACCACACTGGGAATGACTTCCCTGCCAAGGGTGTGGCCTTGGGGGCTCCTTTCCCTAAATCTCAGAGGGGACGTTCTATAATGAGAAAGAAGCTAAGCTAATATATTTAACAATTATAATATATAATATATACTAATAACATATAATAATATTATATATCATATATTAATATATAATAATATATTAAAATATACATTTTAAAATGTTTAAATTGTCTATTCTTTCGAGGAAGGTGAGGCGTCAGAACTGTTGTGTGCAGTGCAAAGTATAAAACAGTATGCGTTGGTTTCCGTGTGTTCCTGACTACATAATAACAGTAAAACACACAAGTCCCAGACTGAGCACGGATCTGGCTCAGAATCTTGGCTCTGCCACCACCTAATACCTGTATGACCTGAGCCAAGTTACTAAGCCTACGATAGCTTTTTCTTTTTTACCTCTCCCGCGTCACCTGTCAAAATAATTATTTTCTTACCCCCAAGCAATTTCTGTCCTTTCCACTGTAAATCACGCCGGTCTGTGCCCCTACTTAATTTTATTATGATCTGTTGAGAAAGCCCCAGTTGCCAAGGCGGAAAGACAGATTTCTCCTCCAGGGACAGGAGCCTCTGTGAATTTGTTACCTTTTCTTTCCAGGCTACATTTAGTTAATCTCTCTAAATCCCGTACACAGTGGTGGAGGGGGAATTACGCCTTCGCAAGATCCCTGAAGGTTATTAACAGGCCTGCCTCGGCCTCTGATGACGGAGTCACAGAAAGTAGTCAGACGGAGAAGAGATTCTGTGTGGAAGCAGGTGGGGGTGAAGGGGAAGGTAGGGATGGAGTGGGATGGGGGTGTCCTGTCTGGTTGTGGTTGTGATTACATGTTCATGAAATGCATAGCCCTTCCCTGTCCATTTCGCTGTATGGTAACTGGGGGGAAAAAGCATGACTATTTCAATACTTAACATTTTCATCCTATACAATGTGAATAGACTTGAAATTGATCCAAAGAATATAGAGTAAAGCGCCTAAGGTCTAGCTGCTAGGCTGTTGCTCTGTCTTTGCAGTTATAGTCAGTTATTCCTGGGCAACGCTGGAGCTGGGCGCGGCTCCTCAATGGCCTTTTATTTTGAACCATTCGCTTGTCTCTGGGGATCCTACACTGCTCTGTAAGCAGCTCGGGCTGCCCTCACCGCAAGTGCGCATGCTCCACGACCAGCAGCATCCAAGACGCCATCGTACGAATCCCTGAATTTGGGAACCTCTCCCATGATAACATTTTCCCCCAACCTAGTTATCAAAACTCAGCTTCCTCTTCTTTTTCTAATGTTATCTGCATTGGTGTTTTACCTGTATGTATGTCTCTGTGAAGGTGTAACCCCTATCTGGGGTTACAGAGAGTTATGAATTGCCTGGGAACTGAACCCGGGCCCTCTGGGAGAGTGCTCTGAGCCATCTTTCTAGCCCGAGTCTCATTCCCCTAACATGAGACTCTGCTCTCCGTTGGCTGTGATAGCAGGAAAGACCCAGTAAGCCTGCGTTCGCTGCGTGGGCATGTTGACTGCTGCTGAGGACTGGAAGATTACAAGTGTGGGTTACACGTGGGCAGAGTGGAGAGACTGGATGCGGGAAGGCTTTGCAGTCACTCCGCTCCTTGCAGGTCCTTCCCATTTGTCACCGCTGAGAAATGTCATCCCTGGGCTGAAATGTCTTCAGAATAGTGGAGAAAGCGGCATATAGGCAGCTATAGAAAATATGGGAACAGAAAAGAAAATCAAGAAAAGCAAGTTAGACTTTCAACCATCATAAAAAAATATATATATATGGGAATGGCCCTGTTTGTGGCCCATTGTGCTGTGAACCTAAAAGTTCTACAAACAAACAAACAAACAAACAAAAAACGATTCTTCCGGTTTTCAGAACCTTCTCAACGTATATGCTATATTTCAGTTTTTAGCATCGTCTTGGCAAAGCTGACTATATGGCTTTTTGAATAGCAATAAAATAACAAGAACGTTGTTTGAGTGTTTATCGTGTGGCAAGCGTTATTCTGAGTATCTTCTGCACGTCAGTCAATCACGTTTAATTCTCTAACAACCCTAAGATGTAAATACTATTGTTAAGCCAAAACAAGCTGCTGTGCTAGAGGCAGAGGCAGGCAGCCCACACCTCTGGCAGACAGGCCCTTCCTAGATACATGCAGTTTGTTGTATGCATCATATGCAAAGAGAGCCCCGCGCTTAGGCTGGGGGGTGGGGGTGGCACACGTCTTTTAATTTTAGCATTTGGGAGGCAGAAGCAAGAAAGATCTCTGGGAATTGGAGGCTAGCCTGATCTGCATAGTAAGTTCCAGGCTAGATCCCATCTTAAAAGCAAAGCAAACAAAAATCACAGGCAAGAATATATTCTTCCCAGGTCCCATATGGAATTTCTGAGTGAGATTAAGGTCAGTGTATCAGTTATGTTTTATATATATATATATAATAATAAAGCTGGCAGAAGCAATTGAAGAGAGGAAGCATTTGGTTTTGCTCACAGTTTCGGGAGACGCGAGGCATCCCAGCAGGAGGAGGCTTGGCAGCGGGAGAGGCCCCCTGGACAGTATAGAAGCCGAGGCAGCTGCTCACACCGACACAGCAACCATAACCTCAAGGTGTGCTCTCTAGAGACACACTTTCTTCCGTGAGGGCACCCCCTAAAGCTTCTACAACCCCACCCCCCAACAGCTCCTCCAGCTGGAGAGTAAGTAGTCAAACACGGATGGAGGAAGGACATCCAGGAGCCCAGGTCATGGAGAGGCGGCCATCTCAGTTCAGGATAGGAGCTCTGCAAGTTCAAACCCAGTTTGACTCACCCCCTTTCCTCTGCCTTATCCTGCTTCTGCAACCCCACCCCCACCCCCTCTGCTGATCTTTAGTGCGCACCCCGCATCCCAAGCTGTCTCAGCACAGCTTCCGGGGGACCCAGCCTAGAGTTCTTACCAACAGTCATGCAGCAGA
Organism: Apodemus agrarius; assembly: GCA_964023405.1. Classification (NCBI taxonomy): domain Eukaryota; kingdom Metazoa; phylum Chordata; class Mammalia; order Rodentia; family Muridae; genus Apodemus; species Apodemus agrarius. The sequence continues at coordinate 39,337,017 of OZ030023.1, read as the reverse complement.
TCAGCCTGCTGTCGTTTAAGCACTGCAATACGTCCTCTCCAACTACAAAAGCCAGGGTAGAACTTTCCTGTAGCAATGGATTAAAAAAAAAAGTATGCTGAGGAGTAGCTGAAAATTTTCTTCAATTTTTTTATGACAGTTTTGTTGAGCTGTAATGCACATGCCCTATAATCCGTTTTTATTTTTGTCAGTGTTACAAAAAAAAAAATTACACACACGTCCCTGTTCTTAGCACATTTGCAAGGTTGTGAAATCCTCACTGTTGCGGAACTCTGGGATATCTCAACACACCCAGTGGCATCCTGTACCAGCCAGCAGTCATTGTCTCTGACGTTGGTCTTCTTCGATAATGATTCGTGTACTTAGTCTTTTCTTGACAGGTTTGAATGCTATCCATCACAGAGACAAAGCTTTCCTAATTCTTGCCTCCTTCAAAGTATCAAAAACATACGCATAGCCCAATTCTTGCTTGGCAATCTAGCTCCTATGAATTTAAACTAAATAATAATAATAATAATAATAATAATAATAATAATAATAATAAGATAGTGAGAAAATCAAATAATTTGCTAAAGTGTGGTTTATGAAACTAAAAACACTGGAAACAAGTTTTGTTCGTTGCAGGTAATTGGCTGACTAAATCACACCGCGTCACAAAAGGCAATATTATGCATCCTCTGGGGACTAAATAGCAACAAGGAAGATGGTATAATGTTAAGCAGAAAATCAGAATGTAAAATTGCATCTGCAATATGTAAAATATGTACATATGGAGAAGGGTTGAAAGGAAATGGAGAAAAATGGAAACAGTTGTTGCAACAGGATGTTGGAGCTGTGAATTACTTTCCTTCTTCTGGGCTCTCTTATTATTGTCAGAGTGCGTTTTGTACAATAAAGTAGAAGGGGAAGGAGGTACGCAGGGGAGATGTACTCTTGCCAGTAAACCTCCTAACAGGCAGTGGCAAGACACACAGGACTTCAGAGTCCTGAGGGCTTGGATTCTCGTGGCGACCCTGATCATTCTGAGATGTGACAATAGCCTGACTCTATAAGCCACACTCCAAGGCCTATCACAGAGCCTAATCAGACGATCTACCTCATGGACCGGTTGTGGAGCTGGAGATAGCGGTGCCTAGCAACACTTAACAGAGGGCGGCGGCTGTTATTTTTGGTGTGGGAATGGTACTGAAAGCAATAATGGTGCTGATGACAAGCGGGTGGGGACGAGAGGACAGAGGCTGACTTTTCCGGGAATACCTGTAACACTCAAAATGTCGCACGGAAGCCTCATTTTACACTGAACGCACCTCTATTGATGGATCCCTCTAATGGAGGGAGGCCCAGGGACCGTCCGTCGCTTGAGAGGACTGTTGTAGATGGGGGGCGTCTTTTCTGTGCCTGCAGCATGCTCAGTCATTGGTGGCCGCGTTGAAAACTTCACCCAACAGCCTCGGGCCCTGCTGGGTCTGCGTGAGTCATTTTATGAATGAACACAAAGGCCTATTAACCATTCTCCTTAAGCAATTCTTGATGCTGCCGTCGGTAACAAAGAGCAAGTGTGATTAATAAGGAGTCCTGCTTGCCCCTTCATCTTCTCTATTTTTAAGGAGGAGCCCTGTTCTCCTCCAAGGAGATCTGTCCCTCCTCAGCACACAGGCTAGCAGCCTAGGCGTCCCTCCCTGTCTTTCAAGAAGTCTCGGTCCGTTCCTTTTACACCAACGTCAGCACGTTCTCTCGCTTCAACAGCATACAGATATACCACCTTAGTAAGCATCCCTGATCTCTATCGTTCCAGACAAAGTCCAGTTTCCCTGCTCCTCCTTTAGCATAGCAGACTTCTGAAACTTAATGAAGCCAGGGGATGGGACTATTGCATATTATCATTGCTATGTTTTTAATATTAGAAACGGCCATTGAGGTATATAATTGCCATTCAATAAACTATGTATCTCATGTGCACAGTCTCCTGAGTACTGCCATGTTCAGTATACCTATGAAACCATCATCAAAATAATCTAATAACTCTAAATCATACACGTGTAAGCTGCTAGTCTCCCTTTGAAATTCTTTTCTCCTCTTCTACCTACCCTAGGGTTTTAAAAACTATACACACATGTATATTGGCTTGTTTGCATAACACAACAAGACCTTAGGCTTGTTGCCTAAGGTAGCCTCAAGTCTGTAGGTTCAAGCCTTGCGTCAGCTTCCTGCATAGCTGCAACTACGGAGCCAGAATGCCGCTGTTTCTGACTTGTTTCCTAAAACACTTCCTAAAGTTAAGTTTCTTCAGTGTGCACTCTTTTCTTTCATCTGTCTTCTTTCACAACGCCCGTAATCCTGAGATTTGAGACTCGCCCGTGTGGTAGCAGCACAAACAGCCCATTCTTCTTTATGGCGCAACGTCACTGGTGCTAAAGTTTGTTTATCCAGTCACGTGTTGATGAGCACTTGGGTTGTTGCCAACCTGGGGCTGCTACACATAAAGCTGTTATGAGCGCCGTGCCCACGCCTCCCTACAGACATATGCTTTCACTTTTCCAGGGGACGCCCTCAAATGAGATGAATAGATTATTCTGCAGGTGTACATTTAAATTTGTAGGAAACAGAAAAGCTTCCCTTCCAGGGCACTTGAGTGATTCTATGTTCCCACCAGCAGTGTATGAGTTCCAGATCCCCCACACCCCAATCAGTGCTTGGCATGTGGTCAAGCTCTTTATTTTTACCATGCCTGTAAGTGTGGTTTCCCAGTGTGGTTTCTTTTTTTTTTTTTTTTTTAATTTGCATTTCCTCACTGACTAATGAAGTTGAGCAGTTTGTAACTCACCTTCTTGCCATTTACAAACTTTCTTTGATGATGAATCTGTTCAGATCCTTTGCAGATTAAAAAACAAACAAAACAAAACAAAAAAAAACCTGAGTCATTTTCCTGCTGATGAATTGTGAGCGTTTTTAAAAAGAATTATGAACATAATTCCTTTATGGAATATACAGTTTTCAAATACCTTTGCTAAGTGGCTTTATTCCCTTAACAACATATTTTGAAACGCAGTTTCAATTTGGTAAGTTCAGTTTATCAATTTCGCGCATACTGCCTGTGGCACTTATTGATATCATAAATGTGTTTCTATGGTTTGACATTTATTTGTTTGTTTGGTTGCTTGGTTGCTTGCTTCCTTTGGGGGACATGCCATTGTGTGTGTGTGTGTGTGTGTGTGTGTGTGTGTGTGTGTGTGTGTGTGGTGGTGGTGGTCAGAGGACAATTCACAGGGCTCTGTTCTCTCCTCCCACTATTGTGAGTCCCAGGGACTCTGGCAGCAAGTAGTTTTACACATCTGGTTGAGCATCTGGCTGGCTCTTCCATAAGTTTTTCAGAGATTACAAAGAAATCTGCAATCTCATTAAATTAATTGTTATATGTTGTATAAAGTATAGATTAAAGTTATTCTAGAGTGTTGAGAGAGGCATATGGGTTTGGAGGGAGGAAAGGGAAGAGAAAACATAATTAAAATATAACCTCAAAAATAAACAAAAAAATTATAATTTATTTCAACATATCTATGCCAAGTTGCCCTGGTATCCTTGGGGAAAACAACTGTCCTTTCTCCACAGAATTCTCTTTGCACCTCTGTGAAAAACCAGCTGTGTACTTGTGTCTGTAGATAGTTCTGGTCTCTCTGTCCATCTCTACACACTGTCCTCCAGTCTTAGAGTATGTCACTATAATGAGCTTTGAAATTGGATAGAGTTAGCCCTCCAAGCAAGTATTCTTCAATTTTCGAATTATTTTTATTTTTCTAGGCCCTTTTATGATTATATCCATGTGGTTTTTAGAATCAGCTATTGTATTTTATTTACTCATTTAGAGATGGGGAGGGGGTTCCTTGCTGTGTTGCTCAGGCTGTGTCCAAACTCCTGGCTTCAAACCATCCCTCTGCCTCAGCTTTCCGAGTATCTGGGAAGTGCAGGAGTACTACAATGCCTGGACATTTTCCTATTTATTAATTTTGCTGGGGAAGGGATCAAATCCCTGCTAGGCAAGCACTTTACCAGACCTCAATTTATATACATTGTGGTGCTATTCCTGGTTGTCGACTTGACTACATCTGGGATGAACTACGATCCAGAAATGGAGGGCACACCTGTGACCCAGGTCTTGAGGCAAAAGACATAGGCTTCTGACTGGATCTTGACTTGGGATGACACACTCTTTTGATCTGGATCTTGAGGCATAGTGGCTACAAAAAGCTTAGGCCCAGGCAGGGTAGTACATGCCTTTAATCCCAGGAGACTGGGGCAAGCAAATCTCTGAATTCAAGGACAGACTGGGACAGAGCAAGTTCCAAATCCAGGCATGGTGGCACACATCTTTAATCTGGGCTCTACCTTCTGCTGGAGGCCTACATAAGGCTGCTAGAAGAAGGAAGTCTCACTCTTCTTTGCCGGCTTGCATTTGCAGGCCAGCACATGTGTTAGAACCCACATTTCAGGATTCCTGCTTATACAGAAAACAGCTGAAACAACTAGCCTCGTAGGACTGAGCAACGATTAGATTTTTGGACTTCCCATTCACAGCTGCCTATTGTTAGTTGGACTGCAGACTGTAAGTCATTACAAAAATTCCTCTTAATATATAGAGACATTCCATAAGTTCTGTGACTCTAGAGAACCCCCTAATACATACATGTATTTTTTTAACTTGCTAGAACCATAATTGGTATTATGCAGAAATAGAGTAGTAGACTTGATATCTCAATATCAATATGTTATATATCTTTATCAGATTTACCCTAGGGCCTCACGCAGTGGCGCAGGCCTTTAATCCCAGCACTTGGGAGGCAGAGGCAGGTGGATTTCTGAGTTCGAGGCCAGCCTGGTCTATAGAGTGAGTTCCAGGACAGCCATGGCTATACAGAGAAACCCTGTCTCAAAAAAAAAAAACCAAATCCAAAAAAAAAAAAAAAAGAATAATAAGCAGATTTACCCTAAAGTATATCAGATTTTTAAAACTGTTGTATATAGGTGAAGTAGAAGTTTCTGGATATGTCATGTGATGCAGACTCATATGGTATTTTGCTAAGAAAGACTCCAGTGGTGTTTTGCTGAGGAAAGACCTACGAGAGGACAGGCGATATTTGGAAAGAGGATAACTAGGACTCAGTGGACAGTGATGTGTGCTTGCAAAGCGAGTTTTGCACTGCTTCATTGGTCTCACGTCTCTGTCTTCTTTGATCTTCGCTGTCAGAGAACTTCTTCTTGCATCCTGGCTGGTCCTGTTTGCCCCTGCTGGCTTGAGCCACTTTGGCAGAGGCCTGGAAGTTTTTGCTAGATCATGCCACCACTACTGATTCAAATTTGCTATCCTGACACTGCTGAACTGGACTGCTGGTATCCTCACAAATGATTCCAAGTCTCAAAGAACTACTTCTAAACACGTCCACACTCCCTTATCCTATTTACCATCTTTTCTCCTTTACCTTTGGACAGTGGTCCAAAGGCATCTGAGAAGCCTTTTAAAAAGTAGGCTTTTAAATATCTAAGCCTACAAATAGGATTATCTTTAATTTGATATCTAATTGTTCATTGCCATGCATAAACAAAACTGTTGTTTCTGTACTGACATTGTACCCTGCAATCTTTCTAAACACACTAGGTAGATTTTTTGTAGTTTTAAAAAGCAAATGGTAGCCGGGCGAGGTGGCGCATGCCTGTAATCCCAGCACTCCGGAGGCAGAGGCAGGCGGATTTCTGAGTTCGAGGCCAGGCTGGTCTACAGAGTGAGTTCCAGGACAGCCAGGACTACACAGAGAAACCCTGTCTCGAAAAACAAAAAAAAAAAAACAAACAAAAAAAAAAAAAAAAAAAAAAAGCAAATGATAGCCGGGCGGTGGTGGCGCACGCCTGTAATCCCAGCACTTGGGAGGCAGAGGCAGGCGGATTTCTGAGTTCGAGGCCAGCCTGGTCTACAGAGTGAGTTCCAGGACAGCCAGGACCACACAGAGAAACCCTGTCTCAGAAAAAAATAAAATAAAATAAAATAAAATAAAATAAAATAAAATAAAATAAAAAGCAAATGGTGCCGGGCGTGGTGGCGCATGCCTGTAATCCCAGCACTTGGGAGGCAGAGGCAGGCGGATTTCTGAGTTCGAGGCCAGCCTGGTCTACAGAGTGAGTTCCAGGACAGCCAGGACTACACAGAGAAACCCTGTCTCGAAAAAACCTAAATAAATAAATCAATAATAAAAAGCAAATGGTATTCAATGTTCTTTTTGTTTTTCTATATAAAACAGTGCAGACTGTGGAACAAATGTGGTCTGATTTCTGTCTTTTAAGGAAAGTCTGCTCGAACACACCTATGCCATGTTTGGTTGCACATAGACTGGTTTTTATTTTTGTTCATTTGTTTGCTTGCTTGCTTTTTGTTTCTATGGCCAATTTCAGGAGGCTCAACAGAAGTCATACAGGTAGGCACATTGTCTATGAATAAACAGCCAGCAACCAAAACGTCCAGAGCTGAGGATGTAGCTCAATGGTGGAGTACTTGCTTAGTATGCACAAAGCCCTGAGCTCCAACTGCAGGGTAAAAAAAAATAATTATTTAAAATTATTATTTGGGATAGTTAATTATCTAACAAACCATCCCATACAATAATTTTAAATAATTTTTAAGTATTTAATAAATAAAACCATTTTGGTATATTTTATGTGTACATGAGAAGAACATATTATATAGCATTTTCACCTAAATATTCTATGACTTTAGATGTTAGTTTTAGCTCAGTTGTGTCCCTGTTGATTTTCTGTCTTGAGTCTCTTTGTAATAAGTTGTATATTTACCTCAATGGAGGATTTTTGTCCATTCACGGTCACACCTGTTGCTCTGAAATATATTGTCAGATAGGTACTTGATTCTGTGATTACTATAACATGAAAAAATAGTAAATTTTTTTGTTATTTTACCATTTACATGTGAGTTGTTGTTAGATAGCATAGAGTTGAATCAAACTTAGCACACTCAGAAATAGAGTCTATGTTTTCCCATCCAAAATCTCTGCCATTAAATTTAGGCCATTTACATGTAATGGGAACAGGTATGGCTATTTTGTACTTGTCATTTTCTGTCTGTTTTTACTCCATTCCATTGCTGTTTCTCCTCTTCTCTCTCTTTTGCCTTATTGAATAGTTTAATGTTTTTGTTACTTTTGTACATTTACTATAACTGATTCGTTGTTTTAGTGATTAGGGTGTATAGTATACATAATTTAATATGGAGTCAATTTACCACTGTCTGTCTTCAAGTGCTGTCATGCTATTCAATATAGAGATTAAAGACCAAAGGGAGTTTACTTCTGCTCTCACACCTAATGGTTTTGCTATTATTGTAGTTTACTTTTATATACACAGTGTTAGGATTCTGTCTAAGCTCCACCCCACAATTACCTGGCAACAGCTAAGTATGCCCCTCCTCACAGTCACCTGACAACAGCCAGGTAGGCCTGGCCCACTATAAAACGGGCTACTCAGCCCGTCCTCCCTCTCTTGCTACTCTTATTCTCACTCTCTTGCCCTTCTTGGGCTCTCCTCCCCTCCCCCATCTCTCCACGTGGCCATGGCCGACCTCCACTTCCCTACTCTCTCCCTCTCTCTGCCTTACTCTGCCTCCACTACCCCATTAACTCCCATCCTCTGCCCTGAATAAATTCTATTCTATACTATGTCTGTGTGTGTCTGGTCCCTCGGGGAAGGGATGCCTCAGCACGGGTCCGTCAGGGAACCCCCTTCCCCCACACTGCCATATATCATGTTCTCTATGATACCTCTTTCTCTTTTTATGATCACAACACATAGTGAATATTATATGAGTTAGTTATTGTTTTGTTTAAGTGGTCAATGAGACTGCTTAAGTCAATAACAGTGTGGTGGCTTATAGCTGAAATTCCAGCAAGGAGAAAGCTGAGACAGGAGAAGTGTGTGCTCCTGGGCAAATAGTAACACCTTGTCTTAAAACACCACCAACAAATAGTCAATAATCTATTGACTATTGATTGAAATAATTTTTCAGATCTTATATTTCTATTCACACAATTATTTGTCATATTTGTTGGTGTGTGTGTGTGTGTGTGTGTGTGTGTGTGTGATGGTTTGTATATGTTCAGTCCAGGGAGTGGCACTATTGGAAGGTGTGGCCCTGTTAGAGTGGGTGTGTCACTGTGGGAGTGGGCTTTAAGACCCTCATGCCAGCAGCCTTCAAATGAAGATGTAGAACTCTCAGTTCCTCCTGCACCATGCCTGCCTGGATGCTGCCATGTTCCTGCCTTGGTGATAAACCTGTAAACCTCTAAACCTGTAAGCCAGTCCCAAAGAAATGTTGTCCTTATGAGAGTTGCCTTGGTCATGGTTTCTGTTCACAGCAGTGAACCCCTAAGACAATGTGTAAATTTACCTTTCTATTACCATTTTCATTGCTTTCTTTCAGGATCTACACCTGTTACTTCACTGTTTTGTTGCTTGTGTTGTTTCTAGTACAGAATCTGTTGCTGAGTCATCTTTCCTCTTTTTGGTGTGTTTTAAGGTTTGTTGTCTTCTTGATCACTTGATCACTAGCTTTGAGGTTCCTATCCATTTCAGAGTATTTTGATACAAGGTTCACAACACATTTTTGTGCTTGGGGTTGCTGAGTTCTTTGAATACATTAATTTACAATTTTCAGTTAGCTTGGCCGTCTTCTGGTTAATATTGTTCCTTCATTTAATTATTAATCCAGCCCTCTGTTTATGTGGTGTATTAGGCTGCCTGATGCTGGTCTATGTGTTATTGTACACTACTCTTTAAAATTACCATGTGCTTTTCTTTGTGTGCCTTATTTTAGATTTTTCTTTTTTTAATTTTATTACATTTTATTTATTTTGTGTGTGGTGTGTGTGTGTGTGCATACAGAGGTCAGAGGACAACTTGTAGAGTCTCCTCTCTCCTATCACATGGATCCTGGGCATTGAGCCCAGGTTGTCAGGCCTGGTGGCACAGCTCCCGTTATATTAGACTCTTCAAGAGCATTAAATAATAAAACTCATAGAAAGAAACACGGATAGAAACTTTTTGGCCTTGTCTTATACCTAAAATATCAAAGAAAAATAAACTACATGTGGTGGTTTCATTAAGAATGGGCTTCGTTGGCATGTAAATTTGAATGCTTGGTCACGGGGAGTGGCACTGTTTGAAAGGATTGAAAGGATTGCGTTGTATGGCTTAGTTGGAGGAAACATGTCCCTTGGGGCAGGCTTTTAGGCTTCAAAAGTCCAAACCAGGCTGGATGTCTGTTAGCCATCAGATCAGGATGTGGCTCTCAGATTCTCCTCCAGCACCACCCTGCCATGACGATAATGAGCTAAGCTTCTGTAACCTGTAAGCAAGCTCCCAACTAAATTCTTTCTTTTCTAAGAGTTGCTGTGGTTATGGTGTCTCTTCATAACAATAGGACAGACATCAGATGAAAAAACTTAAGTGTAAGTCAAGTCTGGTGGCACGGGCCTATAATTCCAGCAGTCCGGAGACTGAGGTAAGAACATTGCTCCAAATTCTCAAGGCCATCCTGGACTACAGAACAAGACCCCATCTCAAAAAAAAAAATTAAGGAATGGAAATCTTTCAATGGGCATGATCAGAGAAGTGAAAAGACAACTGATAAAATTGGAAAAAAAATATAGAATAGCAAATCATATATGCAACAAACATCAAGTATCAAGAAAATAAAAACAACTCTAATAGTACTGTGGAGTTAAAAATCTAGAATCTGGGGCCTGGAGCGTGGCTCGGGAGTTAAGTTCGTACTGCTCTTGAACAGCCCAGGTTCAGTCCCAGCACCCACGCCTGAAAGGCAGCTCACGACCACCTCTAACCACACGCTAGCGTATCTGGTGTTCTCTTCTGGCCTCCCTGGTCACCTGCATGCATTGGTCCACATTTGCTCACACAGGCACATACACAAAAATTAAGTAAATAAATCCTTAAAGGCTGCAGAGTCAAATTAAAATATACAAAGGAATTTTTTATTTCGTTTGTATTGTCATAAAAGATAGGGCCGTTTATAATGAAGAGAAATGTATACATTCACAGCTCTAAAAGCTAGGAACGCCAACATTACTGGGCCAGTTTTCTTGTCGTATCCTCCCAGAGTGAAGGGGCAAAAGATGAGCGGCACTCAACGTCTCCTTTCATAGAACTCACTCCCCCGATAACAATAATCCATTCATGAGTGCCAGCCCTCTTAAAGGTCCCGCGTCCCAACATAGCGACGCCAGGGAGCAACTTTCTAATAAGCTTTGGGAGATACATTCAATCACTGTAGATTTAAATAGACATTTTTCCATATACGCACACATACAGATAGCCAAGAAGCACATGAGAGAACATTCAATTTTGTTAGCTATGAGGGAGACAATAAATCAAAATAATAATGGGATGGCTCTTCACACATACTCAGTGGTCATAGTTTATAAATAAAGGAATCTTACTGAGGATGTAGGAAAATCAGAACACTGACACACTGCTAATACGAATCAAAGCTTAAGCCTCAAGTTACTATGTGATTTATTAACCGTGTATGTCACCAAAAAGAGATAAAAATATATTCTCATACAAAAATAACTGTGCACAAACTGTTACGGTTTGTACATGCTTAGCCCAGGGAGTGGCATTATTGGTGTAGCCCTGTTAAAGTGGGTGTGGTCTTGTTGGAGTGGGTGTGTCATTGTGGATGTGGGCTTTGGAACCCTCATCCTAGCTGCCTGGAAGTCAGTATTCTGCTAGCTGCCTTCAGATGAAGATGCAGAACTCTCAGTTCCTCCTGCACCATGCCTGCCTGGATGCTACTATGTTCCTGCCTTGATGATACTGGACTGAACCTCTGAACCTGTCAGCCAGTCCCAATGAAATGCTGGACTTATAAGAGTTGCCTTGGTTGTGGTGTCTGTTCACAGCAGTAACCCTAAGACACCCTAAGACACAAAACATTCACATCAGTATTATTCATAACACCCCAAGGTGGAAATGACCCTAATACCCATCAATGGATCAACTGGTAAAGAAAATGTGGCATAGCCATACAATGAAATATCAAAATATATTATCCAGAAATGAAAGTGATTAAATACTAATAAATGGATGATCTTTGAAAACTGTGTAACATGAAAAAAAAAAACCAAACACACAAATGCACATATTTTATGATCCTATTTGTAGGAAATGTTCAGAATTGGGTAAATCCATAAAGATAGAAAGTAGATTAGTGATCTCTGTGGCTGAGAGGGGAATTGGGAACAGGGTGGTAAGGAAGGACAGAGCAGAGCGAGCCAGAGCAGAGCGTCTCACAGGTTCCGAAGGAAGTGTGTGTGTGGGGGTTCACTGGAAATAGTCTGCTAAGGAGGTTATTTTGTGGGGTGATTAATGTTATGGAGCCATAGTGTTGAAGGTTGCAAAATCCATGCGTATATGAAAACCGTTGGACTGTGTATTTTGTAAAGGTAAATCTTACAGTGTGTACAACTATTTTATTTCAAAAACAAAGCCCAAGCCAATATACGAGACCTGCCGCGGACCCCCGCTGCACTTAGCAGGCACTCCTTCGGAACCTGGGGACCCTCTGCGCTGGCTTTAGGCTCGCTCTGCTCTGTCCTTCCTTATCACCCCGTCCCCGGGCTCGCCTCTGCTCGTGGTCTTCACAGTCCCTCTGTCTTTACAGGGGATTTTCTTCCCCACCAGGACTACCTGCCTGACATCCTGACTTTATCCTGCAATCATTTAATAGCCACGTCTCAGAAGTCTCTCCCTAGCGTTCTGTCTGGGATGACGATACCATCTCCTCTCATTCCCCACCCTGCCCTATGCTGCTCCCAGCACTGACCATGGCCGACTCTGTATGATTTGTTCACGTGGCCCCTTTCTGTCTCTCACCGTGACATAGACTCTATGAGGGACGGACCTTCCCTTGCATCTTTTGTACTGCTGTGTCCTTTCCTACGTTCATCCGAGACGTGACACACATGCAGGATATACTTGTTGGGTGAAAATACTTGTCAATACAAAATAAAAGTAAAAAAAAATAACATACTATCTATCATTCCTATTTGTTAGAACACAATGTGCCTGCCTAAAAAGTATCCTAGAGGGAAAGAAGTAAGATATCAGAACCCGTGTGAACGCTAGGTGATGAATGGTCTCATGTAGCAAGACACAATAGTAAGACTCTGACCGTCAGCCTGAGTCAGGGTTTGAGGCTAAAATGTTCTCTTGTGGGGAAGGATAAAATTTTATCTATTTTAGAAAGTCTGAAAGAAAAAGAGCCTAGGGAATCAAAAAATGAGGGGATGGACACACACACACACACATACACACACACACACACACACACACACACACACACACACACACACACACACACACACAAACCAAAAATACACATATACACACACAAGAAGATTCTCGCTTATGCAAAATATGTCTGGTAAGAATGCAGAAAAGTAGGTTTTAAAAAAAATCCTTCCAGAAACTGAGCTCATGGGTTAGGTGGGAACAAGAACCCAGAGCCAGGGAAGAGGCAGGAATCTTGGAGATTTACCCAAATAGTGACCTCAGCTGACACAGCCCAGGAATGAAAAGGGCAACGTTTAAATAGAGCCTGGACTCTTTCTTTCCCCATCGCCATATTAAGACACTGATAGTCAGGCAAGGGTAATGGCTCAATTAATTAGGTGCTTGAGGCTCAACCCTGATTCCCTGAAGTCCACTCCCAGCAACACAGAAAATGTCTGGCCTGGTAATCTCCCCAGTGCTGGAGAACTGGAGACAAACGGATGCCTGCGGCCCTTGCCAGACAGCCTAGCACAGCTGGTGAGCCCCAGATTCCAGTGGGGGGGCCCTGTTTCAAGACACAGAGTGGCCAGCTCCTGAAGAACAAGTGATCTCTGCCCCCCCCATATATATCTGCACACATGGATACTCACGTGACCCCACGCACAAACAATCACAACACTCCTCCTTTTACAAACAGCCCAATTTCATGTGGGTGGCACCCTGTGAGGGTGTGTAGGGACCTGAGGCTGTGGAACAATGTTAATAACAAAGTGAGGTTTCCAACTGTCCTGTCAAGTGTGACTTATTAGCAAGGACTCCGATTCAGACAGTCTACAGTTAAAGCAAAACACACGAGTCACAGTCAAGTGTACTTGGTAGGATATATTGAGATCTTTCAGTGCCTTAGACTGAGTGTCAGGTCCTTTCTATGTTCAAAAATTACACACACACACACACACACACACACACACACACACACACAACCAGCAATCACTGTTTTATTATGAACCTGTTGAAAACTAAACACACAGGACAGCAAAGAATAATCTATTGTTTTCACTTGGGAAACAAACAGCTCCAAGCCATGAGTTTCATTCACAATGTCATTCCTAACTTTTGGGCAAGAAATGATGTCTTAAGAAAGAAAGGAAGGAAGGAAGGAAGGAAGGAAGGGAGGGAGGGAGGGAGGGAGGGAGGGAGAGAGAGAGAGAGAGAGAGAGAGAGAGAGAGAGAGAGAAAGAAAGAAAGAAAGAAAGAAAGAAAGAAAGAAAGAAAGAAAGAAAGAAAGAAGACAAGGTGCCATGGTCCCATCCTTAAGTCCGGGTGTCTTAAACCTGCCCCATTTAAGAGAAAGCTGCTCTCAATCCATGGTCCTTCCTAGAGATAGAAGTAGCCTTGAGGAAAATGAAAGAACAGCTGGGAATGAGGAGAGCCTGTTGTTCTTAGATTATAGTTTTCCCTTCCACTTCTAACAGAGCAAAGCACACCAAAGAAGCAACAAACACAACTCACAAAGCCTTACCAGCCGTCTACATTTTCACAATCCGCCCACACCTTAAACAAACATGAAACATTGCAACCAGCTAAAGTCAGACAGAACCTGAAAGAGAAAAGCCTCAACCAGCAATCTACCTCTCTTGCTGATAATCGTTCCTTGTAAGATCAGGCGTGATGATATCAGAAGCCGACCAAGGTTTAAAAAGGCCCTTTTTCAGGATGGATATTTTTCTGGCAAATGCCCAGTCCACAAATCAGGAGCAGTATATTATTAAGAGGCAATCAATACCGAAGGGTTCGAAGCCTAGAAATTATACTGATATGGGAGCAGCAAGCGATAATAATTGGAGTTCACTGTGAGTGTACAGTCCTTTGGATCTTTTTAAAAAGCCATTTAGCTGTTCATGGTCATAATTATGATGCCGGGTCAGGGTACCAACTCTCTTATTGGCCAAAGCAACAGGCTCAGAAGAATAAAAGAATCCTAGGGGGCAGAGCATCTGCCTGCCGCAGAGTGCACTTTTGCTCTCAGGAGTCCCATAGGAAGCGCATGAATAGAGGCTCTGACCTGGAACCAACTTACTCTACGCTTAAAGTGGAAGCCCGGGCCAGACTGAAAAGTTCAGTCAATGAATCATTTTTATGGGTTGCATACACAGAAAGGTGTCCATTCTGTTCGAAACAATAGGACCCTGAATTAAAATGAGTGTTCTCAGACACTGTACAGAGCCTCAGTTTCAGCATGCCAAACCTCCTCACAGGCCAGACTCTTGAAATCACTTCACTTCAGTGATTCTTGTAAATATCCCACTTTGAGACTGGACAATAATTGCAACGGTAACAGTCACCTTTTAACAGATGCTCACAACGAGCCCAAGTCCTGCCGGCCACACTTCACAACTGGGACAAGCTAATGGGCTAAGCAGTGTTCTTTCCACTTTACAGATAAAGGGACTGAAGCTCGAGGAGACCTGGGAGCCTGTCAAAGCCACATAGCTAAGTAAGATAACGAAGCAAACTTTCCCCAATGAGTTTATGCTACTTTAAGCTCTTCAATAGCCCCAATCTGCACCCCATCTATTCCTCTCTCTCTCTCCTCCTGGGCTATTTAGGGGTGCCATATGATGAACTCTGGCCTTTCATCCAGTCATCAAATATGTACTGAGCTCTCTCTCACCTTAATACTTCTTCCAACCCTTTGACTGTTCTATAGCCTATGTGCTAAGACTCCATTAATGAACAACAAAGACAAAACCCCTACCCTATGCTGAGGAAGTAAAACTCTAGAGAAAGGGGAAAGAGGATAAACAGAAGAAGAAATACAGCAGTGATACAAAGGTAAGTAATGAGGAAAATGGTAGCAGGGGAAGGCAGATACCAAGTGTAAAGCTATACAAAAATACAGTTCTCAGGGCTATGAAAGCACACTGGTAGAGCAAGGACTTTGAGAGGCGACAGTTTTATGTGTCTTGACTAAGCTACAGTACTCCATTTGCTAATCAAAGACTAGTGTGGGTGCTTCTTTGAAGGTATTTTGGAGATGTGGTACGTGATTGTGGGGGTTAAGAAATATACCTATGTGTCTTGACTCTAAGTAGTGACATTCTCAACCATGTGAGTAGAACTCAAGAAATCAGGTGAAAGGCTCAACAACAGAATCAAAATCAGGGTTTCCCTGAGGAAGAAGAAATCCCGCCTCAAGAAGCCAATATCAGCTCTTACCTTAGGAGTTCTCAACCTGTGAGTTACAAACTGTATGGTGATCCAAGAACCCTTTCACAGGATTGCCTATCAAGCATCCTGCATATCAGTTATTTCCATGATTATGATTCATAGGAGTAGAAAAATTACAGTTATAAAGTAACAACGAAAATCACTGTATGTTTGAGGGTCACCATAACATGAGGAACTGTAATTAAGGGGTCACAGCATTGGGAACATTAAAAACCACTGACTTTGAGTTTCTAGCTCATGTGCCTGCCCTACAGATTTCAGACTCTCCAGTACCAACAAATGTATACAACACTTCCATGAAATGAATAGCCTAGTATTTTTTTCAATTATCTATTTATACTATCATACATATGCAGGTATGGTCACTATATATGCACATCTATTATATGCAACTATACACACATGCCATGTACCAAACATGCATATAAATGTGTGTATGTATATAGATAGATAGATAGATAGATAGATAGATAGATAGACAGATAGATATGGATACACATCTATTTCTTAGTGGTTTTGTTTCAGTGGGGAACTCTCACTGATGCATGTCCTTAGCATAAGGGGCATCAAAGCAAAAGCACAATGTATTAGACATTAAGATGCCAACAGACAGCGATGGCCAAGTCAGATGTGACTCCTCCAAGCCTGAAGCTCATAGACTAAACACGGGTACTGATAACTGACTTGTCTCCTCCAAGGTCTCCCTAGAGTCACTTGTGTCACTCGCCACCCTTAGCTCGTGATCAATATGTTTTGTTTGGCTTTGTGACAAGGTTTCTCTGGGAAGCTCTGACTGTCCTGGTGCTCACTCTGTAGACTAGGCTGGCCTTGAACTCACAGAGATCTGCCTGGCTCTGCATCTGCTGGGATTAAAGGCAGGCACAACAACCACCCCACCTTCACAATATTTCAACTTTTCTATTTTGTATTTTTATGGTGTGTGGGTTTCTGCCAATGAGTACGGAGGTCATAGAGACAAGAAGAGGGTGATGATACCATGAAGCTGGAGCTATAAGTTGGACCTGAATTAGAGTCCTCTACGAGAGCAAGTGCTCTTAACCACCGAGTCATCCCTCCAATCTTTATATCTTAACTAGCATTTCTAGTTACCCTGACCTCTTATTACATAGTCCTCTTATTACATATACACATTAGCTTAATTATTACCATCATCATCATCATCATCATCATCATCATCACTATCATTATTATTACCATCTCAGTTATAGGGTGTTCATGGAGATGGGGCTTGTCTACATGTTTTCCTTTGAGTTACTTTCACAAAACTATCAAGTACGGAGATTGATAATATCCTTTTGCACAGAGAAAGTAACAGCAACTCGCAGAGGTAACCTAACCTGCAAGACTCCAGAATCAGCAAATGAGGACATGTATCTTAAGACCCTGACCCATCTATTTCTTCAACAGTGTCTTCTAATACAGAAATGCATGCCCAGTTTTGAGTCACTTTTTTTTTTTTTTTTGAACTTTTAAAAGCATGCTAGGCAAGTACTCTACCACTGAGGCCACCACATTCACCCTTTAGCCCATTTCAATCTGAATTGGATGGGAATTGTAGTTCCCCAGGAATTAACAAACACACACACACACACACACACACACACACACACACACACACTTTCAGTTTTCCCTAAGTAAGTAGTATCTTCAAGACACATTAGCAGTAATAGGTTTTAAAAGGTTAGAAAAAATAAGGCCTCCAGGCCAACACTAGCAAAGTCCTTAGAAACGCCTGTTAAAGACAGCAGGCATACGTTTGCAGAATAAATTATCTGACAACCTATCTATATTATTCTTATTTTCCACTAAAATATCCGTGGTTTAAAGGGGGCGCGGGGGCGGGGGGAGAAAAGGTCACTAAGCCACTTAAGATTGCTGGCCTGTCTCAATGATCTCTGACAAGTCAAAGGACAGGACTGAATGACAAGAACAACAGCCAACCACCTGTGAGAGGACTGCCTGAAGGCGGTGCCAGGGCCTCGCCCAGAAAGCAAGGTCTATGCACACCAGAAAACAAGACAGATATCGCCCTGTTATGGCTTGCTGTCTCCCTCTCCGCCCAGGAAAATAGAGCTAGTCCCAGTGACTTCCCCAAAAGACCCTAAATCCGATAGTCAGCAAAGTTACTAACGCTCCGGAAGTCCTTCGCAGGAAGTAGGGCTGCGCGGGCGGTGACACAGTGCATCCTGGGAGATGTAGTCCACACTTGTGGCGCGCAGACGCAGTGGTAATGTAAGGGAGGGGAACAGAATCCTGTGCCAGTATAGCAATTTCATTAATGATGTACGTTAAAAGGTGTCAGAAAGTTAGGTAGTGAAGCCTAGCAGCCTCGTTTCACACCACAGGGACAACCTATGAGTTCCTGCTAGACAGGAAGACTCGGTTTGGGAAGACAGTCCCTATCTAGTGAATCTGAAATAGATTTAGATAGCCCCCAAGTGGACAGTGAGGAGAAACCATAACTATGCTTTCAACAAATAGGTTGTTAAATCCAGGGAGGCAAACCTTCCAAGGAGAGAAAGAACACACATCAGTCCCACTCTACTTGTAATATAAGACGGCTATTGAAAATTGGGGGGGGGGGGTGTGTGCCAAAATCAAGATTAAAAAGCTACCATCTTTCATTATACATACGATATGTAGACTAGTAAATAAGGAGCCATCTGGAAGCTTATACAGCAGAATGTTAAGATTAAGTTTTGGATCAAGAGATTACATTTCTATGTTTCATGAATTTTATTATTTGGAAGGATAAAGAATCCCTTTTTGGTAGAATATTTCAAATGTAAAGCAAAGCAAGTAGACTATATATTTATACACTGAATATTTTCTACTGAACATAATTTAGATTCTCATTCTCTCTCTCTCTCTCTCTCTCTCTCTCTCTCTCTCTCTCTCTCTCTCTCTCTCCCCTCTTCTTCCCTCCCTTTTTTACAAAAGGAACAACACAGGACAAAATTCTTTACAGCATGAATTCTAATTGTTTGTTGATAAGACTTGAACTATTAAAGATTTGCTAATAATGTGTTTGTACTCTCTGACTTTGCTTATTTGTTCATTATTTCTAATATATTTTTATAGATCCTTTAGGGTTTTTTTTTCTTAATATGGACAACCATGTCATCTTTAAATATAGTCTTTCTTATTCTTCCAATGTGTGTTTTATATACTTTATTGCCTTACTGTAATACGACAACTCACATCGTATTTAACAGAAATGAGAGCAGTCCCTGCTGGGTGAGTCCTTCCTCTGATATAAGGAGAAAGCAGTTCAGTCTTTTGCCAGAGGACACGGTGTTGACTAGGGTTTGCTGTTACTGTTTCCTTGTGCCTTTGTTTTCTTTTACAGATATCCTAGGATCTTTAGCTCTATTTTTTAGGTTTCCGAAAGTTACCATGTATAAAGGCTAAGCTTGGTCAAATTCTTTATCTTTTTCTATTACTTGAAATGGTGGTGTGCTTTGGGGGTTGCTGTGTTGGTGTTGATTGGCACGCTTGCTTTTTCAGAGTTCGAACGGGCCTTTCATTCCTCGGTTGAACACAGGGCAATGTTATTCCCATATAATGAATTAGAAGTTACCCCCTCCTCTTCCCTTTCCTTTAGTAGTTTATGCAGGATTTCTATTATTCGGTCTCCTGTTGCCACGTGGTTATTTTCATGAATAAATTTGGCTCGATCCATGGGGCCCAGATATTTGGTCAAATGTTATAAATGTTTCTACTGAAGGCTTTTTTCTTTTCTTTTGTTTTTTGAATCTCTTGGTCTGTTTCTCTGCAGAAGTCTAATCTTTTATCTAACCTTGAGAATTATTTTTTTGAGACAGGGGGTGGGGGGGGTCTCATGATTTAGTTCTGGGTGACCTGGAACTCACTAAATAGATCAGGCTGTCTTCAAACTCACAAAGATGTTCCTGCCTCTGTCTCCTGAGTGCTGGGATTAAAGACATGTGTCGCCGTGGCCTGGCCTAAAGTTTGAAGCTTTTTTGTTTGTTTGTTTGTTTTTTTGTTTTTTTTTTTTTTGAGACAGAGTTTCTCTGTATAGCCCTGGCTGTCCTGGAACTCACTCTGTAGACCAGGCTGACCTCGAACTCAGAGATCCACCTGCCTCTGCCTCCCAAGTGCTGGGATTACAGGCGTGCACCACCACCGCCCACCAAGTTTGAAGCTTTTAAGGTGGAAGATTTTCATCTACTATGTGGTCAGGTTTTTGTTTGCTTAGTTGGTTTTTGTTTAGTTTTGTTCTATTATTTGTTTTGGTTTGGAGAGTTTTGTTTTCTTTCTTTGGGCAACTGGACAGACGCATGAGTCAATATGGGAATAGGCCTCTATTGGATTGTCCTGTAGGCAAGGTGATAGGCCACTGGGTGGTCCTGGGCAAACTGAGCAAGCCATAAAGAGCAAGCCAGTTAGCAGCGCTGCTCCATGGTTCTGCCCTGACTTCCCTCAGTGATTCACTGAGACCTGTAAGCCAAGCAAAACCTTTTGTGCCCAAGTTGTTTTTCCATCAGTGTTAAGGCCTAGGTGGAATATTAAGGCCTAGATAACTGTTAGCTGGTCTGGCTAACCTACCATTCTAAGGAAAGTGTCCCTTATGTTTCTGCTGTTACTGGGAAACTTTCTAATGTCAAGTTGATTCTGGACCTTTAGAAACCAATTAAGATAGAAATTATTAGACCTGCTTTGTATAGTTACCCACAATAAGCTTGGACCCAAACTAACCACCACGCAACAGCACCTCCTGAACTTGCGTATGAACTTTCAGGGTACTTGCCTTTATGAGCTGCCCCTGGGATGGACCCCAGCATAAGAGAGACATCTGCATAATATAAGAAACTATTTGAAATAAATCTTCCATTTTGAGTAGTGGTAGAAAGTTCAAGTTCCCAAGGAACTCCCTGGGAACCGACATCCTACGTGACAGAAAGAGACACGTATGTGGCTAACTGACATCCAGTTAGCAAGTTAAAACATGAATGTTAGACAAAACAGGTCCTATCCTGGTCGACGAGTTAAGACATGAATATTCGACAAGGCACGTCCCCTGCCACAGTTGACTACCCCGACCAATGCGAGCGGGATAAATGCACAACAAAGACAAGTTCCCAAGGAAATTCCCCATCCCTAAGTCCTGATTGGAGAAATAACTTGGCACAGATATCGTTAGATCTCAAGCTTATAACCTTAACTCAGGGTCATAGTTCAGCTCTTGAGTCTGAGTCATGTCCCCAATCGATCGATCAGTCAATAAACCATCACTAGTTGACTGAGATCAGTGTCTGGGTGGTTTGTGCGACAATTCCCAGAACCCACAGCTCATGCTTCAACACATTAATAGAAACCTAATTAGGATACACGAAAGTCAGTTTCTTTCATTTTTATAGGAGTAACAATATCATTTGTTCTTAAGCCAGCCTTAGCGATTTCTAGAATTGGGTGTGGTGGAACATGTACATAATCCCAGTATTTGGGAAGCGGAGATTGGATATTCAGTGTCATCCTTTGCTTCATTGCAAGTACAATACCACCTTGGGCTTCAGGAGACTCTCTCTTAAAAAAAAAAAAAAGTTTTTTTCTTTTTTAAAAAAATTGTAAGCCGGGCGTGGTGGCGCACGCCTGTAATCCCAGCACTTGGGAGGCAGAGGCAGGCGGATTTCTGAGTTCGAGGCCAGCCTGGTCTACAGAGTGAGTTCCAGGACAGCCAGGACTACACGGAGAAACCCTGTCTCAAAAAACCAAAAAAAAAAAAAAAAAAAAAAATTGTTCCATGGGGCGGGGGGGGGGGGGGCTGAAGAGATGTCTCAGGCTCAGCAGTTAAGAGAGCTGACTGCTCTTCCAGAGGCCCTGAGTTCAATTCCCAGCAACCACATGGTGGCTCACAGCCATCTGTAATGGGATCTGATGCCCTCTTCTGGTGTGTCTGAAGACAGCTACAGTGTACTCGCATACATAAAATAAATAATTAAATCTTTCAAAAAGAAAGAAAGAAAGAGAGAGAGAGAAAGAAAGAAAGAAAGGAAGGAAGGGAGGGAGGAAGGAAGGAAGGAAGGAAGGAAGGAAGGAAGGAAGGAAGGAAAATTTTTCCAGGTGCCAACAAGACAACTTGGTCAGTAAAGGCACTTGTCACCAAACATGGTGGCATGCGTTCAATCCCAGAAGTCTGTGTGGTGGAGGGAAAGAACTGGCTCCTCCATGATTCCCTGAATGCAGTCTGCAAACCACAGCATGCGCACTCACGTGTGCATGCACACACATACACAGAAACAAAGTAAATAAATACATAAATAAATACTTTAAAAACCAACGTGTCCATTCTGTCCATTTGTCCATCCTATAGAATGTACATATGGGTATAAACTATTGCTGTCTTCCCTTCTCATGCTGCTAATGTCTTTAAGTTCTGTAGTAACGCCCCTTCTTTCACTCCTGATATAGAGTCCATCCTCTCTTTTCTCTACCCCACCCAGCTGGTCATGATAAAATCTTATAAAATATACTGATTTCTTCAATGAGCCAGTTGTCATTGAATTGATTTTTCTCATTTTCTTGCTATTACTATTCCCTGACCTTGTGGTCTCATTTCCTTCCTACTTGCTATGGTTTAATTTTCCGTGTTTAAGCGGAAGCACAGAATGTGAATTGAAGACCTTTCTTCTTTTTCAGTGTAATCTTTTAATAGAAAGTGTAAGTCTCATTTTAACTTTTGCTCGGAGGATCCCATGAGCTTTGCTTTAAGTCTCATTTGGATAAATTGCTTCCTAGTATACCTTATAACTTATTTGACTAATGAGTTATTGGAATTATTTTACTTGATTCTTAAGTGTCTTTCTTTGAGCCATTATACATTTTTAAAATTATTTGCCATATAGATATTTACTTTATCCTAATTTATATACTATCTCTTTTGTCAAGTTACCACTCACATTGTCAGATTAAATCCTCATGTGTTTAAAAGATTATTTATGAAATCATAGACTTCATAAGCCCTGTGTTCTGAAATCATAGCAAAAGAAGCATATTTGCATTTTCTTTGTATTCTCTCTTATCTGAGGACAGAGTCACTCCATCATTTCAGAACCGTCTGACTTTTATTCCTTTGTGAAAAAAAATTTTCTTCTAATTCAGTGTTTCAGGATATTTTTCATCCTTAGAATTTAACCATTACATATATAATTATATATCATATCTTACATATCACATATTTTATTTGTATGGGGTGTGTGCATGTGCAAGTGTGTGTGCACACGTGTGTGTGTGTGTGTGTGTGTGTGTTCAAGTGTGTGTGCACACATGTGTGTGTGCAAGTGTGTGCAAATGTGTGTTTCTGTGTGTGCAAGTACATGTACATGTGCTGTGATAATGGAGATCAGAGATGAACTTCATAGAGTCAGTTCTCTCTGCCTTTACCCGATTCCTAGAGTTCAAATTCAGTCTTCAGGTTTGTGTACCAAATATTTGACCCATTACTCGGGCACAGCATGACAGGAACCATTTCAGCACTCCAAAGCCTCCCTCAACTCTTCCTAACCACTATCTTCAATGCAGCTCTCTGCTGAGCTCCACCACATCAGATTACCGTCGTTTGCCCTCGACCTTCATGGAATCCAACAGCATGTACTTTTTAAGGGATTGCTTCTGGGCATGACATTTGCACATGCCTTTCTTGTAATTCACTAGTTTTTGTGGCTAGGAAGCATTCAGTTGTCTCAATATAGCATAATACCTTCCCCACCAGTTTATTCCCGATGGACATTTAAGTTATTTTTTTTTATTTTGCATTTTGATTTATCTTAAATAAAACCATGCCTTTTGCCTATTCTTAATAGATAGAAGCACCCAATCCCTCTCCTCTTGGTTTCAATAATGAAATTGCTAAATTACGGCGACTTGAAACGCCGTCGATGTTCTTGTTTTCCGTCTCACTTACGTTCTTCTTAAGTTTCAACCAGCTCCTTAAGTTTTGCAATGGAGATTGATACATACGAAGATGGCCAAATTTCATGTGAATTACTTCCACATGCTCTGTTATTGAGTGGAAAATTCCTCGCAGATTCTAACAAGTGGTGGTTTTATGTTTTGTTTCTAAAGTTACAATGACCTTTTATCTTCTGGTGAATTTTCATTAGTGTTATTATAGGAACTTGGGATTTGGCTGAGAGACCATTTTCAGTCAGAAGCCAGAACGTCTGTCTTCCTTCCAGTCTTGTAAATGTTTGCCTCCTGATGCGTCTTCATTGGTTTTCTTCTCTTACTGTGTGGTTTTTTTTTTTTTTTCTCCCTCCAGACAATCTCAGCCCCACTCTTGGCTTTTGATAAAACTTCAGTAGTTCCATTCGATCCTGTGTTCCGTGCCTGGATATCCACCTGATGTCAGCGCTGAAAAACCGACTCATATTGCAACGGGTTTAGCCAACTTGTCTGACATTGAGCCTGTTTTCCTACCAGCACCCTTTTGACCTTTCTGTGATTGACGGTATTCATAAAACCCAGTTATCTGAGCTGTAAGTCCAGGAAATCCATATGCTCTCTGCCCCAAGAGCTCTGATTCTTAAATGGTATCTGTTTCCCCCCATCATTGCCATGGCTCAGAACCTTGCTCGTGCTATATTCGTCATCCCATTTACTGACTTCCTGCTTTCTACTTCCGCCAGTTCCCAGCGTCTCCCTGCCCGGGCACACCCCTAACCTCCCTGCCGCTCCAACTACCTCTGCTGTTCTTCACTACCTCATGTCCTCGGTCCCAGGCCCACTAAAGTGCCCACACTTCTTTGGAGAAAGTTTATCATTTAATTACTTCATGTCCGATGTGCATACTACGCACTCTGTCCTGAATCCCTGCCTCCCAATGCACCTTGCCACACACGGGTAGACGGAAAACCCCCCAGAATTCCTAACAGACTAGAGTTTCCTCAGCTACACTTCTGTCAAATTGTATTTAATTTAAATTTTCATTGTATGTCTTACCATTGTTAATCTTCAGGAGCCTAATGTTCCAGTCAATACTCTGGTGGTTGAAATTTTACTTTAAAAAGATGGTTGACCAAAAAAAAAAAAAAAAAAAAAAAGGTTGACATCATGGCTGGGTTCTTAAAACTTAAATGGTGATTCATTATTACTTTTGAAAAACAAGATAGGAAAGGGGAAAAAAGTATATTCTATATCACTATTTGTTCCTCAGGATAAAACTATTAGTCATGACTTTCATAAGCTTACATAGTCTCTTACAAACATGTGTCTTGACTTTAAACAATGCTCAAGTTTTGAAATTCAAAACTTCTCATAAAATGTCTTAATAACTTCTGATAAAAGACCCGGGTTTCCTTATATTGTGTAGAAGGATCATACAGGACAGATAAAATGGAGTTAAATTAGTTCTGTTGTGCCCGGGCTTTTAAGTAATTAATCAGTCTCTGCCAAAATCAGAGAGGCATGGATTCTAGTGAGGTAACCCTTGGGAATTTGAATCTACAGTCAAGAAGTCATCGTTGAAGCCAAAGGATAAGGTTATTAGAGAATTTAGATAAATGCTAGAAACGTAGGGCTTGGAAGATGGCTCATAACATCCCTGCCACGTGAGCACAAGAACAGGAGTTTGGACCATCAGCAGCCTCAGGAGGCCAGGGATGATGGCGCAGTATGCCCGAAACCCCAGGACTGGGGCACAGAGACAGAGAGACCTCTGGAACTCACAGGCTAGCAAGCCCAGCCAAACAGATGGACTCCAAGTTCAGTGAGAGACCCTGTCTCAAAGCACTAAGGTGGCGAGCAATCAGGAAAGACACCCCCACTATGGACTGTCAGCCCCACCCCCTGGTGTACAACACAGCACGCTTGTGCGAATGCACACACACAGACACACACACACAGAGACACACAGACACACAGACACACAGACACACACACACACACACACACACACACGCCAAAATGAAATTCAAAGGAGGAAAAACTAAGCATAAGCAAGTAAACACATAATATAAAGTATTTATTTTGAGACTTTTATGTCTTTGCTTATTTAAAAATTTCACTGTTAAAGGCTGGATCGATAACTCAGTAGTAAAGTTTACCACTTATTAAGCCCTAAATTTAAAGAGAGAGAGAGAGACAGAGAGAGAGAGAGAGAAAACCCAGCACTTCCTAAAAAGTACAAGCGTGTAAAATTTGAATACTAATATTATTGATACCATTAACATTTTTATGTTGATTTGGCTTTATTAGATTGCTATATCATTAAGTAAATTGTGGTATCTTATAAAATATTAAAAAGTATTAAAATATAGAAGCAGTTAATGCTCAGTATAAAAGGCTGCGTTCAAATCATTTAGAATTATTAATCTCAGTTCTTAGCAACAGGGAGATCTCTAAGATCTGCCCTGCAGAGGACAGCAGACAACATGAACTTCTCCGACCTTTCCCCCAAGCCTCTGAATAAAGTATTTTGACTCCAAGAACGATTAATCCCTCCAGTTAGGCAGAAGCTGTTCCCACACTTCTAGTGGCAACAGCCCAGATGTCAACGAAACAATCTACACTGCAGAGAACAGCTGCAATTACAAATAAATTGCTTAATTGAAAATAAATTTTTAAATGAAAAGAACCACTTTTCATTGTTTCAAAAACTGTAGCGAAATTGTGATCTAAGATAGAAGTTTTGTCATGCTGTCCCCTGCTTTTCTCAGCCCTGCAGACATGGAATATGTGCCGTGTTCTATGAATGCTAAGGGAATATGACTGCCAACCATTGCAGTGTCACATCCAGGAAACGACATGTGTGCTCGTTAGTTTCTGTCAACTTGACACAAACTGGAGTCACCTGGCAAGAGAATCTGCCTCCAACAGACTGGCCTGTGGACATGTCCGTGGAACATGTTATTTGTTAATGTTGATGTATGAGGGCCCAGCCCACTGTAGGAGTAGCATATCTGGGCAAGCCATCCTAGATTCTATATGCTATAGTTTGAATGAGAATGCCCCCATTGGTGCATATGTTTGAATATTTGGTCCCCAGTGGGTGGAACTGTTTGGGAAGGATTAGGAGGTGTGGCCTTGTTGAAGCAGGTGTGTCGCTGGAGGCAAGCTGAGGTTTCAAAAGGCCTTTTCCTGCATCCTCGGTCTCCTACTTGCAGTTTTGAGATGAGAGTTCACAGCTCTTCGTGCCATGGTGTCTTTCCTCCACCATCACAGACTCTAACCCTCTGAAATCATAAGCCCAATTCAATGCAAATGCTTTCTTTTATAAGTTGCCTTGGTCATGGTGTTTCATTGCAGCACTAGAACAGTAATTGACACAATAGGAAAGCCTGCTGAGCAAGCCATGGAAAGTAGACAATAAGCAGCATTTCTCCATGGTTCCGGCCGCCATACTCCTGCCTGAGTCCCTGCTCTGACTTCCCTGAGTGATGATGCACTATAACGAGGACATGGAAGCTAAATAAACCTTTCCTCCATGAGTTGACTTTATACGTTGTTTTATCACGCAACAGAAAGGAAATCATAACAATATATTACTGCATAGGACCCCCTACCCCTCAAGGTGTGTGTAGAAATTTTCTCTGCCATTAGATACTTAGAAAATGAGAATTACCCTCTTTGCATGACTATTGAAAAGAATATTTTAGTAAATCAACTTCTGGGGAATGTGATAGGGCATTTGTGGAGGGGAAACTGGGAAGGAGAATAACATTTGAAATGTAAATAAATAGAATAACCAAATATATGTATATATATACTTCTCAGCTCTGTTGTGGATCACAAAAATAAATAGAGAATGATCTTTGTCCCTGGAATCACGTCACCTACTAATTTATACTCTGAATATCATAATGATGTTCCTTTGTAAGTGAGTCAGGAAAGCCTACTCCAATTTAGCAGAGCTAGAAGTTACAGGGAAATTAAAAAAGCTCATTGCCCTCAGTGGAGCTGTTGTAGTTTCCTTTCCACTGCTGTGATAAGATACCATGACCCAGGCAACCCGTAAAGGAAGCGTTAAATAGGTCCGGGTTCCAGAGGGTCAGAGTCTATGGCAGCAGATCGAAAGCATAATGACATACATCTGCAGCAGCAGCTGAGAGCTCACATCTGCCGTCTGAGCAGGAGGCCGAGCACACAGAGAAGGAAACCTCAAAGCCTCCCTCCAGTGACTATTGTCACTGCTTGCAAGGAAATCTGCCATGGTATTAAAGTTATTGATGTTTTCCGACTCAGAAACCATTTCCAGTTGTGGACTGAGGCACAAACAAGGACTTCCATTGTGTCATGGTAAAATCAGAAAGGCTGCAAACAACGTAAAACTCAGCCACAGGAGCACACTGACATGCCACGATGCATCAACTGAATGAAATGTGATGTCACAATTTACAGAGATGACTTAGACACGCCACAAAAGGAAGCAGGTTAGTGGACAGGATAGAGAGCACCCTGGGATAAAATGCATAGTACGATGTTAAGATATTTCAGATGTCAAACCCCTGCTCCAAATGTCCATGTGGGAGAAAGCCTTGGTCCCCAGAGAGGTGCTACTGGGAGGCAGTTAGACAGTGTGGCCTTAAAGGAGATTGCAAAACTTTGTCCTTACCCTGACCACATCTTCTTTGGTTTTCTTCTACCACATGTTCCATTGGAATGTTGTCACATAAAAGATCCATATGAAGGAGAGAGACAGAGAGAGAGAGACAGAGACACACTGAGAGAGACAGAGAGAGACAGAGACACACAGAGAGAGACAGAGACAGAGAGAGCAAGAGAGAGAGAGAGAGAGAGAGAGAGAGAGAGAGAGAGAGGTCAACTAGTCATGGTCTAGAAGTTACAAAATTACAAATCAATATAAATATTTTCCCTTTATGAATGTGTTGTCTGAGACACTTGTTATGGTGATAAAATGTGTTGCTTGTGTGAATATTGATGAATGAAAATTCATTGACAAACTGTCTACCTCCAGAGAGAGGACTGGGATTGGTATGCTTATTAAAATATCTTCCTCTTATAGTTTCCCTTTTTATAATGAGGAATGTTCTTATATATTACTCATACATCCTAGAATATAAATTGAAAAATACAAGAACAAAGCAAAGCACTCAGACTGGTTAAACACAAAAAATATAAATACAAATGGCCAAGACCATCAAATCAAGTCCCCAAATACGAACATATGTTAAATTTGTTATTATGAGAGAGTTCATGTCTGTACACACACATGAACATATAAAAAGCACAAACACAAGAACACAAGATATACTGAAGCCCTGTGTATCAGAATGCAGCCTCACTTGTCATTGGAGACACGACTCATTAAAATGAGATCACTCTCAAGTAAGGTAGGTGTCTTGTTCTTTCCCTATCGCTGAGCTAAGATACCATGACCAAGACAACTGTGATGGCTTGTATAACCTTGGGCCAGGGAGTGTCACTATTAGGTGTGGCCTTGTTGGAATAGATGTGTCACTGTGGACATGGGCTTTAAGATCCTCATCCTAGCTGCCTGGAAGCCAGTATTCTGCTAGCAGCCTTCAGATGAAGATGTAGAACTCTTAGCTCCTCCTGCATCATACTTACTTAGACATTGCCATGTTTCTGCTTTGATGACAATAGACTGAACCTCTGAACCTGTAGCTAGCCCCAATGAAATGTCGCCCATTATAAAACTTGCATTGGTCACGGTATCTCTTCACAGCAGTAAAACCCTAACTAAGACAGCAACTTACAGAAGAGTTTATTGTTTATAGTTTTAGAGGGTGAGTCAAGGACCATCATGGTGGCAACCATGGTAGCAGACAGGCAGGCAGGCAGGCAGGCATGGTGCTAGAAGAGTAGCTGAGAATTTGCATCTCCACCCACAAAGTGCAGTACAATGTAGAGGGAGCACACTGGGAATGGTGTGGGCTTATGAAACTTGCAAACCCGTCTCCAATGACATGCCTCCACCAAGGCCCATTCTAACAAGGCCACACCTTCTAACCCTTCCCAAACAATTCCATGCAGTCCCCTGGTGTACACAGTATAGCTGAAGAAGCCTGTTCAGTACATCTCACTACAGATAAAAGTTGAGCGAGGTATACTGCCCCCCCAGTTCTCTGTGGTATGGCCAATTGAACTAAGAAATTACTACCTCCCTGCTTTGGAATCTGTTTTTTTCCCAAGGAATTTGGAGCTGAACTGCCCTGGAGCCCAACTGGCCTGTAGTTTATTCATGCTTGACCAAAGTTAAAATGGAGTGTAGAGAGGAACAACATGTATGACAGATAAGATAAACAATCTGGAAAGCTCTGGGAACCAGGCTTTGCCTGCTTCAAGGCAAATGCTGTCCTGAAGAGTTCCTGGGTGTGGTTGTTTGCAGCCGGTACCGGCCATCTGATTACCTAGGAAATAAGTAATCTATCTTATCTGATTACCAGGAAATCTACAATGGGAATTTTTCTTTCCTGATTCCAGAGAATGACTGCGAAGACCTTTTGGCAATTTCAAATATAAGAACCACATAGCACATGCTGTTATTGAGAGTAACACAAAAATACATCTTTTCAATTTTCCTAATTTCAAAGACACAAGCCTTTGAAATTCTCCATAAAAAGATAAATAATTAGCAAGACAATGAATAATACAAGAAATAGTAATGAGCATGTTTTCCCTCCAGACTCTTGGATGATTCCTTTCATATTTTGCTATTTATACTATAGTTAAAATCTTTTTTAGGACTATTTCTCATCATATTAAATTGCCAAACAAAGGACAATATAGGCAGAGCTCTGTGACGCTTGAAGCACCAAAGTTTCCTAGTTAGGAAAGGTTAGAGTACTTTTCAAATGTATATGCCTGGTCATACCCCACTGTCTGCCTCAAATCCTTCACTAGTTTTCCAGGACCAAATGTATTCCTTTGGAAAGGACACCAGATCCTTTAGGACCAGAATCTAAACATCTGCTCCACCACCTGCAACCCTCATCACCACCTGTTCACCTGCTACCCCAACAGCAACCCTTTTCACCATCTGTTCATCTGCTACCCCACCTGTAACCCTCATCACCACCTGTTCACCTGATATCCCACCTGTAACCCTCATCACTACCTGTTCACCTGCTACCATACCTGTAACCCTCATCACCACCTGTTCACCTGCTATCCCACCTGTAACCCTCATCACTACCTGTTCACCTGCTACCATACCTGTAACCCTCATCACCACCTGTTCACCTGCTATCCCACCTGTAACCCTCATCACTACCTGTTCACCTGCTACCCCACCTGTAACCCTCATCACCACCTGCACATCTGCTCCACCACCTGCAACCTTCATTACCACCTGTTCACTTGCTACCCCACCTGTAACCCTCATCACCACCTGTTCACCTGTTACCCCACCTGTAACCCTCATCATCACCTGTAACTCTCTTCATCTGTCCAGAACAATGCCCTGTTTCTTGGGGGCACTCTGCCCTTCCTCTACTCTTAACTTGAGGCAAGTTGTTTGTTTTCTAGAATGTTTTCAGAGCCCACTTGTATAGACGCAGTAATTTTCCCATCACCCCTCTTTCTCTACAACATATCAGCTTTTTCTGTAAGGATTTCACAACCTGCTCAACACTTTCTGTACTCTTGTTATCCCTATGAAAATGCTCATCAATATCAAGTATAATTATATTTCTCACCTGCAAGGTTCTTAAAGGGGAAAGTGATTTTGTTTGCTTGAATTTTTTATCTCCCCCAGTGTATGTACATAGGAAAACATAAATATGAGTTAATAAAACCGGTGATTGAATAAAGCACTTTTTGTGAAGACAAGAGAAAAGTGACCTTCAGGTGCAAACCTGGACAGGACGTCAGGTGTATCTGACTTTTATGCCCACAGACAAGGCAGTGGAGCTGTTAAGATGTTTAACCTTGCTAGATCTCAGCTTTCCTCTCTGTGACACTGAAGAATCTTAAGCATTTAGATTTTGGCCAACTAATCTTTCTAATGCAGAGATCCCCACACTTTCCTGACCCTTAGTACCCAATGAAGGTCAGTCTCTCAAACATTAAAATAAAATAGTCCACAGTGCTTCTGTAACTTAGTTCTGCTACCCAGGGTAGTAGGAACCATGATTCTAGAATCACAGACGTAAAGAAACTTCTCACCACATTCACTAGAAAAAGGAAGAAGAAAGATTTGTATATCAAACTTCTTTATGTCCGTTTTTAAAGACAATTAGTTAAAATGATATTACTGAACGTATATACTAATGCTGTTTTTAAACCATGAGTACTCTTGTTAAAAATATGAAATACTGAAAAATATTTCTGGGAATGGAGCTTGTCATTGTAATAGAACATAGAATAAGTTCTGATAGTATCTACTTGTGATGGTTTGAGTATGCATGGCCCAGAGAGTGGCACTACTAGGAAGTGTAGTCTTGTTGGAGTAGGTGTGTCACTGTGGGTGTGGGCTTTAAGACCCTCATCCTAGCTGCCTCAAAGCCAGTTTTCTCCTAGCAGCCTTCAGATGAAGATGTAGACCTCTCAGCTCCTCCTGCCCCATGCCTGCCTGAATGCTGCCATGTTCCCACCTTGATGATGATGATGGGCTGAACCTCTGAACCTGTAAGCCAGCCCCAACTAAATGCTGTCCTTGTAAGAGTTGTCTTGGTCATAGTGTCTGTTCACAGCAGTAAAACCCTAACTAAGACACTACCCCCTCCCCCCAAAATTATAGCTCTAATATATATGTGTGGATAAATACAGACATGTTGTGATGGTGATGCATGGCTGTCAACTTGATTGCATCTGGGATTAACTAAAACCCAAGCAGCTCAGAACACCAGTGAGGATTTTTCTTTTCTTTTCTTTTCTTTTCTTTTCTTTTCTTTTCTTTTCTTTTCTTTTCCTTTCTTTTTTTTTCTTTCTTTCTTTCTTTCTTTCTTTCTTTCTTTATTTTTTTGAGACAGGGTTTCTCTGTGTAGCCCTGGCTGTCCTGGAACTCACTCTGTAGACCAGGCTGGCCTCGAACTCAGAAATCCGCCTGCCTCTGCCTCCCAAGTGCTGGGATTACAGGCGTGCGCCACCACCGCCCGACGAGGATTTTTTTTTTCTTAATTAAATCATTTGAAGAGTGGGGAGAACTACTTTTAACCCGATCTTTTGAGGTGGGAAGATCCACCTTTAATCTGGGCCTCTGCTGGCAGCCTCTATAAAGGACATGGAAGTAAAATGCCTGCTCTCTCTGCCTGCTTGTTCTCACCGGCAAGTCCATTCCTTCACTGGCATTGGAGACGCTTCTTTGAGGTTCCAGCAAGCAGTGAAGACGGATCAGACATCCATCCTTGTGGACTGAACAACTACTGGATCCTTGGACCTTCCGTTGGTAGGCAGCCATTGTTTGAGACGTTGGACCACAGTGTATATAGACCATCTATATAGATTCATCTATAGATGAATGAACATATATAGATGTGTATCATGAGAATCTATGTATATGAATGAATATATATAATATCTATATATCTATAAATCATCTCTACATATCTATATATCTATAAATAATAGCTAATACAAAAGAAATAGTATGTAAGCAATTGTCCCGGTGTGCTGTTTAAGGCATAATTATAAGAAAAAAATTCCATATATGTTCAACATGGGTGAAATTTTCCCCCAGATTATTTCTATCCAAGATTGGTTGAATCTCAGGTGTGAAAGCTGAGCATCCACGGGGCAGCCACAGTGTAACAGTCCAACGTGACTGACACTCACTTTACAGAGGTGTCCACCCAAAGATGGGAAATCAATTCCTCAGCAGGAAGCGCGGTTGTCTGAGCCCGCTGTACCGAGTCTGCAGCTGTGTTTCGCGGAGCGCCATCTCAGCTGGGATAGAGCTGGAGCAGGAACTTGAAGGGTAACAGGTGGCTCTAACTTCAATAGTTGTTTTTAGTTGGTTTGTTGTTGTTGTTGGGTTTTGTTTTTGTTTTTTTAGAGTCATCATAGTATAAAAGCCGTCTCCCATCGCTAGGCTGTTGGAGGCAGTCCCAGTTCCACGAAGGTTTCTCATTGTTTTGTATTGTCCCCACTTAAAAGCCAAGCAATTGCAAACATTCCTCAAGCTGTCGTGAGGCTGATTCAATAGATAAGTTTGGTGAAATTCCTCATCTTTAGAGTCCCGAGCCACAAAACATTTGCCACAGTGCTCATGAGGGTGAACGGACATGAGTGATCTATCCAAAGATTCGACTCCAAGATCATCCGCAGAGAGAAGCATCCGTTTCCGGTGTCTCTTATGTGTCAATACTTAATGATGCCAAGATGCCACTCTGCATATAGAGTGATATATAGGAACAGCTCCTAGAGGGATACGGGCAGAGGAAGCAGAAGATGGTGAAACAGACCCTGTGTCCCCTGCAGAGTCCAGACTGTCCCTGGAGGAAGACAATTAGAAGAAACGATG
Organism: Apodemus agrarius; assembly: GCA_964023405.1. Lineage (NCBI taxonomy): Eukaryota > Metazoa > Chordata > Mammalia > Rodentia > Muridae > Apodemus > Apodemus agrarius. Next base: position 39,303,017 of record OZ030023.1, on the reverse strand, counting down.
CAGGCTTTTTGGACGGGGATAGCGGAGAAGGCAAGATGTAGCTACGAGTGTCTCCCAGCTTATATGGCAAACCCGCCAGGATTCACCCCCGGAGGATTTAGATTTAATATGGCTTACAAGATTAGGTTTTAGGTGTCGCTCCCAGCGATTGAGTTACCGTTGTTTCTGAGCTAAGTTTGTGTGGAGTTTTCCTTCACGCAATGGTTCAACTGGGTTCTCTTAAGAGAGAAGGGTACAGCGTGGGTTTACCTGAGGTGCATCGCAAAGGCCGTGGACGTTTTGAAGCATGGGGCTGGCACGGTAGCGACCCGCCAGTGGGAACTTAGCGAGCTGGGTGGAGGGATTTTTGGAGCTCTGAGTCAGAGAGTCTCCACGAGATAAGAACAGGCAGGCGAGACCACCGGGCTGAAAGTAGCTGGGAGAAGCTTGGGAACTTGCCGTTCTTTTTAATATTTCCCACAATAGAGGGAGGGAAGGGGGATGAGTGGGGTGAAGAGGGGAACATGATGTGGTATTGGGTGGGGAAAAGGACTGAAGCCCTGAGGGCCAGCAGAAAGACCGGAATCAGGCAACCTTGGGAGGTAGGAGGTGCGGGCGCCCTCCAGAGTGTACCAGGATGTACCAGGGAGTTGGGAGACTTTCAGCAATCAAAAGGAGGGACCTTAGATGAAATGTTCTGTAATGGGGAGAGGGAACTTATAGTGCCCACCTCCATCAAGTAAGGGATGGGGTTGCCATCCCACAGTCACAACTCTGACCCATAATAGTTCCTGTCTGAAAGAACTGCAGGGATAGAAATGGAGAGGAGGCTGAGGGAAAGAAGGTCCAGTGACAGGCCCAAAGTGGGATCCAGCTCAAGGGGTGTCCCCAAGGCCTGACATTATTACTGAGGCTATGGAGCTCTCACAAAAGGGGCCTATCATGACTGTCCTCTGAAAGACCCAACAAGCAGCTGAAGGAGTCAGATGCAGATATTTGCACCCAACCAATGGACAGAAGCTGCTGGCCCCTGTGGTTGAATTAGGGAAAAGCTGGAAGAAGCTGAGGAGGAGGGAGACCCTGTAGGAGGACCAGCAGTCTCAGTTAACCTGGACCCCTGAGAGCTCTCAGACACTGGACCACCAAGCAGGCAGCATACACCAGCTGATATGAGGCTCCCAACACACATACAGCAGAGGACTGCCAGGTCTGGGTTTAGTCAGAGAGGATGCACCTAACCCTCAAGAGACTGGACGTCCCAGGGAGTTTAGCGGTTTGGTGGGGGGGGGGGAAGTGGGGAGCTGGGGACATCCTTGGTGAGACAGGGGTTCAGGGAGGAGGATGTGGAACAGTTTGAGGATGGACTGGGAGAGGAAAAAATCTTGAGTGTAAAAGCAAGATTAAATAAAAAGTAATATATATATGTATGTATACACACACACATATATAAAAGAAGAAATGATGCTCAGCCACGCCCATGTCTCTGAAGTAGCTGAAAAGCCATATAGAAGTGTGCTCAGCAGAGACAAGGTCAGAACAGCCCACGGCCCATGGATGCAGAGACTGAGAGAGAATTAATGTCAGCTTTATTCGCAAAATAGAATTCGCCAATTTTTATGTGGTTCTAATTAATTTGAACTTTGTTTTGTTTCCTGTCTGTTTGTTGGTTTGGTTTGGTTTGGTTTCGAACATGGTCTCATTGTGTACCCGACCTGAGTAGAACTCAGCTTACAGGCCGGGTTGGCTTTGAACTCCCAGAGATTCATCTGTTCTTCCTCCTCGGTTCTGGGAATAAGGGTGTGAGCCACAACACTCGGCCATAGTGTTTTAAAAACAATTACAAAAGTTTTTAAACTTCTTAAATGGTAAAATACATATAACATAAAACTAAACACTCTGACCCCTTTAAGGGGGACAGCCTAGTGACATTAAGTAAGGCTACAGCGCAGCAGAATCAGCCCCAACATCCACCTCCAGGAGCTCTCTTCCTCCTAAGCAGCACTCTTCTCAGGACCCTTGCTCCCAAGACTCTTGCAACACATTCCGCTTCTTGCCTCTACGTGTTTGACTGAGTTACCTCACATAAACAGACTCATACAGTCATTCTCTCTTTTATCCGCTGTCACCATAATGTCTAGGTTCACCCATAGCTGATACATGAGAGTTGTACCTATGACGGCCTTCCGTGGGATAGTTGGATACACGAATGCAGTTGTATGGTATTCAAATCAGGACAAACGTCCGCATTCTCAATTCAAGACACTCCAACCTAGGGAACCCTGTCACCCACTGTCTTAGTTGGTGTCACTGTTTTACTCACAATTCTGTACAACTGTTCATCTTCAAAAGCAGTGAGGGCAGGAACTCAACAGAACAGAAACCTGGGGGCAGCAGCTGATGCAGAGGCCATGAGCGTGGGGGTGCTGGGTACTGGCTTGCTCTCCATGGCTTGCTCATCTTGCTTTCTTAGAGAACCCTGGACCATAAGGCCAGGAACCCACCAGCATCCTCGACAGGCTAGGCCCTCCCCCTAGTAGTTAAGAAACTACTCTACAGGCTGCCTACAGCCTGATCTTATGGGGGCATTTTCTCAACCGAGGCTCCCTCCTCTCTGGTGACTCTGGCTTGTGTCAAGTTGACATAAAACTAACCAGCACACATTTAGGGTAAGTCTTTCCGCCTCAATAGACCGGTCTAGAAAGTCTCTCACAGATATGCTAGGAAGGTTGTTTTCCTGATGATTCTGAATCTTATCAAATTGACAATCAATTAAGATTTATTTATCTATTTATTATATGTAAGTACACTGTAGCTGTCTTTAGACACACCAGAGGAGGGCATCAACTCCCATTACAGATGGTTGTAAGCCACCATGAGGTTGCTGGTATTTGAACTCAGGACCTCTGGAAGAGCAGTCCAGTGCTCTTAACCGCTGAGCCATCTCACCAGCCCTGACAATCAATTAAGTGTCACATCTCTCCCTCATCCCTTTTCTTAGATCAAGGCCACACACATCAAAACATATGACAGAACTTAACCTTTTGCCAAAATTCATATTATCTAAATGCCTACAGTGAGTTAAAAGACACACCAATAGGCCAGGCAGTGGTGGCACATGCCTTTAATCTCAGCACTCAGGAGGCGGAGGCAGGCGGATTTCTGAGTTCGAGGCCAGTCTGGTCTACAGAGTGAGTTCCAGGACAGCTAGGGCTACACAGAGAAACCCTGTCTTGAAAAAACAAAAACAAAAAAGACACACCAATAAATAGTTCCATAAAATGTGTTCTACTCATCTACTTGACAAGTATGTCCCAGGCACCACCTAGATGGCTGAAATTGAACTTGGAATTCTCAGCCTCCTTGGCACCTGCTCTAGACCATGGTGATAGGCAGAAGACCAGCTCCCCGCCACTCCCGGTCCCCTGTCTCATCTGTCCCCTCCCTGTTATTCACGCCATGTAGACATCCTAGGTCCCGTCCAAGCTCTGCCCACACCTCCTGGTACCCTTGAGATATCAACACCCTGGCACATTTTGCACAATCACAGTGTGCCCTGTGAAGAGGAACCCAGTAGCCCAGGCCATCTAGATAGAGTACAGAATGCCTGGAGCATGGGTCAGAAGAGACTGTAAACTACGGCAGGAAGAAGTGTGCAGGCTGGAGGGCCAGACATGCACTTTAAAAAAAAAAATGGGGATACAGAATAGGGTTCTCCTACCACAACATCCGTTTTTGCCACAGCTTTAATTTTCCATCTCAGCCACAGGGGACAGTTTCCTTGAAGCTCAGACACCCAGGCTATCAACATCCCAACTTAAGTCAGACTGTCTGCCTAGGAGTTGAACCCAACATTGTAGGAGTATGCCTACTCTTAATCACGGCCCAGAAATATGTAGAAGTTAGAATGTCAGAAGAAATCTACCAGCATGGGGTAGCAGCGGGTCATGGGTACTTCTCCCTCTTGGTTGGGTCACACTTCCTGCTTTCTCCTTCCTGGTGTTAGTTCCCCAATAAACAACCACTGCTGAGTGTTTACTTCAAGCTCTGTCTTAGAACCCCTAAGAACAAAAGGGAAGAGCTGGCCCACACAGCTCTTCCATTAGAAGGGCTCATCAATTAGAATGCTTAGCCATCGGGGTGTGGCACTATTTGAGAGGATTAGGAGATGTAGACTTATTAGAGGAAGTGTGTCACTTGGGGTGGGCTTAGGGGTTTCAAAAGCCCGAGCCATTCCCAGGGTCTCCCTCTTCCTGCTGCCCTCAAAGCCAGTTGTAGAACTCTCAGCTTCTTCTCTTGCACCAAAGTCAATGCTTTCCTTTCTAACCGTTACCGAAGGCATGGTGTCTCCTCACAGCAAGAGAACAGTGACTAGACAAGGCCTTTTGTTATTGCCTCCATATTTGATCTCTTTTTTTTTCTTTTTCTTTTTCTTCTTTTAGATCCTCACTTTCATGGTTAAAATTTTCCTGAATGACTATTGCCTGTCTGCTCAGGAAATACACACCCGGAACAGAAGCTGGACGAAGAGAGAAGCTGATACTAATATTGATATCAGAAATTCTGATAAAGGTTAGGTAGGCCCTTGTTACACTTGACCTGATCTCATGACACGTAGAGCAGATTTCTCCAGACAGTCCATGTTTCAGAATCTTGACCTGATATTTGCGGACCTTTGTCAACATTTAAGCGTCGTAAACTATAGTCACCATGAGAGGGGAGGCAGGAGAAGGTCCTGGGGACTCTACCCCGGACTCTGGTTCTGTGTAAATGTCTCACATCCATCACTCCTGACCTGGAGATGAAGCTGGTCATTTAATATTGACTTGCACATTGAAAAAACTCAAGACAGGATGGTGTCAGAAAGTGGCTCAGCCCAGGGGGACCACATGAGTCTCAGTGTTGGGAGGAATCTCAGACTAACCCATCACTCAACAGATGAGGCCTTGCCATAGAGTTATAGACTAAGGTAACCTATAGAATGATAAATGTGGGAAATCCAATGCTAAAACTTTCAGGTATATCATAATCATTTGTCATTTAATAACACCCTTAGTGTTTAATGTAAAACAAGGGGCTATTTTTTGTTGTTGTGGACATGACGCTTAGGGTTGATCTTATTATCTATGGCTCCCCCTAGTGGTAGAGAGAAGATGTACATCTAGGTGGGCATGAGAGCCTGTGTCAGGCAGCTAGTTATCATGTATCATAATCAATAACTTTATATAGCTAGACATTAGATGTCTACAGTACAGAGTTATCTCTATGTAAAGAGCTTTTTAAATGTGTTTGGAACATATTACAGATTATTCAATGAGTATTTATTGAAATTAATCATGTTAACTATGAACATCAGGCCAGGACATTTGTGTGCAGAGATCAGCAAGGCAGGGTCTTTGATGGGAGACAGTCATATACTTGCCCAAGAATGACCCAACCAATCATGCAATTGATAGATAGAGATAGATAGAGATAGAGGTAGAGGTAGAGATAATATGATATAAAGTATATTGTAGCATTTTTATGTCTGCTCTTTTCTATCCCTGTACCCCAGAGGACAAAGTTTCAGACAGGGAGCAGTGACTCCTGCCTGCAGGGGCAGGTGGGTTTAGAGTTCAAGGCCAACCTGAACTTCATAGTAAGTTTTCAAGACAGCTTGGGCTATACAGTTAGATACTATCTCAAAGCATTTTATTTTATTTTAAAGAAAGAAGTAAGTGGTTTCAGGATGCTCTGTTCTTTCTTATAACAGCTAAATCAATACTGTGTCTGTCACACTTTCTTCCCTGCCCTCCTTCTTTTGGATGCAAGTTTGTGGGGAGTGACTCTAGGACCTCTTGCTCCTCCAGTGTACCAAACCTTGGGCTGGCTTAGTTCCTTACATAAAAAGGAACTAAGGAACTTACATTGCATAGGACCTCGGGATATCCTCCAGATGCTTCAAGTCATCTCTCCACTCCTTATGTGTTACTTATACCCAATAGAGAGTCAGTGCTGCGTAACTCATTGTTGTATGCTTAGAAATGTTAACATTTATTTCATTTATTTCATTTTTACTTTAGTTCTTTCTGGTTTTTTTTTTTTGTTTTTTTTTTTTTTTTTTTTTTTTTTTTTGTTAAGTCGAACATCTCGCAGAAACAGATGTGCTTAATTATGCCCACTATATAAGTCCCTGTGGTTTAGGCAGTTTGTTTTATGAAGGGGCATAAAATCCAACCAGATCTCAAGTATATATATGTGTGTGTGTGTGTGTGTGTGTGAGTGTGTGTGAGTGTTGCGAGTGTGAGTGTGTGCAAGTGTGGGGGTGTGAGTGTGTGCGAGTGTGGGGGTGTGTGTCTGTGTGTGTGTGTGAGTGTGTGTGTGAGTGTGTGTGTGAGTGTGTGAGTGTGTGTGTGTGTGTGTGTGAGTGCATGTGTGCGTGTGTGAGTGTGTGAGTAGTGTGTGAGTGTGTGAGTGTGTGTGTGAGTGCGCGTGTGTGCGTGTGTGAGTGTGTGAGTAGTGTGTGAGTGTGTGAGTGTGTGTGTGTGTGTGCGTGCATGTGTGTGTGTGTGTGTGTGTGTGTGTGTGTGTGTGTTTAATTGATCCAACTCCTCATTTGAACAAAGGAGAGTGCCCCATCCCATCCCTTCTCTGGGGCCCTGTAGTTGGCTGGTGTGTGGAAGTGCTGCAGCCCTGGACTGGCTAGTTTTATGTCAACTTGACACAAGCTAAGGTCATTTGTGAAGAGGGACTATCAATTAAGACAGCCGGGCGTGGTGGTGCACACCTGTAGTCCCAGCACTTAGGAGGCAGAGGCAGGCGGATTTCTGAGTTCAAGGCCAGCCTGGTCTACAGAGTGAGTTCCGGGACAGCCAGGGCTAAACAGAGAAACCCTGTCTCAAAAAAACAAAAAAACAAAAAAACAAACAAACAAACAAAAGACCAAAACAAAACAAAACAAAACAAAAAAAGAAAAAGAAAAAGAAAACGCCTTCATAGTATCCAACTGGGGGCATTTTCTTTTTTCTTTTCTTTTTTTTTCTTTTTTATCTTGGATATTTTATTTATTTACATTTCAAATGTTATCCCCTTTCCCAGTTTCCCCTCCAGAAATCCCCTCTCCCCTTCCCCCTCCCCTGCTTCTATGAGGGTGCTCCCCTACCCACCCACCCACTCCTGCCTCCCCACTCTGACATTCCCCTACACGGGGGCATTGAGCCTTCACAGGACCAAGGACCTGTCCTCCGGTTGACACCCAACAAGGCCATCCTGTGCTATATTTGTGGCTGGAGCTATGGCCCCCTCCATTTGGTTGGTGGTTTAGTCCCTGGGAGCTCGGGGGAGGGGGGCAGGTACTGTTGTTCTTCCTATGGGATTGCTCCTTCAGTCCTTTCTCTAACTCTCCTCCATTGGGAACCCCATGCTCAGTCCAATCGTTGGCTGCAAGTATCCGCCTCTGTATTTGTCAGCTCTGGCAGAGCCTCTCAGGAGACAGCTATATCAGGCTCCTGTCCACAAGCACTTCTTGGTGTCTGCAATAGTTTCTGGGTTTGGTGTTTGTATATGGGATGGATCCCCAGGTGGGGCAGTTTCCGGATGGCCTTTCCTTCAGTCTCTGCTCCACACTTTGTCTCCATATTTCATCCAGTGAGTATTTTGCTCCCCTTCTAAGAGGGACCAAAGCATCCACACTTTCATCTTCCTTCTTCTTGAGATTCATGTGGTCTGTGAATTACATCTTGAGTATTTCAAGCTTTTGGACTAATATCCACTTATCAGTGAGTGCATACCACATATGTTCTTTTGTGACTGGGTTACCTCACTCAGGATGATAGTTCTATCCATTTGCCTAAGAATTTCATGAAATCATTGTTTTTAATAGGTGAGTAGTACTCCATTGTTAAAATGTACCACATTTTCTGTGTCCATTCCTCTGCTGAAGGACATCTGGGTTGTTTCCAGCTTCTGGCTAGTATAAATAAGGCCGCTATGAACATAGCTCCTGCACGTGTCCCTGTCATATGTTGGAGCATCTTCTGGGTATATGCCCAAGAGTGGTATAGCTGGGTCCTCAGGTAGTACTATGTCCAATTTTCTGAGGAACCAACATTCGATAGAGGGTTAATATTCAATATATACAAAGAACTCAAGAATCTAGACTCCAGAGAGTCAAATAACCCTAGTAAAAATGGAGTATAGAGCTAGACAAAGAATTGTCAACTGAGGAATATCAAATGGCTGAGAAGCATCTAAAGAAATGTTCAACATCCTTAGTCATCAGGGAAATGCAAATCAAAACGAGCCTGAGATTCCACCTCACACCAGTCAGAATAGCTAATATCAAAAACTCAGGTGGAGAAAGAGGAACACTCCTCCGCTGCTGGTGGGAATTGCAAGCTGGTACAATCACTATGGAAATCAGTCTGGCAGTTCCTCAGAAAATTGTAGGACATTTTCTTAACTAGTCATTGATGTGGGAGGGTCCAGGTCAGTGTGGGTGGTGCTGTCCCTGGATACTCACTATCTTAGCCTGCCTGGGAAACAGCATATAGGCTGACTTTGAACTCACAGAGATCCACCTGTTCTTCCTCCCTTGGGTTGGGATTGAAAGTGAGAGCCATCACATTGGACTTTAACTTTTTTAAACATTATTTATTTATTTATTTATTTATTTATTTATTTATTTATTTTATTCACTTTACATCCCACTCTCTGACCCCTTCTGTTCACCCCTTTCACAGTCCTTACCTCCATGCCCCCATCCCCTTCTCTGCGTGGGTGCCCCCCCTCAGTGTATCCCCCTACACACTGGCACTTCAAGTCTCTGCGAGGCTAGGGGCTTCCTCTCCCACTGAGACCAGACAAGGCAGCCCAGATAGAACATATCCCATGTACAGGCAACAGCTTTTGGGATAGCTACCTCCTCCAGTTGTTCCGGACCTACATGAAAACCAAGCTACACATCTGCTACATATGTGCAGTGAGGCCTAGCTCCAGCCCATGTATATGTTCTTTGGTTAGTGGTTCAGTCTCTGAGAATCCCAAGGGTCTAGGTTAGTTGACTCTGTTTGTCTTCCTGGGAAGTTTCTATCCCCTCCAGGGTCCACAATCTTTTTTTGTTTGGTTTGGTATGGTTTGGTTTGGTTTGTCTTGGTTTGGTTTTTTCGAGACAGGGTTTCTCTGTGTAGCCCTGGCTGTCCTGGAACTCACTCTGCAGACCAGGCTGGCCTCAAACTCAGAAATCCGCCTGCCTCTGCCTCCCAAGTGCTGGGATTACAGGCATGCGCCGCCACCACCCAGCTCAGGGCCCACAATCTTTCCCCTATTCTTCCATAAGTGTTCCCAAGCTTTATCTACTGTTTGGCTGTGGGTGTCTGCATCTGTCTGAGTGAGCTGCTGGGTGGAGCCTCTCACAGGACAGCCATGTTAGTTTAGACTCCTGTCTGCAAGCATACAGAGTATCATTAATAGTGTTTAGTGCTTGTTCATGGGGTGGGTCTCAAGTTGAAACAGTTATTGATTGCCCATTCTCTCAGTCTCTGCTCCATCCACCATCCCTGCATTTCTTACAGACAGAATAAATTTTGGATAGAAAGTTTTGTGGGTGGATTGGTGTCCCTATCACTCCATTGGGGTTCCTGACTAGCTACAAGAAGACAACCCTAACACTTTAAAAATCTAATTTTAAAAAGCTTGTGCTGTCTTTCTGAGCTCTAGCTTCTCATCCACAACTCTCTACCTGCAATTCTGGATCTGCATTCCAGTCCCCAGCCCATGGCTCTGCCTCCCTCCCAGGAGTTCTGCCCCCTCCAGGACTATCAGGAGTCGGGTGAGACACACACACACCCCAATCCCCCACCCTGAATGCCCAACAGCCATGTGGTCTGCCCAGTCCTTTCTGAGCTCCAGTTTCAGGTCCGCACCTCTACCTGCAATCTTGGATCCACATTCCACTCCCCATCCCACAACTCTGCCTGCTTCCCTGGAGGTCTGCTGTCACCTGAGGCAAACAGTCCCAGAGGTCTACTTCCAGGGACTACCATGCCAGTCAACACCAAAGACAACCAGATACCTAAAGGCAAGCACAAGAACACAGTCAACAAAAGTCAGTGCAAGCATCAGAACCCAGTTCTCATACTATAGCAAGCTCTGGATATCCTAACTCACCTAAAAAAGCATGACTATGACCTTAAGGCTCATTTTATGAAGATGATTGAGGCCTTTAAAGAGGACATGAATAAATCCTTTAAAGAAATTCAGGAAAATACAATCAAACGGATAAGGAAAATAAAGAAAACTGTTTAAGACATGAAAAAATGGAAATAGAAGCAATAAAGAAAACATGAAAGGAGACAACCCAGGAGATAGAAAACCTAGGAAAGAGAACAGAAACTACAGATGCAAGAATCACCAACACAATAAAAGAGAAAGAAGAAAGAATCTCAGGCATAGGAGATACAATAGAATAAATTGATACATTGTTTAACGAAAATGGAAAGTATAGA